>CM046441.1:46582638-47151861 GCA_025506515.1 Flaveria trinervia
TGACTGATATGGGCTAGACATAGGTGACTTAGGAGCACTCATCTCTCTTTAAGTAGGGGAGGAGTAGAGAGACTCATGCTACTCACTAAAACCTAAATCTTTAATAGACTAAAACTAAAACTTAAATCTTTGCAAATTGGGTGATTTAAGTCTAAAGGTTAGAGATGGTAACTGTCCCTTGAAGGTCGTTCACTTGAGTGTTGAGACTTAGAGTGAAGGCTTAAGACAGTTGGGCTTCTTAGCTGAGCAGGCTTAGCATGAGGAACCTCAGCACTGATCTTTGAGGAAATGGGAGTGGTTTTCTCTTTAGGAGAAGTGGGAGCTCTAGTATCCACTTCGTCCTATAAGGGTGAGTGTATGGGGGCCTGCACAGACTCAACAGCTTGAGCAGGGGTTCGTTTGGATTTTCTTTTGTAAGTGATAGTGATTTTAGGCCTTTTTCGTGTTTGGGAGGTAGAAGGTGTGGGTTCAACACTAGTTTGTGTTTCTAGGTTGTCACCTTGAGTAATGAGCTCTAACATTTTTTGGACAAGGGCTATTTCTACCCTTGAGAAGCCACCAGTTGGTTTGTTCAAGATTTTAAAGATGTTGAGTTTCATTTGTCCTAATTTAAGAATATTACATGTTTCCTTGAACTATGAGCCCAATTCATAGTCGAAAATGTATTGAACATATCTAGGAAACATGTAATACTCTAAATAGTCTAATTTTCGCAAGTAAATTTGAATCATTCCATGAACTTCAGCCTCAACAGTTGATGCACATACATAAGATGTTTCTTACATTGCCAAGAGATTATCCTTCCACCAAGAAATTGACATCCCCCTGATGTAGACTTCATAGTCATGTTGCAGCCACCATAGTTACTATCTGTATAAGCACACAAAGTAAAGTCAGAGTTCTTTCGATACCAAAGGCCAAGTGATGGAGCACCTTTGATATCTTTGAATTCTTTTGATAGTGATTAGGTGTGACATCTTGAGGTTGGCTTGATATCCTGCACAGATACATGTAGCAAACATGATATCAGGCCTGCTATCTATGAGGTACATAAGAGACCCAATCATTACCCTGAAGATATGATTATCAACACACTCCACTCAAGATCAAGTCCAATGGAGTGGATTCTGGCTATGGTTATCTTAGAAAACTTACAATCACTCATGTTGAATCTTTGAAGTATGTCTTAAACATACTTTGACTGACTTATAAAGATGCCATTGTCAACTTGCTTCGCTTGAATTCCTAGAAATAAATTGAGTTCCCCTATGGTAATCATTTCAAACATGTCTTTCATCAGCTTTTCAAAGTCTTTACAGTGCTTTGAATTAGTTGACCCAAGGATAATGTCATCGTCATATACTTGAACTATTTAAGGTGAAACAGCAGTATTAGAAACAACTGAAGAGAAAATTCTTATCAGTAGTTTTTGTCAATTCTTAACTTTTCAGCTGTCTCATACTGTCCCCAACACTTACTCATCAGTCTTTTTGGTTGTTTTCAGTTGTTTCATAGGACATCAGTACTTATCTGTTTTTACTAACATCAGTAGTTATAACTACATTAGTAGTTTGTAACAGAATCAGTACTTATTTGTGACATGTTTACTAATAATCATCAGTACTTGTTGACTGAGATCATCAGTAGTTGTCACTTATTTTAGTTGCAGCATACCAAGCCTTAACACAAGGTTTTGGAAAGTTGAACTATCCAAAGGCTTAGTAAAAATGTCCACCAGCTCATCAGCACTAGGCACAAACTTTGGATCAATCAGACCTTTTTCAAAGCAGTCCCTAATAAAATGGTGTCTGATCTTATATGTTTGGTCCTAGAGTGTTGGACAGGATTCTTGACAATGCAAAGAGCTGAAGCACTGTCCATTAATAATGGAGTCTTAGTCTTTGTAATGCCATAATCCAAAAGTTGGTTCTGAAGCCAGAGTACCTGAGATGTATAACTTGCAGCAGCAATGTACTCTGCTTCAGCAGTGGATGTAGCAACAGATGTTTGTTTCTTACTCTGCCAAGTAATCAAACAGTTGCCTAGGAATTGACATCCACCAAAAGTTGACTTTCTGGTTAACTTACACCCTGCATAATCACTATGAGAAAAAGCAACTAATTTGCAAGAGTGTCCGGTGGAATACCATAAACCTAGAGATTGTGTACCTTGCAGATATCTAAAGATCCTTTTGACTGCAATCAAATGAGACTCTTTAGGAGCAGCCTGAAATCTAGCACAAACACAAGTTGCAAACATGATATCTGGTCTAGAAGCTGTTAAGTACATCAAGGACCCAATCATACATCTGTAAAGTGTTTCATCAACAGCTTTACCTTTCTGATCGGCATCCAGTTGTGTGGTGTTGCACATGGGAGTAGAACAGGGCTTACAATTTTGTAAATCAAACTTATTCAAAAGATCTTTTGTATATTTTGACTGATAAATAAAGGTTCCATCAGCCTTTTGTTTGATTTGCAAGCCTAGAAAGAACTGTAATTCTCCAATTGCACTCATTTCAAACTTTTGTTTCATTAAACATGTAAAAAATCATCACAAAGCTGGGGATCAGAGGATGCAAAAATAATATCATCAACATAAATTTGAACAAGTAGCTTATGCTGATCCACCTTCTTAATGAACAAAGTTTTATCTATGGAGCCTCTAGTGAAATTATTTTGAAGAAGAAAATTGATAATGTTTCATACCAGGCTCTAGGAGCTTGTTTCAACCCATAAAGAGCCTTATCAAGCTTGTAACCCAATCTGGATGTTTATTATCCTCAAAACATGGTGGTTGACACACATAAACGTCTTATTTTATTTTACCATATAAAAATGCACTTTTGACATCCATTTGAAAAACTTTAAGATTATGGAATGCAGCATAGGCTAAGAAGAATCTAATTGCCTCTAGTCTGGCTACAGGGGCAGAGGTTTCATCATAATCAATACCTTCTTCTTGTGAAAACCCTTGTACAACCAGTCTAGCCTTGTTCTTGACAATAAGCCCATTTTCATCAGTTTTATTCCTAAAACACCCATTTAGTGCCTATTGAACACTTACCTGGGGGTAGAGGAACCAATTCCCACACTTGCTGCTTTTTGAACTGAAGTAGCTCAAGCTGCATGGCTTCAACCCATCCATTGTCTCTCAAAGAAACATGATAGTTCTTTGGCTCTAGCTGACTGATGAAGAGAGCATAGAAGCAGAAGGTAGACAATTGACTTGTGGTTGAGCCACCAGCATTGATATCACCAATGATTTGAGATATGGGGTGATTCTTCAGCTCTTGGTACACTATAAGATCAGTGCAAGTGTTTGTAGCAGGCTCAGCAGCAGCAGATGTTGATCCAAATTCATGAAACCAAGTATTAGATGGCAAGTCAAATGATGTAGAGGAATTAGAAATCTCATCAGCGTTTGTTGTGGATGGAGCTACTGAAGCTACAGGAACATCAAGTTAGCAGACTCAGGCAGTTGGTCACTAAACATGAAAAGGTGAGTACTGATATCATCATCATCTTCAGTACCACCAGGTGGAAGAAATGCTGCAGAAGATGATTTACCCACATGATCTGCAACAGCTGGAGGTTGATAAGGAACATATTGGAGTATGTCCAAATCAAATAACTCCATAGGGTTTTGTGGAATCTTATCCTTTGGAGATTCATTAAACTTCACATGCAGAGTCTCTTCAACTATCTTTGTTCTGCAGTTGAAGACTCTGTATGCCTTGCAAGTAGATGAATAACCAACAAAATACCCTGCATCCACCTTAGGATCAAATTTGTGGAGTTGATCCTTTGTGTTGAGAATGAAACAAGGACCCCTGAGGCTCTGAAAATGAATCAAAGGAGCCAAATCATGTACAACTGACAGGATCAGTGATCACAGGTTTGATGTAACAGAATATAACGCAGCGGAATACAAACACGAATTAGACAAATGTAGCAAGCTAACAATATATGTGAGCATTAAGATCGCATACAGTTATAGGGAGAGTATGTATTTCTGATTTCTGGGAATGTTTATAGATGAAGAATATTTCTAATCGAATCAATCATTCATTCCATTCAATTCCTCATTTCATTCAATCATTACAATAGGTTGTCACTCCTTATATAGAGTGCAACAGTCACCGCTGTTATCACGGAAAGTGACAACTGGCAGATCCAATACAGAAATAACTAATTCTTAACAAACTACTGAAATGTTCACAACTACTGAGAACATATCAGCAAGTTAAGTACAAAATATAAAACTACTGAAACTACAACGACTGAAGAACAAGCTCTTCAGTCGTTTTATAAAACTACTGAAACAAAGAAAATAAAACTACTGATATCACAACTACTGAAGAAGTACTCTTCAGCAGTTGTGACAAACTACTGAGGCTTCAGTACTTGATCTTCAGACTTTGACCTTCAGGTGTTTTATCAGCTGATGACTTCAGTAGTTATCATCAGCTGATGTCTTCAGTCTTTGTCTTCAGACTTTGTACATCAGTCGTTGATCTTCAGCACTTGTGAACACTTCAGCTGTTTTTCTTCAGTACTTTGGTCTTTCAGCTTCAGCACTTGTGTTCTTCAGCTGTTGTACTTCAGCACTTTGGTTCTTCAGCTGTTAATGTCTTCAGCACTTGATCTTCAGCTGTTGAAGTCTTCAGCACTTGTCAAACTGATGAGGTTTTTCAGCAGTTGTTGTGATACCGTGTGGGACTTAGAGATTTTCTGATCTTGGCTCATTGGTTCTTTTGGTCCAACAAACTCCCCCTGAACCAATGCAGCCAAAACCTCTAACTTATTTATACTCCCACTTATTGATGGCAAAAATGTTGGTCTTTTTCCTTCTTGATCAGTAGAGAAGATGACCCATGTAAGCTCCGGCCTGGGAAGAACCTCAAATATTTGTTTGGCAGAGTATGAATGGGAACTCTGTTTTGGGGAACTGGACACAGAGTTGTTATCCCATTCATGAGATTCACTTCCCCATAATGAGTCTATACGACTCTCTTGTGTAGGCCTCAAGGAAGGTGATTTGTTCCTCCATGGTTAGCTCTTCAGCACCTCCTTCAAACAATGATTCCGGCCCATAATACTCAGACAGGTATTTGGCCTGTTTCCCATTCTTTAGCTCCACAGTTGTTATATTCTGTAAGCAAACTCATCCGGGTGATTACCCTCTAGGAACAACTGGAGCTCATTTTTCCTGACTTCCTCAAGCCTCTTGTAAACTAACCCCTTTTTCACTATTTTGTTTTCCAGCATCTTCTGAGGGGTTAGATTAGCTTTGTAGGCCTTCTTGAAGTCTTCTAGGATTTCCCAGGTGAAACTACAAAGACCAGAGAGATCACTTCATCTACGATCTTTTTCACCTGGCCAATGTATCTCAGGTATATTGTTCTTATGAATTCTGTGAGAGACCCTGGGATCAGGCCAAATCCTCACTCTTTTCCTTTTGATATTGAAAGGTATGCCTGAGAGTGTAAAGTCTGAGAGCTTGCTCCTTCATATTGATGATGGAAGATGTGGCTGCATAAGCTTTGTCAACTCTCTTCAGCAATTCCTCATCATGCTGTTTATGAAGCTCTTCTTCTTCTAGCTTCACTTTAACCATTTGTCTCTGGACTTCAGGAGTAATTGCTGAGGAGTGACTTGTGGCCTTAGGCAACTGAATCACAGCTGATAGCGGCAGCCTGTCTTCATCATCTTCTTCATCTTCTTCTAGCCTCAATATCCTTCTCTTCTTCTTCAAGGGTATATCATCGGCTATGGGTTTTGAGGGTAAGGGAGTTGGTTTGGTGGGTTGTGTTCTGGGTGGTTTTGGTGTGGGAATGTTGACAGGCTGTGCTAGCATCCTTGAGGTGAGTGTGGCTTTTGATTGCTTTGCTAGCTCAGTCCTGCTCCCAGCACCCACTTCATTTAAAGCTTCAATAACAAGCCCCTTAGTGTATGCTTCAGACGAACAGATCTTGGTGGTGATTGCCAAGATACTGTCCCTGGACCAAGCTTTGATCTCAATCATTGATCTTCCAAGATATTTTGCAATAAATCTTATCATGATTTCTAGCCTTTCTCTTTCTAACACTTCATAACTTGCCCATCTATTCTGGATTTCTTCAATCTCTAGTCGTCGAATCTCAGAGTCAAGTTTGTTGGTGTCATGACCTTGCCTGAACAGCTGATCAATGATGTTGTCCATTGATCTACTGTGTTCGGCATCAGCCTCTTTTATCAATAGCTCCAAGGCTTTATCTTCAGCAATATGCTCATCAGCACCTTTCTTTCGCTTGTAGGTGAGCATGGTTGCTGTTCTTTCTCCTTTTGGGCTTGCTTCGCTTCCTTCTTTTCTTGGATCTTTTCCTCTTCTGTTCTTTCACTGCAGGACTCTCCCCCTTTTTGGTTGCATTGGAGGAAGGGGTTGAGACCGCAGAAAGAGTCTTGTGGACAGCAGCATCAACCAGGGCTGTAATGTTGAGGAAAGCCTCTCATCAAGGGCTTTGATCACTATATCAGTAATTAGAGGGGTGATGAGAGGGAGGGAATTTTTGAGTGCAGCACCTATTTGCTCAGGAGGGTTCTGTTCCTGAGAAGTAGGGCCTGAAGCGGAGGCAGGTGGTTGATTTTGGGGTGGCTCTGTATTTGGGAAACCTTCAAGGGAAGGTGCCATCTGTGGGTGTATGAGGGTGGCAGATGGACTTGCATCCTGAGACATCTTGGCCAGCAGCTCTTTGAGTCTGCTAACCTCATCCTCTAGAATGGTGTTTTGAGCAACTACATCATCGAAGAAGAAGCTCAGGTCATCATCAGTTGATACTGAATCACCTGACCTCCTGCTTAGAGCAGGATGGACATGCACTGGGTGTAGACCAGTTGGTGCATGTGCCCCTTGTGCTTGGTACTGGGGACTTCCAGCCTCAGGACAATGTCCATCATCAGCAGTTGCCTCTAGGGAGGTCTTAGCAATGTTACCAGCCTCACTCTGGTCATGTGCTGAGTCAGAGGAGGTGGCAGCCTCACTAGATATTCTAAGCTCCTTCTCTACACCAGGAGATAGAATTGGGAAACCCCTGTGCTGTGGGTTCTCAGGTGCACTGTGTTCCTCCCCCTCAATTGTAGAGGAATTCCCAGTTGTAAGTGGTTTCTGGGGAGGGGGTGAGGAGTGCAATTGAGTCAGCACTTGTGCAACTATTAAAGTTGGGCTGTGAGGGGCGGTTGTTTGGGGTAAGGGGTAGAAGCAGTGTGCACCTGGGGTGGATGGTGCTCTTCAATGGCAATCTCCTCAAGTGAGGAAGATCCCAGATAAGTAGGTGCCCCTTGGGTTGCTGCAGGCTCCTGTTGAGAGGAAGCCTGAGCGGCTGTGGCTGGAGGAGTCATTGGATCCACTAGGGGGTTCGGACTAGTGGATATATCCTGCGTTTGTGTGCAGGAGCATCCTCAGGGGACTCAATTCCCTGAGTAGCCATTTTGGGTTTCTTTTGGTGGGTTTGGTGGGGACATGGGATTTGGAGGTGGTGGCTGTGGGTTCCAGCTGCGTGGGTTTTCGCAGCTTGGCAGCCAGTTTGAGTGTCCGGTCAGAGTTGTGCCGGAGTATACTTCTGGCAGAACAGCCGTAGCAGGGACTCCCAAGCCAACAAGTCCCTCAGCATTAAGCTGGTCTATAATAATGGCCATTATGAACCGTGGATAGAGTATCCAACGGTTGGCAGTTAGTTTTTGAGCCATATCTTTGAGCTCTGAAAATATTAATTCTGAAAAATTCAGTGGTTGTTGCTCAAGGATAGAATACAATACCTGCTGCCATTTGGTGGACATTTGATCCCAAGACGATGTCTTAGGGGCCAAACATACATTGACCATATGAAAAATCAGGCGCTCAGCGTCATTAAAGTGTTTCTTCATGATGGTGGTGGCACTGAGATCACCTTGATATCCATGCCGAGCAAATGATAGATCTATGGTGCCCTTCGGATATCCAGCAGGAGAGGTAGCATCACTCAGTTGAAGAATTTTACGGATTGTTGCAGGAGTAATCACTACTTCTTTGTTGTTGACGACTGACCGGAGGGATGGTGTGTGTGCTCTCCTCAGTTGTAACAGTAATGTTCATCCAAAATTGGTTCAAGGATTCGGCATGTAAAACGGGGTTCAGAAGGAATGCCTTGTTGTATGGGGACTGAACCATAAGATCGATAGCAGCATCGAACTTAGTCCAGATCGGCGATTTTGTGAGGTAGGCAACACAGTTGTGTCGCGGTTTAATTTGCATAGACGCCATGGAAGTTTTGGAGAGGAACGTTAGGTTTGAAGAAGATGAAGCATGGAGAGCTCAGGTTAAGGGTATTTATAGGGTACGGGTGAGGAAACGACTGAAGGATGTGGTGTTAGTCATCAGTTGTTTTAACCGACCGTTGACATGGTATTATCCTTTCAGACGTTGAAACAGCTGAAGTCGCGGTGTTAGGCATCAGTAGTTTAGAAAACTACTGAAGACCGTGGTTTTGACTTCAGATGATTGAAACAACTGAGGACATGGTGTTTGTCATCAGTAGTTATGAAACTACTGAAGACAGTGGTTTTGTCATCAGCTGTTGTAAACAGCTGAAGACTTGGTATTAGTCATCAGTAGTTATAAAAACTACTGAAGACGTGGTTTTGCTTCAGTTGTTTAAAATGAAACAGCAGTGTACAAACGACTGAGGAGAAAGTTCTCTTCAGCTGTTTTCGTCAATTCTTAGCTTTTCAGCTATTTCAAACTGTCCTCAACACATTCATCAGTCTTTATGGCTGATTTCAGTTGTTTCATAGGACATCAGTACTTATCTGTTTTTACTGATTGCAGTAGTTATGACTGCATCAGTAGTTGTAACTACTTCAGTAGTTTAGAGCAGATGAAGTACTTCAGTACTTGTGAGACATTTAGCCTTCAGTAGTTATAAAAACTACTGAGGTTAAAAGAGCTCATCAGTACTTATATGTGACAGGCACTCATGATCATCAGTATGAATTACTGAGATCATCAGTAGTTGTCACCTATTCTAGCTGCAGCATACCAAGCCTTAACACCAGGTTTTGGAAAGTTGAACTATCCAAAGGCTTAGTAAAAATGTCTGCAAGCTCATCAGCACTAGGCACAAACTTAGGATCAATCAGACCTTTTTCAAAACAATCCCTTATAAAATGATGTCTGATCTCTATATGTTTGGTCCTAGAGTGCTGGACTGGATTTTTGACAATGCAAAGAGCTGAAGCACTATCCATTAACAATGGAGTCTTAGTCTCTGTAATGCCATAATCCAAAAGTTGGTTTTGAAGCCAGAGTACCTGAGATGTACAGCTTGCAGCAGCAATGTACTCTGCTTCCGCAGTGGATGTAGCAACTGAGGTCTGTTTCTTGCTCTGCCAAGAAATCAAGCAGTTGCCTAGGAATTGACATCCACCAGAAGTTGATTTCCTGGTCAACTTACACCCTGCATAGTCACTGTCAGAAAAAGCAACTAATTTACCAGAATGTCTGGTAGAATACCATAAACCTAGAGATGGAGTGCCTTGCAGATATCTAAAGATCCTCTTGACTGCAATCAGATGAGACTCTTTAGGTGCAGCCTGAAATCTAGCACAAACACATGTAGCAAACATAATATCTGGTCTAGAAGCTGTTAAATACATCAAGGACCCAATCATACATCTGTAAAGTGTTTCATCAACCACTTTACCTTTCTGATCTGAGTCCAGTTGTGTGGTGCTGCTCATGGGAGTAGAACAGGGCTTACAGTTTTGTAAATCAAACTTTTGCAAAAGATCTTTTGTATATTTGGATTGATGAATAAAAATTCCATCAGCCTTTTGTTTGATTTGCAACCCCAGAAAGAACTGTAATTCTCCCATGGCACTCATTTCAAACTTCTGTTGCATCAACTTTGTAAAGGCATCACACAACTTTGGATCAGAGGATGCAAAAATGATATCATCTACATAAATTTGAACAAGTAGATTATGCTGCCCAGCTTTCTTAATAAATAAAGTCTTGTCTATGGAGCCTCTAGTGAAATTGTTTTCCAGAAGAAAGTTTGATAATGTCTCATACCAGGCTCTGGGAGCTTGTTTTAACCCATAAAGAGCTTTATCAAGCTTATACACCCAATTAGGATGTTTATTGTCCTCAAAGCCTGGAGGTTGACATACATAAACCTCTTCTTTAACTTTTCCATACAAAAATGCACTTTTGACATCCATTTGAAAGACTTTAAGTTTTTGATAAGCAGCATAAGCTAAAAACAATCGAATTGCTTCCAGTCTGGCTACAGGGGCAAAGGTTTCATCATAATCAATACCTTCTTCTTGTGCAAACCCCTGAACAACCAGTCTGGCCTTGTTCTTAACAATAAGCCCATTTTCATCAGTTTTGTTCCTAAACACCCATTTAGTGCCTATTGCACACTTACCTGGAGGTAGAGGAACCAGTTCCCACACTTGCTGTTTCTTGAACTGAAGAAGCTCAAGCTGCATGGCATCAACCCATCCATTGTCCTTTAAAGCAATGTGATAATTCTTTGGCTCTTGCTGACTGATGAAGAGAGCATAGAAGCAGAAATTTGACAATTGACTTCTTGTTGATACTCCAGCAGTGATATCACCAATGATTTGAGACATAGGGTGATTCTTCAGATCTTGATACACAATGAGATCTGTGCAAGTGTTTGTAGCCGGTTCAGCAGCAACAGATGGTGATGGTGCATTTCCTTGAAACCAATCAGTGGATGGTAATTCAAAGGAAGTTGAATTCGAAGAAATCTCATCAGCATTTGTTGTGGATGGTGCTACTGGCGCTACAGGAACATCAGGTCTAGTTGAATCAGGCAGCTGATCACTAAACCTGAAGAGGTGAGTACTGCAATCATCATCATCATCAGCAGTACCACCAGGTGGTGAACTGTTGACAGGAGCAACAGCAGGAGTTTGATAAGGAACATATTGCAGTATGTCCAATCAAATAACTCCACAGGACTTTGTGGAATCTTGTCCTTTGGAGATTCATTAAACTTAACATGTAGAGTTTCTTCAACCATCTTTGTTCTGCAGTTGAAGACTCTGTATGCCTTGCAAGTAGATGAATAACCAACAAAGTATCCTGCATCCACCTTAGGATCAAATTTGTGGAGTTGATCCTTTGTGTTGAGAATAAAACAGGGACACCCAAATGCTTTGAAAAATGAAATCAGAGGAGCCAAATGATGGAGAACTTCATATGGAGTCTTCATCAACCTCTGATTTACTAAAACTCTATTTTGCACATAACAAGCTGTGTTGACAGCTTCGGCCCAAAAGGTCAATGGCAAACCTGAGTCAGCCAGCATGGACCTTGCAGCTTCAATGAGGTCCTGTTCTTTCTCTCCACTACTCCATTTTGTTCTGGAGTCCTTGGAATGCTGAAACTGCCTTTTGATTCCCTTTGAGAGATAGAAGTCATCAAGTGTATGATTTCTGAACTCATGTTCCATTATCACTCCTAATACACTTGACTGGAAGGGAATACTGCTTCTCAATGTACAGCACAAAGTGGATAATCTTCTGAGCAGCCTCATCCTTTGAATGTAGGAAGAAAGTCCATACAAATCTGGAGTAATCATCCACAATTACCAGACAGTATTTCTTCTTTGCCATGCTCATTACTCTCACAGGACCAAATAGATCCATATGCAGTAATTGCAAGCAGGCAGTGGACTTGGACACTTCAATAGGAGGAAATGAGACCTTGTGCTGTTTTCCTTTTAAACAAGCAGTGCAAGTTTCATCACAGTGGAACTCCTTTATTGGTAAGCCTCTGACTAAACTATTGTGGCTAAGCTGATTCATGTTTTTAGATTAACATGACCAAGCCTCCTGTGCCACAGTTTAGATTCTTGAGAAAGGCTTTGGAAAATAGGCAAGGATTGCCTTTGAGATCTATCTTCTTAGAGAGATCTAAGGCATACACTCTTCCTGTCCTGTTGGCTTTCAGGAGAGTGTGATCATCCAACACCTTGTCAATCAAGGGCAAAACTTTGGATGACAGAATCCTACAGTTTTGACTTGTGAAAAGGGCAACATGGCCTTTATCACACATTTGACTGACACTCAAGAGGTTGTACTTGAGATTTTCCACATGATTAACATCATCAAATTTGATTTCTCCATTGGAGACAAAGCCCTTACCGATGATGTAACCCCTAGCATCATTGCCAAAAGAGACAAATCCCTTCTTTCCTTGAGAGTAGTCATGAAGAAGAGAGATGTTCCCAGTCATGTGCATAGATCCCCCACTGTCTACATACCAGATGCTACTTTGGCATGTTGAAGAACCCTGCAATAATAAACAATCAGTTAGTTTTAGAGACCCAAACCTTTTTGGTTTTGGGCCTGGTCTCATCAATATGGTAAACTAGCATGTTTATTTGTAACAACAGCCTGAGAAGAAGAAGATGGTGCAGAAGAGGAGTCCTTTGGCTTAGACCTCCTTTTCTGTGGTTTCAACATAGGAGAATCTAGTTGGTTAACTCTACCCAACAGATGTTGTACCATCATCACCAGCTGTGTCTGATTTTGTGATAAAGCTTTCAGCTCATCAGACACATTGCTAGTGGAGTTAGATAAGGTCCTATGTTGCACCTTCTTCTTTTGAGCACCCTCAGCTGTCACCTGTTTAACTCCTTCCTTTTTGAATTGCTTTAAGGACTTAAGGGTTACAGGATTTGATGTTGCTGATACAAATGTGGTCTCAAACTCATTTTTCATTTTTACCATTTTCTCATTAATTTCTTCCTTTTGTTTGAGTTTGGAACCTCTTTTGTACCAACAATCATCTGTAAGATGATTGAACAAACCACATACTTCACATGGTTTCTTCTTCATCTTAGGTTGATCATCAACTAAAGATGGTGAAGACTTGTTCTTCAATGCTTTGGAAGCATTGGTTGCTTTCTTGACAGCATCTTTAGTAGTCTTCAAACTCTTTCTACTGCCAGTTTTCTTCTCTTCAGTACTGACAGCAGTTGAAGTTTGAACTTCAGGAGTTGAATCCTGCTCTCCAGTCCTTTCAGGACCTTCAGGATTGACTCCTGAGTTGATCAACTTATTGATCATGTGAATGTCAGCATTTGGACCATCAACATCAGCTGATAGGTTCAAAGAGGACTTGATACTGACTGCTACTTCTGATTGTGCTGTATCAGAAGGTAGATCACATGACTTGATGGATTGGTTATCACTCTCACCATCAGATTCTACCTCTGCTCTTGGGGTAAAATCTGTAGGTGGAGCAGTGTGATTGTAACCAATTCCAAACTTCACATTTGAAGCAGATTGCTTACTAAGAAGCATTTCAAAACCTTTGCATGATTGTACCCATCTATCACACTCGACCTGGGTAACTGCAAGGGTTTCTTTGAGATCTTTGTACTTCTCTAGAAGTACATCTTCTCTAGCCTTATCATCAATTATTTTGCAATTCAGTTTATAAACCTCATCATTTTTATCTTTGAGCACAAACTCAAACTCAGCTTTGTTTTTGGAAATTATTTGTTCTAGCTCAATGTTCTTATTAATTAGAGCTACATTTGCTTCTCTAATGGAAGCAAATGCTGCTATGCATTGTTCAGAACATAATTTGGCTTTTGCCTCAGAGGATACCTGTGATACCTGAGGTGTAGAGGCATTGGTGGATGAAGTATCAGCAGACTCCAAAGCCATAAGAGCTAGATTCCCAAGGGACTGTCACCACCATGTTGACCAGCACCTGAGAACAGTTGATCATGACCAGACAAGTCATCTGGTAAACTGCTCCAGTCAACAACTCCTGGGTGAAGAAGCTGTGTTGTTGAGATGAAGGTTGTTGATGAGATAGGGAAGGCTGAGGTTCTGGTAATGCATGAGGTTGTGGTGTCATAGGAACTTGAACTTGACTTGACTGTGGCATGTAATAACAAGGGTACTGATAAGGCATTTGACCCTGAGGAACAAAATATGCCGGAGATTGTTGTTGAGGATGATGACTAGATGTGACAGGATGTTGCCCTCTGTTTTGTTGACTGTTGCCAGGAAAAGTCACAAGGGTGCAGTAGAGTTTGATCCAGTTGATCTACACTCTCTTGCAAAGTGTCCAAGCCGTTGGCATTTGTGACACCTCAACTTGCTCTTGTCAAAACCAACTTTGGTTTTGCCAGAGAGTCCTGGGAATTTTCTTCCAGTTCTTTTGTAGAACTTCTGAGATCTGATATTTATCAAGGCCATTTGGCTCAAAATATCCATCTCTTCTAAGTCATCATCTGCAATCCCCTTGAGATCATCCATAATGAAACATTGTCATTATTACATCCAGTGAACTGACCATCAACACTTACAAATGCAGAATTAGAAGTGCTCGAAGAGAAATTAATATGCTCATCATACTGGCATTCAGATGAAGCATATTCTGACTCATGACCCACCAAGGCAGTGTTGCCTTGATAAAGTCTTCAGTGAGCTTTCCAGATGAAGACAGCTTTCTCTTCTGTTCTATCTCTCTCTCAAAAGTGAGCAATTTCCCATGGAGTTGGGTGAGAGATAGTTTGTCCAAACTTGCACTGGAGCGTAGGACAATAGTATATGTGTCCCATCTCTCAGGCAGTGATCTCAGAAATCTGTTATTCATCTGAATATTGGTGTATTCAAGTTTGACCATTTTTAGTTCAGAGATCAAACAGAAAACCGCTCATATTGTTGAGTCAGTGTCTCACCCTTTCTATGAGAGAATGTCTCATATTGTTGGGCAAGAATTTCTCTATTATTTGCCAAGACCTCATCTGTTCCTCCAAATGTTCTTTCAAAGCAATCCAGAGGTCATGGGCAGTTTCATGATGCATTAGCCCAGAATAGATTTCATTGGGCAAAGCCATGGCCAGAATTCCATGGGCTTTTGCATCAATCTCAAGCAACTTTTTATCCTCATCTGAATATTGCTCCCTCCTCTTCGGAACCATTTGATTGGTTTCCGGGTTATTCACCATAGGCTTGTGTGGACCATGTACCACTGATGTCCAACACCCTGCGCTGTTAACAGACAGGTGATGGAGCATACGTCTTTGCCATATGTTATACTCATTCCTAACCAGCATAGGAGGCTTGGTTGAGGAACCAGTATTGTGAGGATCATTGGAGGGAGTGGTCATTTTCAGTTCAAAAACAGTTTAGTTCAAGTTTTAAAAAGTTTTAGACAAACCACAACAAACTCAATGAGAACCAAGAATAAGATCTCAGGATGAATGAGCAGAAATTCAGAAAATTCAATCTCTATAACCGTTTCTTGCAAAAACAAAAGCTAATTCAATCAAACTTGGATCTTGAATAGCAGTTTCAATGATCAATTATTAGATCGATCAATGATTAACCCGCTCTGATACCATTTGACAGGATCAGTGATCACAGGTTTGATGTAACAGAATATAACGCAGCGGAATACAAACACGAATTAGACAAATTGTAGCAAGCTAACATATATGTGAGCATTAAGATCGCATACAGTTATAGGAGAGTATGTATTCTGATTTCTTTTCTGGGAATGTTTATAGATGAAGAATATTTCTAATCGAATCAATCATTCATTCCATTCAATTCCTCATTTCATTCAATCATTACAATAGGTTGTCACTCCTTATATAGAGTGCAACAGTCACTGCTGTTATCACGGAAAGTGACAACTGGCAGATCCAATACAGAAATAACTAATTCTTAACAAACTACTGAAATGTTCACAACTACTGAGAACATATCAGCAAGTTAAGTACAAAATATAAAACTACTGAAACTACAACGACTGAAGAACAAGCTCTTCAGTCGTTTTATAAAACTACTGAAACAAAGAAAATAAAACTACTGATATCACAACTACTGAAGAAGTACTCTTCAGCAGTTGTGACAAACTACTGAGGCTTCAGTACTTGATCTTCAGACTTTGACCTTCAGTGTTTTATCAGGTGATGACTTAGTAGTTATCATCAGCTGATGTCTTCAGTCTTTGTCTTCAGACTTTGTACATCAGTCGTTGATCTTCAGCACTTGTGAACACTTCAGCTGTTTTTCTTCAGTACTTTGGTCTTTCAGCTTCAGCACTTGTGTTCTTCAGCTGTTGTACTTCAGCACTTTGGTTCTTCAGCTGTTAATGTCTTCAGCACTTGATCTTCAGCTGTTGAAGTCTTCAGCACTTGTCAAACTACTGATGAGGGTTTCAGCAGTTGTTGTGATACCGTGTGGGACTTAGAGATTTTCTGATCTTGGCTCATTGGTTCTTTTGGTCCAACAACAACTTCATATGGAGTCTTCATCACCTCTGATTTACTAACACTCTATTTTGCACATAGCAAGTTGGTTGACAGCTTCAGCCCAAAGGTTAATGGCACACCAGAGTCAGTCAACATAGACCTTGCAGCTTCAATTAGGTCATGTTCTTTCTCTCCACTACTCCATTTTGTTCTAGAGTCCTGGGATGCTAACTGCCTCTTGACCCCTTTGAGAGATAAAATCATCAAGTGTATGGTTTCAAAATTTGTTCCATTGTCACTCCTTATACACTTGACTGATAGGAAATACTACTTCTCAGCATACAACACAAAGTTTATACTTCTGAGCACCTCATCCTTTGAATGCAAAAGAAAGTCCATACAAATCTAGAGTAATCATCCATATTACCAGACAGTATTTCTTCTTTGCCATGCTCATCACTCTCATAGGACCAAATAATCCATGTGCAGTAACTGCAAGCAGGCAGTGGACTTAGGTTCTTCAATAGAGGGAATGAGACTTTGTGTTTTTCCTTTTAAACAAGCCGTGCAGGTTTCATCACAGTGGAACTCCTTATTGGTAGACCTCTCACTAAACTATTGTGGATCTTGATTCATGTTTTTGAGATTAACATGACCCAGCTTCTATGCCACAGTTTAGATTCCTGAGGAGAGGCTTTGGAGAACAGGCATGGATGACCCTTCAAATCAATCTTCTTTGATAAATCCAAGGCATATACTCTTCCAATCCTGTTGGCCTTCACGAGAGTATGTTCATCCAATACCTTGTCAATCAACCTCAGAACTTGGGAAGACAGAATCCTGCAATTTTGGCTTGTGAAAAGTGCAACATGCCCTTTATCACACATCTGACTGACACTCAGCAGATTATACTTGAGATTCTCCACATGGTTAACATCATCAAATCGGATTTTTCCATTAGACACAAATCCTTTCCCAATGATGTAACCCTTGGCATCATTTCCAAATGAAACAAATCCCTTCTTTCCTTGAGAGTAGTCATTAAGAAGGGAACTGCTCCCAGTCATATGCATAGATCCTCCACTGTCCACATACCAGATGCTCCTTTGGCATGCTGAAGAACCCTGCATTCATCAAAAGTAATTAGTTAGGTTCAGAGACCCAAACCTTTTTGGTTTTGGGTATGTTTTCATCAACAGATGTAACCATAACTTGTTTCTTATGATTAACAGCTGATGAAGAAGGAGATGGTACTGAAATGGATTCCTTGGATTTGGGCTTGGAATGCCTTTTCAGTGGTTTGATCACAGGTGCATCTAGTTGGTTAAATCTCCCCAACAAATGCTGAACCATCATAACAAGTTGTGTCTGATTTATAGCCAAAGCTTTCAGCTTTTGTGACATATCAGTACTTGTGTTTGATTAGTTCCTGTGACCCACCATTTCCTCCTTAAAATTCACAGACTTAGTCGGATGTTTATCATTAGGAGCACTATCAGCTGTTTTGTGATGAACCCTATCCTCCTTTTTGGATTTAGTTGAAGTCTTGGGTTTATCACAATGGGACAATTGTGGTACAAACTTGGTCTTAGACTCAATTTTCATTTCATCCATCTGGATTTTAATGAGCTTATTTCTATTGAATTTGGAACCCTTTTTGTACTAACATTCATCAAAAAGATGATTGAATTTACCACATATTTCACATGGCTTATTCTTCATCTTGAATTGATAAACTGCTGATGTGGAAACTACTGAAAGTGTGCTCTTCAGTACTTTCCTCCTTTCAGTACTTTTGTTTAGTACTGAAAGATCTGTAACAACTGAAGACTTGTTCTTCAGCTGTTCTTTATCAGCAGTTGTTAATCTTTTTATTTCAGCTGATTTGAAATGCTTTTTAGTTGTTGTAACTTGCCCTTCAGTACTTGAGGTACTTTGAGGGACAACATCTGAAGTACTCAGCTTCATGTGCTTATCAGTAGTTAACCCATCAGGTAATTGATTTACTGAGGTATCAACACTGATTTCATCTTGTGATTTTGGGACATCACTTGAGGATGATGCACATGATGATGTGGTATGGAAATTGCTTTCACCTTCAGATTTTACTATTGGTTTTGGAGTAAAATCTGTTTGTGGTTCAATGTGGTTGTAACCAATTCCAAACTTCTCATTCGAAGCAGATTGCTTGCTGAGCAGCATTTCAAATCCCTTGCATGATGACACCCAGCGGTCACACTCAACTTAGGTAACTGCAAGTTTATCTTTGAGTTCTCTATGATCCTCAAGAATGACCTCTATCTTAGCCTTTTCATCATTTAATTGGCATTTAAGCTTATAATCTCATCATGTTTATCCTTAATAACAGACTCATATTCAGCTTTTCTTTTGGAAAGGTTTTGCTCAAGTTCTAAATTTGATTTATTAAAGCTACATTTGCCTCTCTAATAGAGATAAATGCATCTATGCAAGATTTAGAACAAAGCTTGGCCTTAGCCTCAGAGGATACCTGGGTTACCTGTGAAGAAGATGCATTGGAGCATGAACTCTTAGTAGATTCCAGGGCCATGAGAGCTAGATTCCCAAAAGGATGTTCACCACCATGTTGACCATCACCAGTAAATAAATGCTCATTACCAGAGAGATCATTTGGTAAACTGCTCCAGTCAACAATGCCAGGGGTGAAGAAGCTGTGATGAGGTTGTGATTGAGATGATTGAGATGGTAGAGGCTCAGGTAATGCTTGTGGTTGTTGTGCAATAGGAGCTTGAACTGGATTTGGCTGAGGCATGTAATAGAAGGGATATGGATATGACATTGGACCCTGAGGGACAAAATATGTAGGAGATATAGGTTGTGAATGATGACCAGAACTAGCAGGATGTTGCCCTCTGTTTTGTTGAATATTACTTGGAAAGGTCACAAAGGGTGCAGAGGAGTTAGATCCAGATGATCTACACTCTCTTGCAAAGTGCCCAAGCCTGTGGCATTTGTGACACCTCAACTTACTCTTGTCAAAACCAACTTTGGTTTTGCCAGAGAGTCCAGGGAATTTCCTACAAGTTCTCTTGAAGAATTTTTGAGATCTGATATTAACCAAGGCCATTTGGCTTAGAATATCCATCTCTTCGAAGTCATCATCAACAATACCCTTCAGATCATCCATGATGAAGCACAAATTGTCACTATTACAGCTAGACTGACTATCAACACCAACAAATGCATGATCAGGACTATTTGAAGAGAAATCTATATGCTCATCATAATTACTTTCAGATGCAGCATATTCTGACTCATTACCAACCAAGGCAGTGTTCCCTGGCACAAAGTCATCAGTGAGCTTTCCTGATGATGCCAGTTTCCTTTTCTGCTCTATCTCTCTTTCAAATGTAAGAAGTTTCCCATGGAGTTGGGTGAGAGATAGGCTATCCAAATTTGCACTGGAGTGTAAGAAAATGGTGTATGTGTCCCAACTCTCAGGCAGTGATCTGAGGAATCTATTATTCATTTGGCTATTGGTGTATTCATGTTTGACCATTTTCAGCTCAGAGATCAAACAGGAAAAATGCTCAAACTGTTGAATCAGTGTCTCGCCCTTCCTATGAGAGAATGTCTCATGTTGTTGGGCAAGGATTTCTCTGTTGTTTGCTAAGACCTCATCAGTTCCACCGAATTATTCCTTCAATGCATTCCAGAGATCATGAGCAGTTTCATGATGCATAAGCCCTGAATTGATTTCATTAGGCAGAGCCATGGCCAGAATACCATGCGCTTTAGCATCAATCTCAAACAGTTTCTGATCCTCATCTGAGTCTTGTTCCTTCTTCTTCGGAACCATTTGATTGGTTTCCGGATTGTTCACCATAGGCTTGTGTGGACCATGTACCACAGATGTCCAACAACCTGAACTGTTAACAGACAGGTGATGAAGCATTCTTCGTTGCCATACGTTATACTCAGTCCTAACCAGCTTCGGAGGCTTGGTTGAGGAACCAGTATTATGAGGGTCATTAGAAGGAGTAGTCATCCTCAGATTCAACCAAATTCAATTAAGTTTTAACAGATTTAGAACAAAATACAACAACCAAATTGAACCAAGAGAAAACTCAAAGCAAATAACGAAAGCAGCAGAGATTCAATTATCTATAACCAATTCTTGCAAATATGCTAATTCAATCAAAAATAGATATCGAATAGCAGTTTCAATGATCAATTGTTAGATCGATCAATGATTAACCAGCTCTGATACCATTTGTTAGGATCAGTGATCTAAGTTTGATTGATTAGAGAGTATTGCAGCGGAATTCAAACAATGAATTAGACAATTCACAAGAACACAATTGATATTCAATGTAAGAGTAAACGGTTATAGAGAGAGAGAATTCTGCAAATAGAATATTTCATTCACATACTTTCGTGGTGGCAAAATGTCACACGTAAAATTAGGTCAACATCTCTTATATAGGAGATGTGACGTGTGCTCATGTCACTTGATAGTGACATCTAACAGAATTATTCAAACTACTGAAAGTTAACACAACTACTAAAGATGTCAAGCAGCTGACATCTTCTTACAAAAATATCGTGTTAACTATCACTACAACTACTGAAAAGGAACTACTTAAACAACAATGATTGAAGAACATGCTCCTCAGTCGTTTTACAAGTACTAAAATAGAAAATAAAACTACTGAAAGGAAACCATGACAACAACTGAAGAATGCTTCTTCAACTGTTGTGACAAACTCTGAAGGCTTCAGTACTTGGACTTCTTGAACTTCAGTTGTTGTCATCAGCTGATGTCTCTAGTCTTTGTACTTCAGCTGTTGAAGTCTTCAGTACTTTAGTCTTCAGCTGTTGATCTTCAGACTTTGGTCTTCAGCTGTTGAAGTCTTCAGTACTTTAGTCTTCAGCTGTTGATACTCAGACTCTAGTCTTCAGCAGTTGAAGTCTTCAGTACTTTAGTCTTCAGCTGTTGAAGTCTTCAGTACTTTACTCTTCAACTGTTGAAGTCTTCAGTATTTTAGTCTTCAGCTGTTGATCTTCAGACTTTGTCAAACATCTGATCAAGTCTTCAGCAGTTGTTGTGATGTCTTGTAGGACTTAAAGGTTATTCTGATTTGGCTAGTTGGTTCTTTTGGTCCAACAAAGATCATGTTGGATCTTATATGCCCAAGACACATACAAGATTGATGTGGTTGGTACGTTATAATCCATGTCGGGTCATACACAATAACAAACTATACAAACACCAATTAGTATTTATTTGTTGATGAGATCAAACAAATAAATACTGACACCAATTTAGAAAATGGGTTTTCTAAAACGTTGCTTTTGTATAGGAACAACATTATGTGCATAATTTGTTCATGAGAGATAATTGTTTCATTTTTTAAGTTGGTTAAATAATAACAAACAAAAATGTTTATTTTTATAAAATTAAAAGAGGTTTTAATTTTATAAAACTAAGGGTTGAAAGAGTGAATTTTATAAAAGTTTAAAAAGGGAGGGGGACCCATTTTGAACTACATTTTCGGCCGCCCAAATGGGCATAGGGAAGTCACCTTTTGTCTTGGCTTTTGCAAGACATTACTCACTCATTCACTCAACCATAACCTGCACCTTCTCTTACACACACAAAGCAACAAACTCTCTCAAAGAACAAAGGGTTTTTCAGATTCAAGAAGAAAGAAGGGGCTGAAATCTTGGATTTATTGGCTGCTCATCAAGATCTTCTTGGCTGATTCGGATTGTTCAAAAGGGAGTTCATCTTGGTGCTCTTCTTCTAACAAGATTAGGTGCTTGTTTAGGCTTGTGGTATACAAGCTTGAGGTCTTCTCCTTTGAAGGCTAGCCACTCAAGAACATCATCTTGTTCATCTTATACATCGACAACATCTTGTGCAAGAAAGGTTGTATCTATGAACACCCTATGGTTGTTTTATGGTTTGATAGCAAATTATTTCACATATATTTATATGATCCTTATTTTTGGGTTTTGTTTATGTTTTTAAATGATGAAAATTTCAGATTACTAACCATATGTTAAACCTATATTTCGTTGTGATTTTTAAAGTTTAAATTGTTAAACTAGCTTGTTTTACATGAGACAAAACCCAACAATGGTATGTAGAGCCGGTTATGTGGAATATGTGCTTCAAAAGGTCTTGAAAAATTAGTTTTCATGGACTTTTCCAACCCATTCGGGGTCATTTTGTTGTGGTTGTCTGAATCCCTTATGTTTCAAGGTTTAATCTTGCATGCTTTAGTATAAACCTTGAAAGATTTACATCAAATGGTTGATTGTGTTGTTTGGACAAATATTAAAATTTGAGTTCATGTTGGCTAAAATTTTATGGCTGAAGTAAGGGAATCACTGTTGTTCTTGGATGTTGAATATATTTCATATTTTGGTGCATAACATAGCCTTGGCCTTATGTGTTTTGGTTGATTGTGATTTGTCATGTTGGTTTTGATTCTTGAAAAGGTTGTAATTTTGTGTTTTGTATTTTGGGTTGTAATTTATTTATTCATTTGGTTATGTAATAAATAGATTAGGTGCATTTCTTTTATTAGAAAAATTGTATTAGGATATGATATTTGTAAAAGAAGATGCACAAGATGAAGACTCAAAGAAGGACACAAAAGACATGGACACTTGAAGCTTTTGGATGTGGTTTCAAGTGGGAGTTCATGGACACATTTTGATGTGTCATCTCTACACTTAGGAAAGAGCTTATGACAACACTTGTGATGGCAAACAAGTGTGGTCAACTTAGTGGCTATGGTTATGCACTCATGTTTGTATGTTTATGCTTGTTTAGATGTTTGTTGCTTGATTGATTGGTTGTCATTTGCTTATGCATAACAAACTCATTAACAAACTTTACAAGCTGTAAATTTGATGGTTCTTTATCATTAAGTGGTTAATAAAAGGTTATTAAAAGGATTCATGGTTTTAATAAAAGAGGTTTTATAAAAAGTGAACCATAGGGTACCTTGTATTTGAAAGCATGCAAATATAAGGTACATACAGTTTTCTAAACTAAGATTATGAAAACTTAAAATTTCTTTTATTAACATGTTTAACACCGTCCTTTTGCACAACACTTGAGTCAGTTGGAAACTCTTAATGGGACAAAGGTCACCTAACCGTTTTTAGGGAACTTGTGACTTGAGGTGGGGATACCATATTTGTGGAATAAAGGTCACCTAACAACTTATGTTGGAAAACTCACATGTGTGTGCAAGTAGGGTAAACTTGATTTGCAAACCATATTAAATGGATTACCTACAATATGATTTAAAAAGGTGTTGATGGGATAAACATCCCGACTATACATATGATGTTTTAAAGTCGATCCCATACCCTAGAAGTTGCAAAGGGTTGCAATCGTCAAAACGTTGACTACCTTGTTAATTTAAATAGTGGGATAAAGGTCACCTAACCACTATTTAAATGTAACGTTGGATTCTAGATATTTAATATTGTGTAAGACACTTAAAAGGGGTTTTAATTATTAAAATATGAACAATATCGAAAATACTAAAATTAAACTTTGTTATATTTTGTAGACGGCCACCAACAATAATGAAAACAATGAAATCCCGTCCGCTCACTCACTATCACTAACGACCAATCTCCAAAAGGAGTATGAACATCATGGAGCATATGACATGATAACCCAGTTGAAGGAAATGTTCCAACAACAAGCACGAGTTGAGCTCTTAGAAATGGTTCGAGCACTCCATGCATGTCGTATGGATGACACCCAATTTGTTTCATCTTATGTACTTAAGATGAAAAGCCACATCAACCGCCTCGAAAGTCTATATTGTCCCATCTCAAAAGACTTGGCTACAGATTTGATCCTCAACTCTTTGTCAAAAAGGTTTGACAACTTTGTCATGAACTATAAAATGAATGGGTGGGACAAGAACATAAGTGAGCTTCACTCTATGCTCAAAAGGGCCGATACGGCCATGGGTAAAAGGGTTTTACCCGTTCTCACCATTAATGAAGGTGGGAACAAGAAGAGGCCTCACCCCGCACCCAAGGCAAATGTTTCCAAGGGTAAAGGACATATTAGGGGAAAGGGAAAGGGAGTGGTAAGAGTGCCACCACCAAAACCAGTGGAGAAGAAGCAAAAGGTTGCTTTGAATGACCCATGCTTTAAGTGTGGGGAGATTGGACATTGGGCAAGAAATTGCCCAGTCCATCTCAAGGAGTTGCAAGCAAAGAGGGATGCCGGGCAAACCTCAAGTACAATTTTCATGATTCATATTGATCTAAATTTAATATCCTTTAACACATGGGTATTGGATACCGGATGTCGAACTCACATTTGCAACTCATTGCAAGGGTTCAAAAGAAGTATGGACTTCAAGAAAGGGGATGTAAGCCTCTACATGGGGAATGGGGCAAAGGTTCAAGTTAAAGGCTGGGGGGACTACATCTTGAAGCATCCAAATGGTTTGGAATCAATTTTGAACAATAGTTTGTATGCTACTAGTTTGACTAGGAACATTATTTCTGTTGCTCAATTAAGACAATATGGTTATGTTTTGTCATTTATTGAGAATGAAATTCATGTTTGTTTAAATGGCACGTTTTAGTTTAAAGTTATTCTTGTTAATGGTATTTATGAATTAGTTCATGAAAACACATTATATGATAGCTCATTGTACCAAACCACTACTAAGAAACTCAAATTGGATTTGAGTGATACCTATCCTTGGCATTGCCGTCTTGGTCATATAAACAGGAAGTGCATACAAACACTTCAAAAGAATGGTCTTTTAAAAGCAAATGAATATGACTCATTCGATGTATGTGAATCTTGTTTACAAGGTAAAATGACTAAGACACCTTTTAGTGGCATGTCCGAATGCGCAAAAGATTTATTAGGCATCATACATTCGGATGTATGGGGTCCGTTTAAGCCAATGACTAAGTACCATGAAAGATACTTCATTACCTTTACCGACAACTATAGTCGATATGGTTATGTGTACTTGTTAAGACACAAAGATGAAGCTTTTGAAATGTTCTAAATCTCCCAAAATGAAGTAGAAAATCAACTCAACAAGAAAATAAAAATTCTCCGCACCGATAGAGGAGGTGAATACCTAAGTGATGCTTTTAGAGATCATCTTAGAAGTTGTGGTATTGTCTCAGAACTATCTCCACCTGAAACACCACAACATAATGGCGTGTCCGGGCGGAGAAATCGAACTCTATTAGATATGGTTCAATCTATGATGGCTAGAAGCTCATTGCCTCTATCATTTTGGGGTTTCGCTTTGCTCTCTGCAACCCGTATTTTGAATATGGCCCTAACCAAGAAAGTGGAAACGACCCCTTTTGAAATATGGCATGGAAGGGTTCCATCACTGTCATTTTTAAAGGCATGGGGTTGTGAGGCTTATGTTAAGACTCCCACCTCGAACAAGCTAGAAAGCCATTCCACTAAGTTTATCTTCACTGGATATCCCAGAGATTCTATGGGATATCATTTCTAAGATGCATTGGAACAAAAGGAGTTTGTTGCCAAGAAGGTTGAGTTCTTAGAAGCTAAGTTCCTTACGGAAGGAACTAGCAGTTGAACTGTGGATCTTGAGGAGGATCAAGAACCACAAACCGATACACGTTTGGTTGATACTAGCACTCAACACGAGGATGTTGAGAATTATCAAGTGGTTGATCAAAGTACACAAAATGTTCGTAGATCTAGTAGAATTAGTAATCCACCTGAAAGATATGGAATTTTCATAGATGGATGCTATTTGGTAGATTCCGATGAACCAATTACCTATCATGATGCAATTTCCATTTTGGATTGTGGCAAATGGCTTGAAGCCATGAACGTAGAGATGCAATCCATGTATGACAACCAAGTGTGGGACTTGGTTGAACCACCTCTTAACTCCAAGATAGTTGGATATAAGTGGTTTTCAAGAAGAAAACTAATATGCATGGAAGCTTGGATACTTATAAAGCTAGACTTATAGCAAAAGGTTTCACTCAAACTCAGGGGGTTATTATAATGAGACCTTCTCACCAGTTGTAATGCTAAGTCTATTAGGATATTTTTCGCCATAGTTGCTGATTATGATTATGAGATTTGGCAAATGGATCTCAAACCAACTTTTCTAAATGGATATCTTGAGGAAGATGTCTCTATGGTTCAACCTGAAGGTTTTGTCAACTCAAAACATCCTAACAAAGTATGCAAGGTAAAGAAATCAATCTATGGATTGAAGCAAGCATCAAGAACTTGGAATCATCGTTTTGATGAAGAAATAATTAAATTTGGATTCATCAAAAACGCTGATGAAGCATGTGTATATAAGAAAGCTAGTGGGAGCATCACCATTTTCCTAGTATTGTATGTCGATGACATCCTACTATTTAGGAATGACATTCCAACCATGGAGGGTGTAAAAGCCTAGCTTGGAAGCTGTTTCTCCATTAAGGATCTTGGTGAAGCCGTGTTGGACCAAAAGAACCAATGAGCCTGATCAGAAAAACCTCTAAGTCCCACAAACATTGCAACTGCTGAAGAAGATCACAACAGCTGAAGACATCAGCTGATTACAAGTTCTGAAGACAAAGTCTGAAGACAAGATCTGAAGACTTCTACTGAAGACAGAGTCTGAAAGCAAAGACCGAAGACAAAGTCTGAAAGAAAAGTACTGAAGACAAAGTCTGAAAGTAAAGTACTGAAGACAAAGTCTGAAAGTAAAGTACTAAACACAAAGTCTGAAGCTATCAGCTGAAGACAAAGTCTGAAAGTAAAAGTCTGAAGAACAAAGACTGAAGACAAAGATTGAAGACCAAAGTGATCAGTAGTTGTCACAATAGCTGAAGTTATTAACTTTAGTAGTTGTTATGGTTTCCTTTCAGTACTTGTAATTTACTTTTCAGTAGTTATAGTTTCAATAGTTGTAGTTCAGTAGTTTTATGTTTTTGTACTTAGCATTCTCTAAGATGTAATCAGTAGTTGAGAACCTTCTCAGTAGTTTGCATAGTTTCAGTAGTTTGTATAATTCTGTTAGATGTCACTATCAAGTGACATCAGCAGACGTCACATTTCCTATATAAGGAATGTTGACCTAGTTGTAACGTGTGACATTCAGCCACAACGAAAGCTGATGAATGAAATATTCCTTTGTAGAATTCTCTCTCTATAACCGTTTACTTCACATTGAATATCAATTGTGTTCTTGCGAATTCTCTAATTCATTGTTCAAATTCCGCTGCAATCTATTCAAATTAATCAAACTTAGATCACTGATCCTAACTAGCCGCCTATATTTGAGGAATAAAGATCTATAGGGATAGACCAAGGTGGTTGATGGCTTGAATCAAAGTGCATACATTGATAAGATCTTGAAAAGGTTCAAGATGGAAAACTCTAAGAAAGGTACCGTACCTATTTATAGAGGAACAATATTGAGTAAGACTCAATGTCCAAGCTCAAAGGATGAGCAAGACAAAATGAAGGGAATTCCGTATGTGTCTGCTACAGGATCCATCATGCATGCAATGATATGCACTAGACCGGACATGTCATGCGCTTTGGGCAATGCAAGCCGATACCAACAAAATCCTGGAAACAGTCATTGGATGGCTGTTAAGAACATACTTAAGTACCTAAGGAGGACTAAAGGTATGTTCCTAATCTATGGATCTGGTGAAGACGAAGTCGTAGTAAAGGGTTACATGGATGCGAGTTTCCAAACTGATCGGGATGATTAACGATCACAATTGGGGTATATTTTCATCTTCAATGGAGGAGCAATCTCTTGGTAGAGCTGTAGGCAAAATGTGTGGCATTATCAACTAGAGAGTCTGAATACATTGCCGCTTCAATAGCAGCTCAGGAAGCTGCATGGTTGAAGAAATTCATTGCCGATCTAGGAGTGATCCCTTCCATTCAGGACCCCATAGAAATTCTTTATGATAACGAGGATGCGATTGCTCAAATCAAGGAACCCCGTGCATATCAGAGGACTAGGCACATTGAACGAAGATTCAACTACATAAGGGATGAAGTTGAAAAAGGAAGATATGTATTCGCAATGTTGACACGGATCAAAACATTGCGAATCCACTCACGAAGCTTCTTGAAAACACAAAGCATGAAAGTCATGTTTGTGCCATGGGATTGTAATATTCTAGTGACTAGATTTGATCTTTAATTTCTGTATTGAGATATTATAACCCTTTATTACTTGAATGAATTATTTGGTTATAATGATTCAACTAATATTCCTATTTTGCATGTTTAAGATCCATGAGTAAATTATTTACTCAGAACGTTCGTAGTTGTTCATGCTTGTGGGAACAAGTATGAAGGTAATGCTATTATGAACTTGGATTGGTAGATATTCATATGGATGAATATAGAGCAAAAGGTTGCAGCCAAAGTTCATAGATATTTGTGGGATGTAAATATTGGACTGAAATGCATCTCAAATATTACTACATGGAATCTTCCTATTTGATCATAAGTAATTTTGAGTAAAGGCGAACATCATTTGGTATCCTCTGACCTGAGACACATATTGGGTTTTGATATTTACCAAATATTATACTTGACTTAACTCTTCGTTGTTCTGAAACATGGCAGTAGATAAGTCTGAGTTTAGGTATGATATAAGGTAATTGTGGGAGACGTATGTAGTCAAGATGAGATTTTTCCTCTTATTCATTGAGAGTAAGATGTCTAAGGCCTGATAAAGTTAAATCAATGGAGAATGATCACTCTGTGTCTCTAGGATTAACATGACATTTGCGACAAAAGAATAGATGATTGATTCACTTAAAACATTTCAAGTATGGTACTTGAAGGGGATGATGTTATTGAATGGCACTTAGTCATACGTATTAAGGGTAGTAAACCGTTGTTAGGCGGTATTTACTGCTTGCATCAATCTTCTATAAATCTTATGCAAGTGGGAGATTGTTGGATCTTATATTCCCAAGACACATACAAGATTGATGTAGTTAGTACATTATGATCCACGTCGGGTTATACCCAATAACAAGCTATACAAACACCAATTAATATTTATTTGTTGATAAGATCAAACAAATAAATACTAACACCAACTTAGAAAATGGGTTTTCTAAAACGTTACTTTTATAAAAGAACAACATTATGTGGATAATTTGATCATGAGAGATTGTTTGTTTCATTATTTAAGTTGGTTAAATAATAACAAATAATAGTGTGTTACTGTTATAAAATTGAAAGAGGTTTTAATTTTATAAAACTAAGGGTTGAAAGAGTGAATTTTATAGAAGTTTCAAAATGGGGGGAACCCATTTTGAACTTCATTTTCGGCCGCCCATATGGGCATAGGGAACTCGCTTTTTGTTTTGGATTTTGCAAGACATTACTCACTCATTCACTCAACCATAAACTACACCTTCTCTTACACACACAAAGCAACAAACTCTCAAAAAAAAAGGGTTTTTCGGATTCAAGAAGAAAGAAGGGGCTAGAATATTGGATTTATTGGCTACTCCTCAAGAACTTCTCGGCTGATTAAGATTGTTCAAAAGGGAGTTCGTCTTCGTGCTCTTCTTCCTAACACGATTAGGTGTTTGTTAGGCTTGTGGGTATACAAGCTTGAGGTCTTCTCCTTTGAAGACTAGCCACTCAAGAACATCATCTTCTTCATCTTATACATCTACAACATCTTGTGCAAGAAAGGTTGTATCTATGAACACCCTATGGTTGTTTTATGATTTGATAGCACATTATTTCACATATATTTATATGATCCTTATTCTTTGGTTTTGTTTATGTTTTTAAATGGTGAAAATTTTAGATTACTATGCATATGTTAAACCTATATTCCGCTACAAGTTTTCATGTTTAAATGGTTAAACTAGGTTCTTTTACATGTGACAAAACACAACAGATCAGTGGAAGATACCAAGGTGAAGACATGCCCATGTTTGCTCATGTGGCTGATGATAATACAAACATCCCACCAGAACTGCTATGGGAAGACCAGCAAGAGAATTCATCAGCTGATGATGAAGAAGACTCACATTCTCCTCCCCAATCACCCATACCTCATCAATCTCCTCATGAACCATCCCCATATCATCAATGACCTATTCATCATGAACCTTATTCACATCCTCAAATACCAGCCAATCAAAACAGCAAACCAATTCCACCAATCCAAAACCAATTAAAAATATATCAACAACCATCAACTCGTAAACATCAATCACCTAAGAGTATTTACTCTTGTGAGACTAAGTTAGTCTCACAAGATAGAATTTACACTTGTGATACTGAGCCTGTCTCGGAAATCATTGATCTTCCACAACAACAATCACCACACCAGGAGCAGGTAGATTAGGTTGTTGAGTCCAGCTCAAGCTCAGCAAGTGTAGCCCTTATTGATGTAAATGATGATGAGATTGATGTTGAATATCAAGAAGTAAAAGAAAAATCCAACTATGTTGATGTAATTCCTTATCATGAAGATGATCTAAGTGAAGAAGACATCCCTTTAAGGGAAAGTTATTTGGTGGCTGAGTATAACAAACTTGTAAACAAGTCAAACAAAAGGAAGGAAAGAATACAAGAGTTGAAGGGTATGATAAAAGAAAAGGATGATGAACTGATGGAGCAAGAAGCATCACTAAAAAGGTTGAAAGAAATTGCTCAACCTAACAATGAAGTAATTGATGCACTATATGAGCAACATAGAGAACGGAAAGGGTCTATTAAACAAGGCTCTATTAATCAATCATCTCTCCTGAAAAGCAGAGATTGATTAGCTAAAAATGAAATTGAGTGTCCTTGAATGAAGTGCTCCAGCATCAAAACAGTCAAAAGAATTTGTTGACACATCAAAGCAAATAATTCAATATTCCAAAAAAAGGAAGTATTTTGGGTGTTTCAAGAAAGAAGTAATTTAGGTTACAGACTCACCAAAAGAACAAAATCTACTTCTTTTGAACACACTCCTTCATTGGACTTTTCAACCTTGAAGCCAACTTTTCCACTTAGAGTGATGAAGAATGGAAAGAACCTACCAAAGATGAGTCGCTCAAAGATCAAACAAAATCAAAGGCTAATGACCTACTGACCACAAAAGACATACTAGAAGAAAGGACATAATCTTCTATGTTGATGACCCTAATCACCCATGGGTTTCCTTATGACATGGTTAAGAGAATGAACTTGACAGAAATGAAGGGAACATTGAAGAATTTGATCTTCCAAGATTCATGATTCCAAAATATGATTATGAAACGTTCACTACATGTCAAGCTATTGAGAAGATTAAGAAAGATTTGGGTCATTGTGATAGATCTAAACTCAGTCAATACAATATGACTTATTGGTTACCAGGTCACAAATACAAGATGCATGAGTTGAAAAGGAGGTGAAAAGGAGAACTAATAAGAATGATGGAACATGTTATGAAGGTGGAGCTAGAAACTAGTGTGAGATTCTAGACTAAAGCTCCAAATACTACTGCTGAGCAACACAACAAAGTCCCTACTGGGTCTATCATCGCTAAAAGTATAGACCAACAAAAAGGGAAAGATAAACTAACAAGTGAACCAAGAGAAGTGATACCAGGCAAAGTATGGCCACTTGGAACAAGAGTAAGAGAAACAACAAAACAAAAGTCCATCTTGATAGAGCTGTTTGATCAACTCATAACTTCTAGCTCTATGGAAGAACAGAGGATTATAGCTTGGAAATATGATCAAGTGAGATTGCGCATACATAAAGCTATCATCTGGAAGGATTCAGTACAACCATGATGTAGAACACGTCCTATGCATGTCTGAATATGACCTCCAGGATCTACAAAGCTTAATCATCTCCAACTACCCAATTCACCCAAGAGGAAGAGACTTCTCTGTATTAGTGGGTAAGTTAAAGAAAAAACTCAGAGATGATGCACTAAAAGAAGCTAAGAGAGAGGATGATGAGCACAAAAGAAGAATAGAGAGGATGAAAGATCAAAATCCAACTCCTCCATATTAGTAGATGATGAGTTTTTAAAGAGGTCTGGATACCAAAACAAGAATGCAACAGCTATTAAAAGCTTTGATGCAAATTAATACACTTATCCTATAATAGAATGGGGATATGTTGAGAAAATAAAAGAATTGGTGGTGATGAGAAATAAAGACAACAAGAAAGTTGATAGGATAAGGATCTTTGATCCATGGAGACTTTTACACCATAACTAGAGTTCATACCTACATGACAAATTCTTTCTAAAGCTGACAAATGAGAAAACTCAGAATGACTTATGCCTATAGGTTCACATGATTCAGGTGATAGACAAACTTCATACTAAAGCATACAAGAGAAGAAGATATGAGGTTGGGTTGTTAAAAGGATCTAACATCAAGTAAGTATTTCAATAGAGGATCTCAGAACAAGATGACCTAGAAATAGTGAATAATGATAGTGTTGGGGAAACACGGACTACTAAAGAAGTTGTTTTGGCTCTATGTTTTAATCCTTTATAGAAGATTAGCAAGATGAAAATCAACTAGAAGTATGATGATCAGAAGACTATTGTCTCATACTTATATATCCCGTCTCGGTATATGTATCATCCAGGTCTGCTTTGGGGAATTCACTAGGAGAGCCCTCATATTGAAGCTCTAGATGCTCGCGGATGATTTGATGAGATATGACAAATTTCTGAACCCAAATGCTCGACCTAATAACCCTAACTCCGTTCAAGGTTACAAACTGGATGTTTTCATGAAATTTTGCCATTTAGTTTGAGTAAATGATGGTGTTAATAATTAGGGTAGTGTAGTGGCTGGATTGAGTACGGAAGGAGACGATTTTAGAGAAGTCAACGTCCTTTGAAGAATCAAGAAGTGCGACTTGGTTATGTTAAGGGTTTAGTGCCATTTTGTGAGAAAGTTACCAAGAAAATGAGTTTGAATTTGGGTAGATTGAAGACAAAGGAAGCGTTGGGCAGTGAAATTGGCACAAAGATTAAGATAGTGAGTTGGAAGTATTTAAATGGGTGAAAATGGCGGATGGATAATGTGAAGTGATGGTTTGGGGTATGATATGACAATGGTGCTAAGGTTAAATCTATATAAAATATTCCAACATCATGAATAAAATATTCCAACATCATTAATAAAATCTTTACCTTTCTTCCGAGTATAAATGGTGCTAAGGTAATCTTCTTCCGAAGCCAATCTTACTTCCGAAGGTAAATTTATCCAGTTTACTTCCAAGAGTAAGAAGGCTTTCAGAGTGGAGAAGTTATTAAGTTCGGAACTAGATTTTATATTTAATCAAATGCTTCTTTCGAGACCAAAAAACTCTTACGAAGATAAGATTTCCCTAGGTGCAATTTTCCTTCGAAAGATATGTATGACATCTTCCGAGGGTTAATTTCTCTTTGGAAGAATTTACACCTAGTGAAATCAGGGCTTAGATTGTATTGATAAAGACAAGACATATTTTGAAAAGGTTTTCAAATCAGATGGACTAATCAATGTTTCCCATCCCAAAAGCTATATTAAGAAGCTTGAATCTTTGTTCATTAAATGCTTTGGTGAACAAATCAACATATTATTAATTTAAATCAACTTTGACTACTTTAATCAGATTTTTCTCATGAATATCTCTAAAGAAATGATACTTGATGTCAATGTGCTTTGTCTTTGAGTGCTTGACTGGATTTTTTATAATAGAGATAACACTCTTGAGTGAATTTGGTTAGGAGTGCTCATAAAGTTAAATCCAAAGTCTATCATCTGGTTTTGAATCTCTAGCAGTTGAGCACAATAACTAGCATCAACAATGTATTCAGCTTCAATAGTAGATGTTGAGACATAGGATTGCTTTTGCATTACGATGAGATGACCCTTCCATCAAGAAATTGACATCCTCCTCATGTTGATTTCTTGTTAATGTCATTGCCACCATAGTCGCTATCAATGTAGCCATAGAGATTGAAACTAGTGTTTCTTGGATACTAGAGACCTAGTTTAGATACTCTTTTGAGGTATCTAAGAATTCTCTTGGCAGCAACTAGCTGCGATACCTTTGGAGGATCCTGATGTCCTGTTGTGACACCTACACATATCCCACATTGGTCGTGGATAGGAGAGATTCCTGGTTCATAAGGAATATCTGTCCTTTAACATCAACAACGCATTTTGGGTGTATTGGCTGTGGATGAGAGGAGAACTCCACAGTTAAGCGTGCTTAGGTGGGAGCAATCCAGGGATGGGTGACCTCCCTAGGGAGAGCAACCAAAAACTCAGAGATGATGCACTAAAAGAAGCTAAGAGAGAGGATGATGAGCACAAAAGAAGAATAGAGAGGATGAAAGATCAAAATCCAACTCCTCCATATTAGTAGATGATGAGTTTTTAAAGAGGTCTGGATACCAAAACAAGAATGCAACAGCTATTAAAAGCTTTGATGCAAATTAATACACTTATCCCATAATAGAATGGGGATATGTTGAGAAAATAAAAGAATTGGTGGTGATGAGAAATAAAGACAACAAGAAAGTTGATAGGATAAGGATCTTTGATCCATGGAGACTTTTACACCATAACTAGAGTTCATACCTACATGACAAATTCTTTCTAAAGCTGACAAATGAGAAAACTCAGAATGACTTATGCCTATAGGTTCACATGATTCAGGTGATAGACAAACTTCATACTAAAGCATAAAAGAGAAGAAGATATGAGGTTGGGTTGTTAAAAGGATCTAACATCAAGGAAGTATTTCAATAGAGGATCTCAGAACAAGATGACCTAGAAATAGTGAATAATGATAGTGTTGGGGAAACACTGACTACTAAAGAAGTTGTTTTGGCTCTATGTTTTAATCCTTTATAGAATATTAGCAAGATGAAAATCAACTAGAAGTATGATGATCAGAAGACTATTGTCTCATACTTATATAGCAAAATAATAGCAAGATTCAAAGAGCTAGCAAGCTTAGGTATCAGAGCCACTCCTATTGAGCTCCTCGTGGGCAAAGCGGACAATATTGTTGATGCGAGGGGACAGGTGTGACACAATGGTATCAGAGCCAGTCCTATGTCGTTCGGGGTGTGGGACATACCTCACCAAGGATGGTGACTTCTCAGGCTCATCGAGGACGATGAGTCCAAACAGGGGGTGCTGGTGACACCCTACACATATCCCACATTGGTCGTGGACAGGAGAGATTCCTGGTTCATAAGAAATATCTGGCCTTTAACATCAACAATGCGTTTTGGGCGTATTGGCTGTGGATGAGAGGAGAACTCCACAGTTAAGCGTGCTTAGGTAGGCGCTCCTCATGGGCAAAGCGGACAATATTGTTGATGCGAGGGGCCAGGTGTGACACCTGCACAAATGAATGTTGCAAATATGATATCAGGTCTACTTGCTTTGAGATACATTAGAGTTCTAATGATTGGCCTATATTGATGTTGATCAGTATCCTCCACCTTAGAATAAGGACAAAGATTGTGATTTCTAGGTATAGGACGCTTTCCTGGCTTACAATCTGTCATATTAAATCTTTCTAAAATGTTAGTGACATATTTAGATTAATAGATAAAGAACACTTCCTTTATTTGTTTTACCTGAATTCCAAGTAAAAAGTCCATTTTTCCTGTGGAACTAATCACGAATTTCTTTTTCATGATGCTCTTAAAGTCTTTGCACATTTGGTCATCTGAGGAACCAAATATGATGTCATCAACATAGACTTGTATGAGCAAGATGTCTTTTCCAGAATTTCTTATGAATAATGTCTTGTAAATGGTACCTCTCATGTAACCATTCTTCTAAAAAACTAAGATAAAGTCTCATACCATAACCTAGGTGCTTGGTGCAAACCATAGAGAGCTTTATCTAGTTTGCACACATACTTGGGCTGTTGTGGGTCTTCAAATCCTGGAGGCTGGCACATATAGACTTCTTTATCCATATCCCCATATAGAAAGTCACACTTGACATGAAGTTGATAGATAGTAAAATTCTTGGATGCAGCATAAGCAAGAAAGATCCTCACTGCCTCAAGCCTTACAACGGGTACCAAGACATTAGTGTAATCAGTTCCCTCCTCTTGATGATTACAGGCATTCCCATTATGAGTTTGTCCCCTTGATCTCACGCCTTCAGAGACATCCTCAATGATGTTCTCAACTGGATGAGTGTTGTGAATCCTAAGTCTAGGGATCACATCTAGTTGCATAGATAGATCCAGATTGGAAAAGACTGGCTCAAGATTTTGAACATTGGGTCTAGCTGATGTTTCATACTCATTCAATAACAATATCAATTTCAGTTGGTTGTGAAGCAGCATTGACAGTTGCATGTTCCTTCAAAATGCTACTTCCACCAGCTTGGTATTGTGTATTGTCACCAAATGAGTTTTGAGACTCAACATATTGACAACTGGTTAATGTTACACTATTTCTTAAAATAGTTATGCTATCAGATCTGATAATTATAGGAGCAACTCTTGGAGAACTTGGAAGAAGTCTAGGTAACTCAAATAGTTTGTCATCATCCAAATCACTTTTAGTACCTGTTTTAGCTAAAACATTCTCATAAGAGGGTTTATAATAGTTTGGAAACAATTCTAAATCAAAAATATGATCAGGTCCATTCCCCCTAACACAAGGAGTGTGCTCATTGACAACAATGTTGGATGATTCCTCAAATTGTTAATTTTTAATGTTTAAACTTTATAGGCAATAGAGTTGGGGTAATATCCAACAAAGATAGCATTATTTGACTTTTCAACAAAATTTTCCAAATTGTCATTTTTGTTAAGTATAGTACACCTACTGCCAAAGGTCCTAAGAAAGCCAATAAATTGTGACCTCTTGTTCCATAGTTTATAAGGGGTTTTTTAATGTGGCTTACGTAAAAGAACTTTGTTCTACACATAACATGCAATGCTGACAGCCTCTACCCAAAATGTTAGGGAAAGTTTTGAATCAAGTAACATAGTTTGAGCAGCCTTAACAAGTGTTATATTTCTCCTCTCACACCATTTTGTTGAGGAGTTCTAGGAGCACTATATTATCTGGCAATCCCTTTTAGTTACAAAATAAGTCAAGAACTTTATTCTTAAACTCAGTCCCTTGAACATGTCTAATTATTATATCTTGTGATCAATTTGATTTTCTATTTTAAGAATAATGATTTTAAACTTTTAGCAGTTTTATCTTTAGTTCTTAAAAAGAATACCCGTATGAGTCTAGTAAAATCATCAACAATCACAAGGTAGTATGATTTCCTTCCAATGCTCATTATACTTATAGGACCAAATAAATCCATGTGCAATAAGTGTAATGTAGTGGTGATGTAGATACGTATGTACCTAGTTTAGGAGCTTAATGTAAAATGTCTATCATGTCTTACTTATATGTAATTGAATGGGTATAAATGAAATACAATGTGTGGTTGATGCTTATCATGTTTAATATTTCATTGTTTATTGTGTGATGACTTATAATGAACTAACTATATAGGTTTGAGGTTATTGTACATAGTTCTTAGACAATAATGATTGAGAAACATGTCCAAACTTGATCGTGTGAAGCTCTCATGCGAATGGACCATGCAAATGGACCATACACATGAATACTTTGTGCGAATGGACAAGTCGCACAACTGAACCAGGAGGCTGGATCAGTCGCACGATTGAGACATAAGATTGACTCAGTCGCATGACTGGACCTTCAATCGTGTAGATGGGTCAACCGCATGTTTCAGTCATGGTTTAGCCGTGCCAATGAAAAAACCTAACCTATAAATACCACCTAAATCATGGAAAAACATAACAATTCGAATACCTATGCACATAATCTTACCCTAGCCGTCCAAAGACTCAAGAAAACCTATTCCAACTTCATTGATCATAGTTGATCGTGTTCTAATCATTCATAATGTTTCATTAATGGTTAGATTGATCTTAACTATGATCTCCCTGATTGCATCACCAATCAAATATGATTCCCCACTATTTGAGTTGGTATACATGCAGAATCAGTTAGTACTCCGTACGTACACGGTCCTAACAGGTGATAGAGTTAACTATTTTGGATTTATGAGATGCTCTATGTTGCTTCGCTTTCAGACATGCAACATAATTATCTTTGTAAAAAAATCCTTTTTAGAAAAACCATGTACCAAGTTATTTTAACCAGTTTATTAATGGTTTTGAAATTGACATGACACATTCATTTTTGCCACAGAGTTGACTCATCACCTTCAGCTTTGGAAAGAAAGCATCATACTTCACCGATGGGGAAGCATTGTTTATATCCAGCTTGTACATATCCCCTTTCTTGAGAGATCTAAGAAGCTCTAATTCTAGAGGAATTGTCATTCTGGGTTTGAGGATAAAGCACTCATGTTTAGTGAAAAGCATTGGTGCCTTAGATCATAAACTAAGAAACACTTAACTGATTGTGTTCAAGTTGGTTGACAAAGTTTACTTTGTTGATTTTTAACTTGCCGTTGGATACACTTCCTCTACTTAAAAATGTAACCTCTAGCCGCACCTCCAAATTGAACATGATCTCCATCAAAAGGTTGAAATTGTTGAAGAATAGATATATTCCAGTCATGTGCTTGGAGCATCCATGATTTATAAACCACACATTGTCATTTTTATTGGAAGCCCAAGCCTTGATGGTCTTGAGCTTTTCCAATGATGACGATTTAATTGATCCAAGTGTATGCATAGGGGTTCAATAGATTTTTGTGAAGAAGTTTAGGCTGCAGCATCTTGTTTGATCTTTTGGTCCATCCCTTGGCTGATCAAAGTAGATGAGCTTGATGAAGCTTAGGCAACATGGCATACTTCCGAGGCTTTTTTTTCACAGAAGAAGTTTCCTCACCTTTTCTTTCGAAGTAGTCCTCTTTTCGAAAGGTTTCAAATGAAATCTTTTGTTCTTTTGGATTTTTGTAGCCCTAATTACTGAAGCTATTTTTCCTTCAGAGTAACAAGTTTCTTCCGAAAGCAACTTCGCTTTGGAAATAACTTTTTGTTTCCTTATCACTTGGACCATGTGATAGGGTCCAAATGTGAAACCCTCCTTGAATCCTTCTTTCTTAACATTGTTTTCATAATATGTGCTTGCGGAATTATGGTAACAAGCTTTAGCCATATGGTTTTGCAGACCACACATTATTCATGCAATGTTAACCTTTGAGGGATTTGAATACCCATTGTTTCTTGCTCTTGTTGTCTTCATCAATAGTCGTCCCTTTTAACTTCTAAGCCTTCAGTAGGACATAAGTGCTGATACTATACACCTTTCATAGATTACAGTTTTTAACCACTTAGAATCCGACTAAAATGAGTACACCATTTTGTTTTGGCTCTATCTTCAGCTTGGACTTAGTCATTTTCTTGACAGTTTTTCTTGCTGCCTTAACCCTATTACTTCTGGCTTTGGTGGTTAGGGGTTGATCATCACTTGTGGAAATGGTTTGATTTATCTGATCATTCACTGTGATGGTCTTCGTAGTTGCACCAGTCTTCAACTCATAGGAAGGTGGGTCAGCAAATAGAACATCTTGCTGATCAATCCCATATCTTGATTGTCTAATAGACTCATAAGAATATAGTGGAGCAATTTCATTAGTTCGTGGCTTGAGCCTAAGCCATGACTAGCTAGGCTTGAGCGTCGCTCAATTTTGAGATTATATCTTTGATTTGAGTATTATAGTTAGGTATGTGCATGTTTTAAGAAGGACACAATTTTTTCCAACTCTTCAATTTTCATTTTATAGTTAAATTCAACCCTTTTAAAATCATTCATAAGGATATTTAATGTCTCAATATCAGATTTAATTTCCATATTATAGTTCAGATACAATTTGACTCTAGCAATTCAAGCTGGAGTATAGAGGTGTTCAAATACCTTGCTATCATTAGTTCAATCCATCAATGCTTGAGTTGGGGTTACATCCTGCACCATGAAGCTCTGGTCCACCTCTTGACCAACAACAGCTGTGTTGTTTAGTTTACTTCCTGGTTGTTTTAGGTGTGTTAGGATGTGAGGAAGCTTGAGAGGTTCCCAGATTTGATTTGGGAGCCTTGCATTTCGAGGAAAAGTGTGCAAGTTGGTTACAGTTATAACATTTAGCCTTTGTCTTGTCAAACCCAAACATATTGTTAGTTGGGTGTTTGGGAAATTTCCTTCCAGTTCTCCTATAGACCTTCTTTGCCCTCTAAGTTAACAGAGTCATCTGTTGGACAATGTCCATCTATTCGACATCATCTAGGCTTAAATATTGTAGATCATCAAAGCAAAACTGAAAATCACTAGAATGCCCTTTTCTTGAGACAAAGGCACAACTGTCCTCGAAAGGACTTGACTAGGCCTTTTGAGACCTTGGAGTCTCAGGAAAGGTAATGTATTACCTAGAAGAACTAGATGGTTATTGGAGTAAGTCCGGTACTGTTATAGTTGGGGTCTTAAGCCTTCAGCAACCATTCAATCATTGCTAGTAGGAAGGCTTGAGGGTCTGCTCACCTGGTGGCCTATCTTGTTTTCCATCTCTACACAGTATCCATTAAGAATGCCATATAGTTCAGTCATTGTAAGAGAGTTTAAGTTCTTTGTCCACTTGATAGAGACATAATACAAAGTCCACTAATTTTGAAGTGCCGTCATAAACTTTCTTGAGAGATCTATAATCTCAAGAATCACTCCCACAAACTAAAGTGATGAAATAAGATCCATACACCTGAATTACTGTTGGGTGAGGGTCCTCCAACAATGTAAGTAGAATTTTCAAAATTTTGCTTTAGGGAATCTTTCTTGAAGTCATTGGAGCTGGCATACATCTGAGATAAGGCGCCAAAGAGTTCTTTGGCTGACTGACAATGCTCAAAACCTACCATGAAGGAGTTCGGGATGATAGTCATAAGAAAAATCATGTTTTTCTATTGATCTCTAGTTGCTAGTAGTCTTCAACATAATAGTTTTCAATAGAATTCTCTATAATAACACCATTTTTAGCTGGTGCTGTAACCTTTAGCTTGTAAGGGCCATTGGTGATAGATTTTCACATCATGTTATCTTGATACCTAATGAAGCCTTCAATACGTCTGTTCCCATTTCACCTTCGGATGATTTTTGATTGAGGGCCATTTTGAGTAAGGTGAAAGGATGAGTGAAGGAAAGGTTGATTTGGATGGTAAGATCTCATAATCATGAGACTAAGAAGCTCTGATATTATTTGAAGGATTGGTTTTTCTCACACACACTGTTTTAGCTCTCAAATTCTCTATGTCTCACTTGGATTGATTATGCAGAATCATCTATGAGTTGATAATAATATAGCAAGTGTAGCAAATACAACACAATAGAATGGTTTTTCAAGATACTTGTATATATTACTTCTCAACTCAAAGTATTAAGAGACTCTTACAAGCATGTTTACAGAGTTAAAATGACAAACTATATATACTACTATCTACAGTTGGTTATACTTTAATACCAGCTGGAACTTATAACTAGGCAAATACTACATTGCTAGAAGTAAGGTATCGTGGATAAAATACTCTCTAAGATTTGGTAGTTATGACATGTCCATGACTTACCTTTTGTCATCGACTAAAGTTGGTAACTTTACTAATTGTTAAGGAATGAAGTGTGAAATAGAGTATGATCAACTACATGGGCATGGGAATGCATCATGCAGTATCTCAAAGGTTGTAGTGGATCTATCAAAAGGACCATAATTATGTCCACTAGTTCATAGTAGGTTCTTTTGAAGGTTAACTTTCTTTTGAAGAACAAGATCTTCCGAAGCCACTTATACTTCGGAAGAGCCTACTTCTTCCGAGGTTGATGACATTCATACTTCGAAAGTCATTGTCTTAAACACTTCTAAATGTTGATCTGCGAAATAGAGAAGACTTTGCCTTCAGAAGTTAGAGTTCCTTTTTGGAAACTTTGTTAGTCTTGACCTTCAGAAGTACAGTATTTACCTTCAAGTTCGTCTGTTGCCTTCAGTAGTTCTTCATCAGTTGCACCAAAAATATTATAAGTGTTTGTTTTGGTTGTACCAACCTTACTTGATCCATAGTTGCTACGAAAGGTCTACCTAGGATAAGAGGAACATTCTTGTCCTCTTCCATGTCAAGAATCATAAGATCAACAAGAAATACGAATTTATCAAATTTAACTAAAAGGTTCTTAATGATGCCCCTTAAATATATAATGGAATAATCAGCTAACTAGATTCTCATAAGAGTCAGTGTAGATTCATTTAAGTTTAACTTTTCAAAAAACCGCCTAAGGCAAAAGGTTCATGCTAGCACCTAAGTCAGCTAAGGCATTGCTAACAGACAGATTTCCTATCAAGCAAATTATGGTAAAGCTCCATGGATTAGTCATGTTTTGAGGTAGTTTCTTTGAATAACTTCAGAGCATTCTTCATTCAAAAGCTACGTGTGATAACTCTTCTAGTTTCTTTTTGTCTGACCACACACCTTTCAAGAGCATAGTGTAGTTAGGCATTTGAGCTAAGGCTTCCACCAATAGTAGATTCATGTGGAGTTTCTTGAACAATCATAGGAATTTTACATATTATTCGTCTATTCGTTGTTGTCTCAAACAACTAGGATATAGGGGTGGTGGAACATAGGATGATGGTGGTGCATATTTCTTGGATGGTTCTTAAGTAGTAACATGTTGCCTTTGCTTATCACTTGTATTACTTGGAGTTTCAGTTTCAACTTCTACCAAGATTGCTCGTAATGCAAGTGTAGCATCTTGAGTGGTGTTGCCACTCCTTGTGGTGATGGCTTTCAATTGTGTATGTATATTAGGGTTTGTCAAAGTGTTCCTAGGTGAAGCACCTTGGGGTCTCTCAAATAGTTGTTGTGCTCTTTGACCTACTTGATGTTCAACGGTTTACAATGATGTTTTATTGCTTTTGTTGTCAGCTTTGTTTATTTGGAACCTCTCCTTGTTACGTCTATCGGATTTCTAGATGCATTCATCTGTGGCTTATGGGGTTATAAACAATTATTGCAATAAGTCTTCCATTGATAATGCACCATGGTCTAGTTTACTACTGCTTGGATCCTGGTATAGTGGTTTCTATTATTGGTGATGTAGCCTTTGGTTGAATCAAGAGGATGATTGGTTGTTGCGAAGTTCTCTATAATCTAATTGCTTCTCCAATTAAGTTGTTGTTATCTGAATTACTTGGGCCTCCTACATAATCAACCATCATCATGCTTTTTGGGCATTCGTTGGTCTTGTGTGAATCTCCGCATGTGTTGCATCGTGCGTAAGTTTTATTTTGATCGACCTACAATTGTTCGAATTATTTGGTTAGGGTTTCTAGTTAAGTTTGAACTATTGTTTCAAGCCTACATGATGAATGCCTTTAGTTGGCTCTTCTAATCCTTGGTATCATTTGGTTAACGTAACACTTCCAAAATCTCTTCCTGTAATTTGATTGAATGTTTTTTTATGTGTTCCATTATTACATCATAAGTGGGTTGACACCGCAGCCATAGATCAAGTCCATGATGTGTGCATCTCTAATGGAGACCTTTGTATCCCTCCAATGTTGTGTGTAATGATTCATCATCATCTTGCAAAGGCTTGAGATGCTACTTCTTAGTTTGGCAGTGTGATCGAGTGGAAGGTATTTTCAAAGGAATTATTCAGCCATTTCTCCCCCTGTGATGATGGAACCAAGCAGAATCGAATCAAGCTTGTTAATTGCTTGGCCTTGAAATGAAAATGTAAAAAGTCTTAGTCTAATTGCATCATCTAAACTGTTGCTGATTTTGAAAGTTGCACTAATACAAAGGAACCAAGGGAGATGTGAGCATTGGATAATACAACACTTAATCATGAAATTGTTGCCCGCTATTGCAGGTTGGAGAACGCTAGACACATAACCATCAATTAATGGTGTAGCATAATGTGTCTTCTTCATTTCCTTTTCTTGGTTAGCTATGTCTTCTTTAGATGGTAACGTCTTCTTCAATGATTGTTGCTATTTTTCATGGTGTTTGGCGTTACTTTTGATGGAAAAGTCATCCGGGTTCCAAAAGAGGTGAAAAAAGTTCAAAACTAGATGAGTTGGACATACACTAACTTAAAAATTGTATACTAACTATGGCTTCGAATGAATTAGGAAAATGTAACCAACAAACTATGTAAGGCAAACTAACTTGAACTAATCTAACTAACTAGATAAAACAATGTTGAACAAAAAATATTATTAGGATATAAACAAGATAATCAAAAATTCAGATTGTCTTTCAAAACTTTCGTGCGTCCCCTGCAAGGGCGCCAAAAATCTGATGTGTATAGAATGGTATATATATTTTTTATAAAGGTTTTCTCAGACAAACGACAAGTGTATATGTCTTGTGGTTATATAGTGTTGGTAAGAAATTGAGTGTCAATCCATGAACACACCGAGCCTACTCAACAATCTTTATAATTGACTATCATAGTGGGTTTTGTTTTGCTATAAAAGTAAAAGTAAAACTGTGACTTTTGGGTTTTAAAACAAGGAATTAAGGCTATCATCCTAATTAGATTACACTTATGTCACTATCATAATATGATGGTGTGATTAAGGATATAAGTTTAAGAAGTTATGTAAGTGATTATAAACATGAGCCAATGTGGATACTCGTCTGTCAGCTCCGTAGTGAAAAGGATACCAACATTAAGTAACTTACAATGTTGATCAATCCAAGCCACTAGTCATGTTGGTAGTTATATTATAACCTTTCACATACGATTTCTGAAAACATAACTTAATGTTTGAAAAAGTGTTGATCAAGTTCATTTTTAACATACCATTATTTTAGAAAACCATAACAATTATTGTATATTTCTCAAACTAATAAAAGCAAACTCGCAAATGGATTTGTTATGAAATCTGGTTTCACAAATAAAAGCTAGTTCATATGTTTTTCAACCTTGTACGACATTCAAAATTACAAATTATAAGTTTATAAATTCCATTCAAAAGTTTACCCAAGATTACCATAACTTTAACATTACTAAGTTACACCATTAGTTTATCATAAAGTACATATGTTTAATCCAATTAGGTTGATAGTAAGAGATTAGATCATAATGTGCTTCAAATAAAAATGAACATCAAGATGATAGATATGAAATCAACGGTGAAATTGCACAATCAAACCAGTCATCCACAATGGATGATGTTTACATAATCTTGAGCTTCTTTCAAGTGTTGTCTGCACCTTCGGAGCTTTCCAAAGTTCTTCAAGACTTCATTCTCGAGATAATTGTGATACCCCAACCTTAACGGCAGAATCATCGAGATGTGAGTGTTAAGATTGTTCATAGCCACATAACACTACCATTAAAAAATATTATATCATAAGTTTTAAAATGGAAATTTCATCCATAAGTTTTAAACAAGAATAAAACATAACGTGAGATAAACATCCAAGATAATCTATTCATTTTTCCTATGTCCAAATGCTAGGTGTGGGTAGGCTTCAAAGAGGTCATCAAACTTGAGCATTTCCTCAAACATGTTAAAAATAAAAGGTCAACAATAAAAGTTGGTGACTTTCAATGGGTTAAGTATACATAAATATATAAAAAGAATTACAAGTAGCAATTCATGTCAATGGTTACAATTTTTCAAAGTTTATCAAACACATTAAGCTATAATCAAACATTGAACAAGAATATATTTACAAGTATATAACGATTAGCTAAGTGTACTTGGTTCCCATGATGAACAAGCATACGTCATCAGGAACCGGCAATTACATCGGCATTAGCACCAAATAGGCTTGTCAGGCCCATAGATCTATGACGTCGTCAGGCTAGCAATAGTTAATGATTGTCAACCAATAATGTATCTCATATAACACTCATAATAATACCAATAACCATGACAAAATATAGATGAATTGCATGTGCGTTACAAGTATAAAAAGTTTACAAGTGTTAGTTGATAAGTTTAACATGTTTCACCCTAAAAAGGAGTGAAATAATATGAAAACGGGCATGAAAACTCACATGACGTAAATGTGTAAGATGATAATAAGAATTAAACGATGTTCCAATGAATTCCTTTTACAAGGTACCTAAACGTACTGCAGGACCGTTAGAAAAGTGCAAAACACTTTTACAACATAACAACACAAGTGAAGAGTAATCAATAACACTTAGTAGATCAAATAGGGAACTACAAAACTAGTTTATATGAGAATAATGAATGTAAGGCCCCGTCCCCGGAACGCTTACAGCTGGCCAATCATTGCTCATAAAACATGTAATTACATTTATCTTTCATAAAACATCGCAGCGGAACGTCAAAATAACTTTTCATTTCACTAAGAATACTTTTGCAAATTAATGCAAACATCCATTACACGTTTTCATTTGTTCGTATTCCAGTGCAAAAACATTAACAAAAGAATGCCATCGAAAATGCCAAGTAGCTGCCCCGCGCCATCCTTAACAATGCTCACCTACCAACTGGAAAATGCATAAAACGTTAGCGTTGCTGAGTGAGTTCTAGTTTTATAATAAAACATATTTTAAATTCATTAAACCCGATCTTTACTTTTGCATGTGATCACACATCATACGTACACATAGATAATATCTTAATTATCTTCATAATCATTTATTTTGTACTTTTACTATCTTTCATTTTCATCTAGGTCCTGTCATGTGCTTAACCCCCCCTCTAGAGCACAAAGCAATTCATCTAGGGTTAAGGGACACAAACCCCATACATCTAGTCAATCACAAAGACTGAACCTCTATGTGCATCCTCATGGGGTATTTAACCCGCACATAGTTGAGCTGACAACCCCTCATTGGGTGTGAACCTCCATATATATGCTTCATCACACGGATCAAGGCCCAGTGTGCATCCGGATGGGGTGTGAACCTTCATACATTTGCTTGCATGACTTTCTTACATTCGTCATTCATTAATGCATGCATTCTTTCATTACGTTCCACTTTTCATTATCTTCCACTTTACATTACATAGTACTTTTCATTTCATTCATTAACATTCAATGTAAAGCCACGCGAAAATAAATATACATAATAAGGAACATCATCATACACAGTCAACATCGTCATACAGGGCATCATACAACATAAAATACATCATACATACCATCATGCATAAGCGTCAAACATACATGAAAACATGCCCATCATGATCTCTATGACCTTAAAAGTCAGCTTACATGAGCCCCCGGGAACATTCAAAGTCAAATCCTAAATCTCACTTTTCCCTAAAAAGTCAAACTATTCTAAGTGTTCATCCGCATTTGCCTTTTGTTCATCTACATTTGTTATAGTTCATCCACATTTGCTATAGCTCATCTGCATTTTCTATATTACATCCGCATTCCCTTTCCTTCGACCGCATTTCTTTTATTTCATCCGTATTTCCCACTACTCATCCGCATTTCCCACTACTCATTCGCATTTCTCCTGCATAGTGGAAAATGTCCATCCGCATTGACTGTTTATCCGCATGGACTTCCTATGTTCATCTGCATTGACTTTCTATGTTTATCCGCATTGACTTTCTATGTTCATCCGTATAGACTTTCTATGTTCATCCGCATTGACTTTCCTTGGCAATTAATGCTCATCCGCATTGACTTTCTATGTTCATCCGCATTGACTTTCCTTGGCAATTAATGCTCATCCGCATTGACTTTCTATGTTCATCCGCATTTCTTCTGCATACTTAGGCAGACGCTAAAACTTAAACATACGAGCTCTGAACATCAGATCTCAGTTACCAAGCACCATCTATCATGGTCTAAGCTTAAGTCTTACCATCTAAGCCTTAGAAACATCATCATACCTCATCACGCATTAACATTACAAAATATCACATCATAAATTCAATATACACACAATCAAACATTCAGGTCCAATACCCAATTTAATGAAAACATACAGTCATGCATTTTGCAGCCCCAAAATCAGTTAAAAACCAGTAAAAAAGGGGTTCTAGAACTCACCTAGCAGCTCTTGAGTATGGCTTCTTCCAAACTCGTTTGAAATTGAGTTCAACCGCCTAGAAACCCACTAAAAACATACCCACACACATACAAACACACATAAGCACAACCCAAGGACATAACCAATTAAGAACACCATAGAAACATGAATTCTTACCTTGAATTCGCATTTTTCTTCTTGTTTCTCTTCAAAACCGAGAGTTCTCTGCTTCCTGCTACTCTCTCTCTCTAAAATTCTGAAAATTTTGTGATGTGTGTGACATATGGGCGGCCATACCACCTTTTACACCCACTTTTCAAACATTTTCTCATATTTGTCACTTTTAAACCCTAGACTTGGTTTTTATTTCTTTTCCTTATTTTTCTTCACTTTATTCTTTCTTTCTTTCTCTACAAATAACCGGGTGTTACAATGAAATAAAAGTAATAAAGAGACAGAACAAGAATAGAGACAACACAAGTATATGTTTTCAAGGATGATGTATATTTCTCTTTAGTTCCTTACAAGGGTTTACAACAAAATAAGAATAAGATACAAGGACCAGAGATACTTATACTATATCCTACAACCACCCATACTTTGAAGGCCAGCTGGATGCATGATCTAGACAACAACAAAATCATTGTAGAGTCAAAAGGGAGATTGCCTTTTCACTAGTGACTATGACATGCTATAGCTCACATCCTAATATGTTACAAAAAGGATAAAAGTACATAAAGTAGAAAGTACAGACTCAAGACCTCAATGTACAGTAACCAAAAGCTTGGACCTCTAACCAACTCATGTAAAGTTAATCAGAGTTATTATGGAAAGGTGTCCAGATTTATGATAAAGGAACATCAGATAATAGCATGTGTTCAAAAGTCTTCGGAAGAAATCTTTCTTCAAGTGTTGGCTTCGGAATACTTGTTTTTGAAGCTTTGGAAGACTTCATGTTTGGCTTCGGAAGATATTGGTCTTGACTTCAGAAGATTTCACACTTAAAATGTTTTCTAAGGAAGAGTGTGAAACTTCCAAAGCATTCTACTTTAGTACACTTGTGCATGCATGAAGGAGAGACTTTGGATGTCTTGGGTGGCATCAACCATATATGATACCTTACAAACTTCCCCTAGGCTGATGCTACCAAAACACTTGAAGACTTGAGACGTCAATGGTCCTCATCATGATAATGACCATCCCTTTCTTCATACGATGATAAGGATCACTCAGACTCTCATAGTGTCTTCTCATGTCAAAGAGATCATGCAAAGGTAGATTGAACATGTCTTGCCATGTGTAGACATTTTCAGCACCTTGATCTCTGATCACATGCCATCTTTCTGTATTTGAAGTGTATGTCCAGGACAAGATGGCTCTTCCTGATGCTAGAGGAGCTACTTAAATCAAAGTTGGTGTAGCTTCTTCTTTTTGCACATCCTCAAGATGTTTTGAGTCATCTTGAGGTTTGGAGATGGATGCCTCTTTCTTCTTTTTCTTTGGCTTTGGCTTAGAAGCCATCCTTTTTCTCTTTTTTGAAACTTTTAACTAAGAAGACTGGCCAGCAACACCTTGTTAATTTTTTTTGTCTTTCTTAGTTGGGTTTTCCTCTCTCACAAGTTCAGATTGAAAGGGAATAGAACCCTGCTGTGGATCAGAAGTAGAAGCTTGCTCATACTCAACAGAAGGTTCAGGTTGTGTTGTCTCAAATGGTTCAACATTAACCTCCACTTCTTGAGGGACCTGACTTGTGGGGAGTGTAAGTCAACTAGTCCTCCTCTTTGAATCTTCTACTTGATCACCTTTATATGCTCATCCATAGTGGATAGAGACATGGGGCCAAGTCTCCTTCATGAGAATCCATATAGCTTCAAGAAGCTCATCATCCTCTGCCTATCAGCAGACTTCTTCATACTCTTCTAGATGATGGCTCTTGACTTTCCAGCCTCTTCCATCAAACTCTTCTTTGTGAATTTTCTTTCTTTGGTTACTTCAAGTTCAAGCTGCTTGTAGAGTCCTTTGTGTCTTCTTTCTTCTTTGATTTGAGGAAGTAATCTTGCATCCCTGCCTCCTTTCTTTCCGTTGACAATTCCATGTCAGTCAATTCATTTATTCCATCTAAGGGGAGGGAGATGGTATTATCAATATCATAGTTCACGGTCTGCAAGTAGCTTATCTTGACTATCCTCAACTCATCATCCTGAGTGTTGGCCTGGTGGCTGCCCTAATGGCAGCTTACATGAATCTTGCAGATCTAATAGAGGAACTTTCTCCCCTTAGCTTCCTCTTTCTCTCTCTCTCTCCTCAATCTCCTTAGAAGTCATTTTCATTTTCCATTTGTCACTCACAGACGTTTGTAACTCAGGGTGGAGAGAGCTTTGGCCTTCGTTGTTTGGTGTAGCTTCCAGGTTCTGGCCAGAGAGAGTTGTGATGCACCATTACTAGCAGGTGCTTCACTGAGGGAATGAATTGTTGAAGTAGTTATGGATATGACAGGCCTCTCAGGCTCTACCATTGGACCTTCAGTCAAGGTTTTCCTTCAAAGCTAATCTTAGGGTCTACCTCAACATCCAGTTGACCAATAGTATTACCTAATTGCCTTTTTCTCCTTCTAAGTTTCAACTCTTTAGAAATTCTGTATTGTATCCATTGAGCCAGCCTATCTGCTTGTATACATTGGCTTGGGTTGACAAGTGGCATGCTAATAAGGACAATACCTTCATAGTAGTTAAAGGTCTGAAAATTAAGACTTCTTGTTGCCCTTGAACTCTTTGAAGAATAAGGACTCTTTTGTTTGCATCATACATCCACCCGATGTTGTAGTTAGAATTTCCTTGAGGTGGAGATAATACAGTGCTTGGTATGCTAAAAGGACTCTGAGTGTAGGAGTCTATTGAGTCCATATCAATATGAACTTGAGGAAATGTTGAGTATGGACAGTTCCAAGTGTAGATGTTGAGTCATCAATGTCTATGATGTGTGAAGAACTCCTAGGTTCCATGTCTGTGGTGACTTTCTCCTCCTTTTTGGTAGTGTCACCCACTTGCATAGGTGAGCTAGAGGTTAAATCAACCACATTTACAAGTTCTTATGTTCCTAGTTGAGCTCTTCTTAAAGGTCTCCCAGTTAGTTTTTCCTTAAGATAAGATATCTCAAGTTGCTGATCATTGACCCTGTTTTGCAAGGTAGTCACCTGAGTTTCAAGATGACTAACCTTGGAGACTAGCTAAGTGCATGTTTTTTACATTTTTTGCATATTTAGCCTCAGATTCCCCTCATCTTCATGAGAAGAATCATTGGGGGATGAGAGAATTGGACCAAAGTCTTCTCTCTCACCACCAGCATGAAGTTCTTGGTTGTTGGTTTTCCTATGCTCAATGACAGCTTCAGTTGAATTGACAATAGGCTGAGTTGCCATGGTTGAGGTTTTAATTATTTAATCACTTGCTAAAGTGAGAGCCTATTCCATATGGATCTCCTGAAAAGGTTCAGAAGTATCCACCTCAGTGATATGTGACTAATGTGGGCTAGACATAGGTGATTGAGGAGCACTAATCTCTCTTTTAGTAGGGGAGGAGAAAAGAGACTCATGGTACTCATTGAAGCCTAAATCTTCATCAGTGTAGAAGTCAAGGTTGGGAATTGGTTCGTTTATGTCTAAAGGTTCAGGATGGTAGCTGTCCCTAGAAGGTTTTTCATCTGAGTTTAGAGACTCAAAATGAAGGCTTAAGGCAGTTGGGCTTGTGAGCTCATTAGTCTAAGCATGAGAAGACTCAGGATTGATAGTTGAAGGGATGAGAGTGGTTTTCTCGTCAGGAGAAATGGGAGCTCTAGATTCCACTTTTTCTTGTGTGGGTAGTTATATGGGGGCCTACACAGATTGAACAGCTTGTGCGGGGGTTCGTTTGGATCTTCTTTGGTAAGTGAGGGTGATTTGTGGCTATTTTGGTGGTTGAGATGTAGAAGGTGTGGGTTCAACACTGGCTTGTGTTGCCAGGTTGTCACCTTGAGCAATGAGCTCTAACATTTTTGGAACCAGGGCTATTTCTACCCCAAAGAAGCCAATATTTGGGTTCTTCATAATTTTAAAGATGTTAGTCGTCATCTGTCCTAATTTAAGAATATTATCTGTTTCCCTCAACTGTGAGACCCGTTCACAGTTAAGCGTGTGTTGAACATATCTAGGAAACATGTAATATTCTAAAGAGTCTAAGTTAGCAAGTAGATTTGTATAGACAGATTGAGAATACCTGAAACTTGACCCCCTTAACCAACCCATGCACTATGAAGGAGAGATCTTCAGGAATCTGGTCGCAACCCCCATGCTTGTTGGATAACCTATGGATGACAACATGTAGTAAGTACTTCCACTAGAATGAAACCTTCCCTTTCGTAAAAGTCTTTACAGAGAAATCCATTTATAGCCCATCCGCTAGAAGGATTGGTTAACAACTTCTTTAGGAAAGGACAATTCACCTTCCTCATCATCCAGTTGAAGATGAGTGTTTATGATGGTTGGATTGATGGAGATTGTCCTCCCCTGCACTGTAGCAGACAGTGTCTTCTCCCCATCTAGAATAACCTTTTGATAGGTTTTCTAGAAATCAAGCAGATGATCCTCATAAAGAATAGGATCGATGGTAAAGGAGGTGGAATAGTTAGACAAAGCCAAGAATTTGCAAACCTCTATGAAATATGGATCTTTCTCATAGTTTAACAGGGCAACCTGATTGTGTTGCATGTGTAACTATATGGAGAAATCAGGGTCATTTCATCTGTTAAGTTTGGCCATTTAAGAAAGCTTAATGGTGAAGGAAAGAAAGAACGAAGGCGGTTGTAGAGAGAATTTTGGGAATTTAGGTTTGGAGGAAAGAGGAAGATCGTAGAAAGAGGGAGAAACCGTTGGGTTTATATGTGTAAAGGATTTAAGAGAAAGTTAATGAAAGAGGAAACTTTGAAATCCAGATATTAGTCCTACCTCTGAATAAAGATGTTTGTTTCTTGCTCAAAAACTAGTTTTCTTGGAATTCGAAAATCTTCTGAAAGTAAATTTTCTTCTGTATTTTTTGATGAAAGAGTTTCCAAAGCCAAAATGACTTCGGAAAAATTTCCTAAGAGTTTTAAAAAATTTTCTTCGGAAGAGAATTAAGACTTAAAAGTTTTATTCAGTTAGGAATAAAGCTTGAGAGAGTTAATTTGTTTCTGAAGAAAATTGTCCTTCAAAACATGTATGTGCCTAAGAGAAAAATTTAAGTTCAGAAGAGATTTCAGACATTTCTTCCGAATGCAATTTACTTAGGCAGTTATATTTTTAAAGGCATAAGTTTCCTTCGATGAAAAAAATTTATATCTTCTGAAGGATTTAAAACATCAAGATTTCAAAAATCTAACGAAAGTTCTTCTAAAAAGATTTTCATCCAGAGAAAACAAGAGCTTTATGAAGGTGATGAAATAAACAACTTAGGACACACAAATTTTAAGAATAGATATGAATTAGCTTTAAGAAAAAGCTAATCAAGGTTAATCATCCCAAAAGCTGATATAAGATACTTAAATCTCTGTTCATCAAAGGCCTTGGTGAACAGATCAGCATATTGTTCATTGGTGTTGACTTTGACTACTTTAATTAAACCTTTTTCAAAGTTATCTCTTATCAAATGATACCTGATATTGATGTGTTTGGAGTGCTGCACTGGATCTTCAATGATAGAGATAGAACTATTGTTGTCTATGTGAATGGGATTCCCCTTGAAGTTTAATCCAAAGTCAAGCATCTAATTTTGAATCCAATGCACTTGAGCATAACAGCTTGCAACAGCAATGTATATCGCTTCAGCAGATGATGTAGAGACACATAACTATTTCTTGCATTGCCATAAGACAACCCTTCCACTAAGAAACAAACATGCCCCGGATGTAGACTTTGCAGTCATAGTGCAGCGACCATAATCAATATCTGTATATGCATATAGATTGAAGTCAGAGTTCTTGGGATACCAAAGGCTAAGTGTTGAAGCACCTTTGAGGCATCTTAGAATTCTCTTGGCAGTGATAAGATGTGACATCTTGGGGTTGGCTTGATATCTTGCACAAATACATGTGGCCAACATGATATCAGGCCTGCAAGCTATAAGATACATAAGAGACCCAATCATAGCCTTGTAAAGGTGTTCATCCACACACTCCTCCTCAAGATCAGGCCCAATGGACGGGTTTGTTGCTATGGGTGTCTTAGCAATTTTACAATCAGTCATGTTGAACCTTTTCAATATGTCTTGAACACACTTTGACTGACTTATGAAGATGCCATCTTCAACTTTCTTCAATTGAATTCGTAGAAAGATATTGAGTTCCCCCATGGCGCTCATTTCAAATTTGTCCTTCATCAGCTTCTCAAAGTCTTTGTAGAGCTTGGATTAGTTGAACCAAAGATGATGTCATCTACATATACCTGAACTAGCATCAAGTCATTTCCTTGTCCTTTGGTGAAGAGAGTTCCATCTATAGTACACCTTCTTTATCCTTGCTTGCAGAGATACTGAGATAGAGGCTCATACCACTTCCTTGGTGATTTGGTGCAGCCCATAAAGTGCTTTATCAAGCTTGCAGAAATAATCTGGATGATCAGGATCTGCAAAACTAGGTGGTTGTTTGACACACACCTCTTCATCAATTACCCCATAGAGAAAATAACAATTGACATCAAGTTGATAGACCTTGAAGTTTTTCGATGCAACAAAAGCCAAGATATCCTAATAGCTTCCAGTCTTGCTATAGGAGCAAAGACATTAGTGTAGTTATTTCCTTCTTCTTATGTGTACCCTTGAACAACTAGTCTAGCTTTATGTTTTATGACAATTCCTCTATCATCTTTCTTATTCCTAAACACCCATTTGGTTCCTATAGTAGTCTTCCCACGAGGAAGAGTACATAGGTTCCAAACCTTTTGCCTTTTGAATTAAAGCAACTCCTCTTGCATAGCTTCAACCCAACTTCCATCTTAAGAGCCTCTTCAATCTTCTTGGGCTCTATCTAAGATAAGAAACAAGAGTGAACAAAAACATTTGCTTCATGGGTTTATCCTCTTGTTCTTACCCTATGTAAATATTTCCAATGATGTTTGTGGTGGGATGAGACTTGTGGATCCTTAACTAAGGAATCACAACAAGTTGCTAAGAGAGATCTAAATTAGTGAAATTTAGATCTGGCATTGATGTTTCTCCCACCACATCATCACACATATCAAGAGAGACTTGATCCAAAGAGTGTGTGACATCATTGATGTTGTCTTCTATGGAGTGGTTCTTTATCAATAAATTCTTGATCACTATCACCACCACCATTTTTTTCTACATTTGAAGCTTCTTTATCTGGTTGTGGAGCCTCTAAGCTGGAATTTGAAGGCATCTCAGATGTATAAGCTGAATTTGTCATTATTATACTTATAGAAATTTCCTTTGTAGAGTTAGTTACAACTAGAGTTGAAGATGAATAGCTTGAAGGTCTTCTTAGCTCAAATCTTAGATCAAGATCACCTGTAGGTAGTATGTCTGTAGATCCTGAAACATGCTCACCAGGTTTATTAAAACTGCTAGTAACTAAATCAAGATCAAATAGACAACCAGGACCAGAACCTTTCAGACTAGGAGTGTGCTCATTGAAAGTCATATTTTCTTACTCTTTATCTACTCTAGTTTTGGGATTTTATACTCTATAAGCCTTAGCTTGGGAAGATTATCCAATGAAGTGTCCATCATCTGATTTCACAGCAAACTTGGAATTTGATCTTTGGTATTCAAGATGATGCATGGACATCCAAATGACTTCCTCAACCCAGAAGGTGATGGGCAGTTTAGAGTCAGACAACATAGTTCTTGCGGCTTCAATAAGTGTCATATTTCTCCTCTCAGCCACACCATTTTGCATAGGAGTCTTGGGAGCACTATATTGTCTTGTAAATACCCTTTTCATCATAAAATGTATCAAGGATTTCATTCTTGAATTCAGTTCCTTAATCACATCTTATGATTTTAACCTTTTGATCGCATTGATTCTCAATCTTTAAGTTGAAATTCTTCAAAATCTCAGGAGTCTCATCCTTAGTTCTAAGGAAGAAGACCAAAGTGAATCTTGTAAAGTCATCTGTATTCACTAAACAGTTACAGGTCCTTCGTAGACTCATAACACTGTGTGGCCAAAGAGATCCATATGTAACAAGTGTAAGGGAGTAGTGATAGAGTTTCTTTCCTTTGGTTTGTGAGATACCTTATGTTGCTTCCCTTTCAGGCATGCCACACAATGGTCATCAGTTGCGAACTCTTTCTTTGGCAGTCCAGTTACCAAATCATTCTTAATAAGTTTGTTCATGTTTTTAATGTTTACATGGCACGTTCTATTATGCCAAAGGAAAGACTCATCATTGTCTGCTTTAGATAGAATAGCATGAAACTTATCCTGAGGGAGATGTTTCTTGCAAATTCATCTTGTACATGTTCCCTCTCCTGGGGACTCTGAGCAAGATATACTCATGAGGAATGACCACCCGGGCTTCTGAACAACGCACTCATGCTCAGTAAAGAGCATGTTATGACTCTGATCCCAAAATTAGGATACACTCAGAAGATGGTGCCCAAGCTCCTTGACAAAATTTACATTTTCAATGCTGAGCTTACCGTTTGTGACCTTGCCTCTTTCTGTAATGTAACCTCTAGCATATCCTCCAAAAGCAACTGGTCCTCCATCAATTATCTCAAACATTTGGAGTAGTGACCTATTGTCTGTCAAGTTCCTGGAACAACCATTGTCAATGATCCATACATTTTTGTTTGTCTTGAGTTGTTCCGGCACAAAAGAGATGGTTTGTTACATTTGGAAACCCAAGCCTCATTGGTCATGGGCTTATCAAAATAAGTTGAAGATAATGCAACAGTATTTGATTCTATAGTCATGCTAGATGGATCATTTGCTGAAGTTGATGAAGAACTTTCAGCCACTTGGTCATTCTTTGTCTTCCACACCACCTTTGGAAACTTAGACTTGACCATCAATACTTTCACTGCAGCAAGCTTTAGTACTTCGGAAGTTTTGATGACTGGTCCTTTGGAAGATCTTGCTTTCACGGCAGCAAGCTTTAGTACTTCTGAAGCATTCCTTTCTTCCGAGACCAAAGTTTCTTCCGAAGGCAAGTTTCCACTTGTCTTCTTATTCATTTTGGAGCTTCCGAAAGAAGCAGATTTTCCTTCTAAAGCTTTCCCTTTCTTCTCTAGACGCTTAGTAGTTTTTTTCTTTGTGATGTGGAGAGTACTCTTTGGATTTTAGATACAATACTTAGCAAGATGAGAGATACTCCCACATATAACACAATCCATTTTCTTCCTTCAAGCAGTCTTTTTCTACGAACAAGGCTGAACTTGATAACTTTCATTCTCCATCTTCATCTTCTAAGATGATGTGGCAGTTCTTGTGGGGTTGGAACTACCCTTGGAGCTTGATGGTTCATGTTGTACATGAGTGGTGCACAACTTACCAGCCTTCTTCTTGATGATGGGATGACTTGGACATGAACGTGAACTCTTGTTGGTGGAGTTCAAGTTTGTGTCCTCAGCTTTAACCACTTCAAATCCTGCAGAAACAAAAACTTGTTTTTGTGCAGAGCTGAAGGTGGCCTAGATCTCCCAAGCCTTCCTTTCCTTTCCTTTACTCTTTCTGATCAACTTCTTTCTCCTGACTTGGTCATCCCAATAGCTTTACTCTCCTTAGAGGGATGATGACCTTTCTTATAATGCTCTTCATCACACTTATGAGAGCCATTCTTCATCATCTCCTCTTCATCCTCTTCATATAAGGGGTCTATGAGAGGAAGTTCATCTTCACAAGTTCCGCACCAAGGATGTCTTACAGACAAGACTATGTGTGGAGGAGTTATTTCATAAGATCCCAGTCCCTGCTTATTTTGATAACACACTTTTGCATCCAAGGATAAGGAAATCATGTTTTTTAAGGTCTCTTCTTCAAGAACACATTTTTCTGCCCTAGCTTTACTTATCCTTGATCTGAGTCCTATAATTTGTGTGCTCATGTTTAAGAACTGAAATGGTTTTCTCTAAGTCCTCTATCTTTAACTTATAATCATTTTTAGCCTTTTTGAAATCAGATTTTAAGATGTTCAAGGACTCAAGATCAGATCTTATCTCTAACTTGTAGAACTTGTATCTATCAACTTTAGCAATACACTCAGGAGTGCAAAGATGTTCCAATACCTTGGCTTCATCGTGGTCATCCATGAGTTCTTGATTTGGAGACGCATCTTCCACCTGAAAGCTCTAGTCAAAGCCTCCTTCTTTAACAACAACTACAGCTTGTTGCTTTGGCTTCTCATTCTAGGGAGTTCTCTTAGTGTAGTTTGGTTTGGATTGAGTATGGCCATCATTTGATCTTGGTGCCTTGCACTCTCTATCAAAATGTCCCATCTTGTTACAGTTGTAACACTTTACCTTGTTTTTATCCAGCCCAAACTTTCCACTAGTTGCATTGGTAGGAAACTTCCTCCCTGCCATCTTGTAGAACTTCTTGGCCCTGTGAGTGAGAAGAGCTATGTGCTGAACTATCTCCATATACTCAGATCATCTAGATGGATACAGTCCAAGTCTTCAAGGGTGAAGAGAAAGTTTCCTGTGGATTCATCAGCAGAGATAAAAGCATGAGAAGAACTTGTCTATGTGAAACGACTTCCTTGGTGTAGCTTTCTGGGTAGCATATGAGATGATGTTGAGGTTCTATGCTATCCTTTTCAATCACATGAAGGGCTGAACCCATTTGATTGCTGGAGTTACCAGATGAATTTTGCATGTTCATCTCCATCTGGTATCTGCGAAGAATACTATACAGCTCTGTCAGAGTAAGAGTCTTAAGGTTCTCACTCCTCTTGATAACAACACAATAATGTGTCCATTATCTAGGAAGAAAGGACATAAACTTCCTTACAATGTGCCTATTCTCAAGAGTTACTCCAACACCATTAGAGTATCCATAATCTCAACATTACTAAAGTATTGTTTAGTTATGGTCTCACCTACTTTAAAGGTGAAGTTTTCAAACTATTGCTTGAGCAGATCTTTCTTGTTCTCCTAGGCTTGAGTTGAGCCCTTATACATAAGCTTTAGTACTTCCCATTGTTGCTTTGCAGTCTTGCACTTTGTGAAGCCACTGTAGATGGAGTTTGGAAGAGCAGTTTGAAGGGCTATCATGGCTTTTTAATCAATATATATCTCTTCCTATCTTCATGAGAGAAATTAGCCACAACCTTTGGAATCATACCACTACCAGTAGCAGAGGAGGTGCTTGGTATGTAAGGTCCTTCAACAACAAAGTCCCACATCATGGAGTCTTGAGACTTGATAAAGCCTTCCATTCTTTGACACCAAGTATCAAAGTCTTCAGGAGTGATCAGTGGAGACTTTGTCATGGTTCCAGTTTCCATGTCAGCTTTAGAGATAGTTTCCATTTGACATGTTAAGTATTTTATGTGTGTGAGGGATCTTAAGATGGTGAGATCTTATATCAAGAGCCTAGAAATGCTTTGATACCAATACAGGATCGTTAGAAGGGTGCAAAGCACTTTTACAACACAACAACACAAGTAGAGAGTATTCAATAACACTTAACAGATGAAAAGGGGAACTAGAAAACTAGTTTTTATGAGAACTAAGAAACACAAGTTATAAAGAGACAGAACAAGAACATAAACAACACAAGTTTTTGTTTTCAAGGATGATGTATATTCTCTCTAGTTCTTTACAAGTGTTTACAAAGCAATGACAATAAGATACAAGGACCAGAGATACTTATACTACATCCTACAGCTGCCCATACTTTGAAGGCCAGCTGGAAACTTGATTTAGACAACCACAAAATGAATGTAGAGTCAAAAGGCAGATTGCCTTTTGACTACTTACCATGAAATTTCATAGTTCACATCCTAATATATTACAAAAAGGATAATAGTACATAAGTAGATTGTATAGACTCAAGACCTCAATGTAAACTTACAAAAAGCATGGACCTTTCACCAACTCATGTAAAGTTGGTGTCTAATCAGAGTTGCAGCGGATAGGTGGTCTAGCTTTATTGTTTAGGTACATTAGATAATAGCGTGTGTTCAAAATTCTTCAAAAGAAATATGTCTTGAAGTGTTCGCTTTGGAAGACTTTGTCTTTGAAGCTTCGGAACACTTCATGTTTGGCTTCGGAAGATATTGGTTTTGGCTTCGGAAGATTTCACAATTTAATGTTTTCTAAGGAATAGTGTTAAACTTCCAAAGCATTCTACTTCAGTAAACTTGTGCATGCATGAAGGAGAAACTTTGGTTGTTTTGGGTTGCATTAGCCTTATATGAAACCTTACACGTATATATTATAAGTTTAAATTTTATTAATATGATTAACGTTTAAACATGATCTAGGGTTTCAAGGGGAATTTGGGGTTTTGATATATAGAGTTAATAATAAAAATACTTCTATTTTCATTTAATAAAAAGAATTACACCAATTTAATAATTTATCATAAAGAATAAATTTTGAATCATGTGATATAATTAACAAAAATATAAAGTGTAAACAAATTTTTTTTTTATATTTGTATTTGTAAAATTATAATTTTAAACAATAACGTATGAATCAATAATAATTTTAGTGATTTAAATCATTATTTAAAGTCTATTTTGTTAAGAAAAATAAACTAAATATAACCCTTGTTTTATAAAAAGATTAACATACTTAAGGAATAGATTTATAGAAGTTCATAAAGTGGTTTTAAAAATAAATGAAGTTTGTAAAATTGTTTTTAATAGTTTTTTTAGAAATTTTGCATATTTTTTTAAATGCTGAAAAGCCAGAAAAATTGTTTGTGGGTGCCCGAATTCGAACCCGGGTGCCCTGTGTACGAGTCAAGCACTTCAACAGAGCTTTTAGGCCACATATGTCAAAGGATGTTCTTCTACTTCATAGAATTAATTCTCAGGATCATAATCAACCAATTGCTCTTCCATCTCCTCTTCTTCATCAATCAAATTCATCTCAGCAACTTTGCTTCTAGCATTATCACCTTCCTTTCTAAACACTTTAGCACCAGTTAGATCTTTATCCATATCAAACCCCAGATCAATGAATGTAGCCTCTATAACCTTATCAACAGTTCTTGCACCCCTTTGCTTTTCAACATCGGTTGATCCACCAACTCCAAAACCACCAGCACAAGAATCACCAATATTTGCACCATTAACACCAGCACCACCGTCACCAGCACTACCATCACTACTAACACCAACACCACCAACACCAGCTCCACCTTCATTAGAAAAAACATCCCCAGAATCACCAATATTGTTGGATCTAGAAAGGCTGGTGCAACCAAAACCAAACATTAGATTATATTGATGCAACTCATAAAGGACTTCCGAAGCTGAGTATGGAACTTCCAAAGGAAATGGAAGTCTTCCAAAGATATAGTTCAAGATCAACTTATGAAAGAAATCTCAACTTTCGAATACAAAGTCTTCTCTTCTCAAATTCAAACATAAAAGAATTCAAAGAGAAAGACTTCCAAAGTAGAAACACTCGTGCTATGAAAGAAGCCGCCTCTTCTAGAGTATAAAAGGATTCGGAAGAACTTGTTCTTCTGAAGCCAATTAACCTTTGTAAGATGTTGCGATGGACTAGTGGACATAAGTATGGTTCATCTGACACTCCGTTGTAGACCTCTAAGATACTACATGACATTTTCTCAAAAGGCCATGTAGTTGACCATACTTTCTTCTACTATCCACCTTTATTTGTTAGTATAGTTGCCAATTTTAGTTGGTGACAAAAGGTAAGTCATGGACATGTCATGACTCCCATATCTTAGATAAGACATTATCTAAGATACCTTAACTATAGCTATGTAGTTTTTGCTTTAGTTATAGTATTCCAGCTGGTATCAAAGTCTAACTCATTATAGGTGATAGTATATATAGTTTCTCATTATAACTCTTGTATCATGCTTGTAAGAGTTTTGTAAACTTTGCGTTGAGAAGTAAAATATCAAGTACCTTGAAAATTCTTTTCCTATGTTCTTAAGTTCTTAAGTTACTTAGTATATATTATTATGTGAGTGTAAGTAAGTTTGAAAGAAAACCAAGTGTTAGTGAGGTATATCGATCCTGTAATTGGTATCAGAGCTTTTTAGGCTCTTGGTTGTGTAATCTTACCATCCAAATCAACCTGTTTTTAACTCATCCTTTGATCACCCCTGAAAACCTTAGACAATGGAGTAGACACATAGAAGGTTTCATCAAGCACCTTGACGGTAAAATGTGGTTATCTATTATCAATGGTCCTTACAAGCCAAAGGTTGTTGCACCGAGAGGAAATCATGCCATGATGGAAAAGGCTGTTGAAGACTACTCTGATGAAAACCGAAAGAAGATGGACATAAACAGTTATGCTATGATTGCTCTTATGACGGTTATATCCAACTCCATCATGGTGGGGTTTGAGCATTGCAAGTCAGCTAAAGAGCTATTTGATGCACTATCTTACATGTATTCTAACTCCAATGATTCGAAGAAAGATTCACTCGAACAACAATTTGAGAATTTTACCTACATTGTTGGAGAGACCCTTAGCTAGAAATAGTTCAGGTTCATGGATCTTATTGATTCCTTTTTGTCTGTGGGAGTTGCCATTGACTTGAGAGACCTCTCAAGGAAATTCATAAGTGCACTCCCAAATGAGTGGACGTTCTACTATGTCTCCATTAAGAGGACAGAGAATCTGAACTCCCTCACCTTGATTGAACTATATGTCATCCTTGATTCATACCATGTAGAGATGGAAACCAAGAAAGGCCATCCGATAAGCACACCCTCAAGCCTTCCTGCTAGCAACGCTTTAATGGTTGCTAAAGGCTTAGGACCAAATCAACCTCAGCAGTGCTTGACTTATTCTTAGCAATCATCCTGCTCTTCAGGACCCTACATCACATTTCTTGAGACTCCAAGGTCTCAACAGGCTTAGCAAGGTTCTTCCCAGAAGAGTTATGCTTTTGTCTTAGGAAATGGGTACTCTAGTGATCATCAATTCTGCTTTGATGATCTAGAGTGCTTCAGTCTAGATGATGTGAAGTAAGTGTACACAGTTCAACAAATGGCTCTACTTACCTACAAAGCAAAGAAGTTCTTCAAAAGAACTAGAAGGCACTTCCCTCAAAACCAACTAGCAGCATGTTTGGGTTTGACAAAACAGTAACCAACTTGGTCATTTCACTAGGGAATGCAAGGCTCCCAAGTAAAATCCGGGAACCTCTCATGCCTCCTCGCATTCCTCTACACCTAAAGCCCCTGGGAAGTCAACTAAAATAGTAGTTGTAGCTCAAGAAGTTGACTGGAGCTTCATGGTACATGGTGTGAGTCCTGCTCAAGCACTCAAGACTGGAATAGATGACAGTAAAGTATAAGAGCATCTCTATACTCCAGCATGTATTGCTAAAGTCAAATTATATCAGGACTACAATATGGAGATTAAATCCGATATTGAGTCTTTAAATATTTTAGAACATTAACACACAAACTACAAGACTCAAATAAAGGATATAATATCTAAATTATTTGAGGCTCAAGCCCAGCTTGTCGCAACTGAGCCTGAAGCCAGGAAGCATGCCATCTCAGAGCAAAACTTCTAAGCCATCCTTGCATCATCCTCTCACTCAAAACTTTGTTATCAAAACAAATGTGACTTGGGGACCAATAAAATTTCTCAACCACAATCTTATGTGTTTGATAGACAACTAAGGTGTGGTACTAAAGAGCAAGAGGTAACATCTATTGACCCACTTCTCATGAGTTAAAGAAAGTTGCAAGTATGGACACCATTATAGGGAAGATCCTAGATGACTCTACCCCTCTTACTAGTGATGACCAACCTCTTACCACCAAAGCTAGAAGAAACCGGCCTAAGGATGACAGAAAAACTGCCAAGAATGTGGCTGAATCAAAGCTGAAGATTGACCCTAAGCAAAAGGGTGTGTTTATCACAGCTGGATTTCAGGTGGTGGGAACTTCTGAACCTTGAAAAGTGTGTAATACTAGCATACCTATCCAACAAAACGATCAGAGCGAAAGGCAAAGATTGTTATTAAAGACAAGAAGAACAAGAAACAATAGCCTTCACTTTCCAGAAGACTAACATTGTATGCATCATGTGTGGTCTACAGAATCACATGGCCAAAAATTGTTATTACATCCTGCTAGCACACATTATGCAAATAATACTAAGAGAAAAAAATTCAGGGATGGTTTCTCATTTGGGCCCTATCAAATGGTCCAAGTGATGAAGAAATGAAAGCTTGTTTCCGAAGCAAGGTTGCTTTCGGAAGAAAAATCTTCTTCCAAATGAAAAATAGCTTTGGAAGCTAAATTTGTGAAGACTCTAAAACCAAGAGAGTTCCCTTGAAACCATCCTAGAAGAAGAGTGCTTCGAAAGAGAAGGTGGTGAAGGCTTCTTCCAAGAAGAAAGAAGTTTCGGAAGAATGCCATGCTACTCAAGCTTCAACAAGCTAATCCTCTATGATCAACACAGGGAGGAAATAGAAGATCAAAGATGATGTTGTAGCCCAAGCCTCCTTCTCACAAACACTTATTGAACCCCCATGCATAAATTTTGGTTCAATAAAATCCTTATTGGAAGAACCCAAGACCAATAAGACTTGGGTTTCTAATAAAAACTGACTTTTTCACCTTATGTGCAGGAACAATCATATGATAAAAAAAATAACGTGTGGATTGTAGAGAGTTGATACTCTAGGCACATGATTGGGAACAGATTCCTCCTTCAACAACTTCAACACCTTGATGGAGGTCCTATTTAGTTTAGAGGTGAGGCTAGAGGAAACATTTCTCGCAGAGGGAGTGTATCCAACAACAAGCTAAAGGTTGACAAAGTACACTTTGTCAAACAACTTGAACACACTGTTTTAAGTGTTTCTTAATTCTGTGATCAAAAGCAACAAATGCTTTTCATAGAACATGATCACATTATCCTCAAACCTGGGATGACCATTCCTTCGGAATTGGTGCTTCTTAGATCTCCCAGGAAAGGGGATATGTTCAAGCTGGATATGAACTATGCTTCCCCACTGGGAGAAGTATCATGCTTTCTTTCCAAGTCTTTCCAAAGCTGATGGTTATGAGTAAACACTATGGCATAAACGAATGTGTCATGCCAATTTTAAAACTATTAATAAACTAATTAAAATAGTACATGGTTTGCCTAAAAAGGAATTTTTCTGCAAAGGTAACTGTGTTGCTTGCCTGAAAGGGAAGCAACACAGGACGTCTCATAAATCCAAAGTTGGTAACTCTATCACCACCCCATTACACTTATTGCACATGGATCTATGTGGTCCAACAAGTATAATGAGCATTGGAAGGAAATCATATTACCTTGTGCTAGTTGATGATTTTACAAGATTTACATGGGTTTTCTTTTTAAGAACTAAGGATCAAACTACTGAAATGTTAAAATATTTTATTCTTAAAATACAAAATCAAATTGATCACAAGGTAAAGATAATTAGAAGTGATCAAGGAACTGAGTTTAAGAATCAAGTTCTTGACTCGTTCTATAACTCAAAAGGGATTGAAAAACAATATAGTGCTCCTAGAACTCCTTAACAAAACAGTGTTGCTGAGAGGAGGAACAAGAAACTTATTGAGCCTGCTCGGACTATGTTGGCATATTCCAAGCTACCTCTTACTTTCTAGGCAGAGGTAGTCAGCACTGCTTGCTATATGCAGAGTGGAGTTCTTTTAGTTAAGCCACATGGAAAAACCCCTTATGAGCTATGGAACAAGAGGCCACCGTTCATTGGCTTTCTAAGGTCCTTTGGCAGCATGTGTACCATACTTAACACAAAAGACGATTTGGAAAAGTTTGCTGAATAGTCGGATGATGCCATCTTTGTTGACATTCCTCCAACTCTATTACTTATAGAGTTTATACCATCAAAAATAAACAATCTGAGGAGTTATCCAACATTGTTGGGAATAAGCACACTCCTTGTGTTAGGGGGAATGGCCCCCTAATTACATTTTTTATTTAGAATTGTTTCCCAAGTATTCTAATCCATCTTGTGAGAATGTTTCAGCTAGAACAGGTACTCAAAATGATTCTAATCAATTGTTTGAGTTACCCAGACCTTGTTCATGTTCTTCATGAGTGACTGAAGATCCAACTCTGGTGTTCCATCTTAAGATCAAATAGCATAACTTTTTCAAGAGATAGTGAAGCTTCAACTAGTGTTCCATCTAGTGAGCCTCAAAACTCATCCGATGACAGTACATAACACCCATCTGATAGAAGTAGTATTCTAAAGGAACAAGCAACTATTAGTGATGCTTCTCAGCCAATCATTGATGATGATGTTTCTCTTTTATTCAATTAGTCCTCATTGAATGACATTGAAACAATAGTTGGTCCAAGTGTTCATGCTCCTGAGCAAAATATGTCCAACTTGGATTTATCTTTACAACTAGAAGTGATTCTTAGACGAAGGATTCACAACACTCATCCAGTTGAAAACATCAAAGGAGAGTCTCTAAAGGTGTAAGAACAAAGGGACAAACTCATCATGGGAATTTCAGCTTGTACTCATACTTCTTGTCTCAAATGTAACCAAGAAAGTAGAAAAATCGTTAAAGGATAGTAGTTGGGTTTAGTCAATGCAAGAGAAGTTACTTCAATTCAAGAGACAACAGGTTTGGAGCCTTTGTCCGCTACTATCTAGTCAAGTACCAATAGGCACCAATGGGTTTTCAGGAACAATAGAGATGATAGAGGTTTGATCATCAATAATAAAGCTAAACTGGTTGTTCAAGGATACACCAAAGAGGAAAGAATCGATTATATTGATGTCTTTGCACTTGTTGCAAGACTTACGGCAGTTCGAATCTTCCTTGCTTATGTTGCATCCAAGAATTTTACTGTCTATCAGCTTGATGTCATGTGTGCCTTTGTATATGAAAATATAGATAGGGAGGTCTATGTGTGCCAACCTCCAGGATTCGAAGACCCACAGCACCCCAACTATGTGTGCAAGCTGGATAAAGCTCTTTATGGGATGCACCAGGAACCTAGGTTGTTGTATGAGACATTATCTCAATTACTCCTGAAGAATGGTTACACTAGAGGTACCATTGATAAGACTCTTTTCATAAAGAAGTCTAGGAAAGACATATTTCTTGTTCAAGTCTATGTTGGTGATATCATATTTGGTTCTTCAAATGACCAAATGTGTAAAGACTTTAAGAGTATTATGAAGAAGAAATTTGAAATGAGTTATATGAGAAAAATGGACTTTTTTCTTGGAATTCAGGTGTAGCAGATGAAAGAAGGGTTCTTTATCCGTCAATCTAAGTATTTCTATGATATCTTAGAATGATTTGTCATGAAAGATTGTAATCCAGCCAAGACACCCATACCCAAAAACCATGGTCTTTTTCCTGACTCTGAGGGGGAGGATACTGATCAGCATCAGTATAGGGCAATCATTGGGTCTCTGATGTATCTAATAACAAGTAGACCTGATATCATGTTTGTTACATGCATTTCTGCAAGATGTTAGGCTGCTCCAAAGGTGTCTCACCTAGTTGCTGCCAAGAAAATCCTTAGATACCTCAAAGGAGCACCTAAATTAGGCATCTGGTATCCTAGGAATAGAAACTTTAATCTCTATGGTTATTCTAACAGTGACTAGGGTGGTTGTAACATGAACAAGAAATCCATATCAAGAGGATGTCAATTTCTTGGTGGGAGGATCATCTCATGGCAATGCAAGAAACAATCCTATGTATCTACATCTACTGCTGAAGCTGAATACATTACTGCTGCAAGAGAATTGTTGAGGTTCCAAATCACATCCTTATCTAAACCACCTCTTTTTTCTCTCCTTGAGGTTTCTGTAAATGCTTGGTGTCTTTATTTGGTTCTCCTTTTAGACTCTCCTACATAAGCTTTCTTTTTTGACCTTCTCTCTTTCTCAACCATTAACTCCTCGGCCCTTTCATTCACCTCCTCTTCGAAGTCATAATCCTTTTCCTTTGCATATCTTTTCCTTTTCTTAGTAGCATCTGTCTGTTGTGCCTGGGTCTCCTCAGCTTTCTTATTTTCCAACTCGTCCACCCTCCTAATATAATTCCATATTTCAGGTGGGTACATGTTTTCCCACAAACGGGTGATCTTTTAACTAAAGTCATGATGGATGGCACAACAATCTGCAAAAATATGGGTGCTCATCTGCATCAACCTTTTAACCTTGTAGTGTCTTGGCACATTAGGAATTAGATCATCAAAGATCATCTGTAGAAACCTAGGATACAGCAGCCACTTATCCTTCTTCAGCGCCATCACATTTTCTGCCATACATGCAAATATCAGCCTAGCAATGTTTGCTTTCTCTCCTTTAAAGCATAGCCCCATGGCTTTTGCCCAGTCTACATTCAACCCATCTCGTCCACCTTTACAGTGATCTAGACACATAATAAAGGCGTGGACTATGTATCTCCATTCCTTTGAAAGGAAGGACTTTTTGATCTCTTTTCGTGTGCCAAAGGCTAGTCCCTCATATCCCATTCTCCTAAACGCTGCAAACACCTCAACACCAGTCATAGCAACTTCCTCTCCTGAATCTTCGTGTAATGTTAGGATCCTCGGGACCATCTTAGCTGTAATCGTCACCACATTCTCCAAAACTTTAGCAGTAATCCCGTGAGTGTTTCCTCTTGTATCATACTCAACTGGTCTCCAAAAATCAGTGATGTGAAGATCATAGATGGTAGTAGAATGAGAGATAGTATAAGCAATAGGGGATCTTTGCAACCAGCGGATGCAATCTCTAAAGTCGACTACTTTAGGGTGTGTATCGTCTAAGATGGTTGTGATGTTGTTTCTCTCATCAAATTTTAGATTTTCCATTTAAACCTGAAATACATTAGAATAAGGATTAAATGCTAATATGAAATAAAGATAAGAAAAGAATAAAGAATAAACAAAAATTAAGTTAATTTCGTTGCCCGAAACTATAGTTTCATAGAATGAGTTTTAGTTTCGACAGTCGAAAGTCTAGTTTCGCCAGCAAGAGAACATTAGTTTCAGCAAGACAGTAGAGTAGATTCGACAAGCCTCAACCCTCAACATAACCATGTCATATTCCTTACATCGCTCAAAGATGTTGACTTCTTAGAAATCATCTCCTTTCTTACCCAATCTACTTACTTCACTTGTCTGAGTGTGAACCCCAAAGTTTATTTGAATCACATGGAAGAATTTTGGGGCAACGGTTAGATCGTAATCCTAAATGGAGTTAGGGTTATTAGTCTAGCATTTCTGGCTAGGAGTTGATCATCATAGAATAACTCATCAGGGAGCATCTGGAGCTCCACGATGAAGGTGCTCCTACAGAGTTCCCCAAATCACACCTAGATGACACGTATCTCCAAATGGGATATGGTGGAGATGTGAGTAGGTCTATAGTTCACAAGTTCACTTCTCTTACAACTAGAAGTTCCTAGTCCATGTTGTTCTCCATCGCATGTAAAATAAGTCTGGATGATAGGATAAATCCCATATGGACTAGGTTGCCTAGTTAATAGATTGGTGAAAAGCCTCCGCCTTAGCTATTCGAGGTTTGTGCTGACTAGCCTGATGGGGAACCTCTAGAGGGACACATTCTTCATGTATCCCAGGTTCATTTAGCACATTATCAACTATGAGTTGGACTAGAGTCAACTTGTCTGTGCAGCTACTATGCATGTCCCTCAAATGAGGCCGACTATCATCAAAATCTTGAAGAAAGTGTCCACAAATTTCACAGGAATACACATTGAGCTTCTTCCAGACATGATTGAGCCAATGGCTCCTAGTGATATCCTTGTTAACCCCATAGGTGATGAACCCACACCAGCAACTACCCTTACTTTTCTAATCTTCCTGCTCACCCCATCAAATAAACATATGAGAGACGCACCAAATGATACCTGTTCAGTCTACTCTGATTGAACAAGCCCCTCCTTTCATGGCAAAAAAACTAGAGTGGAAACATGCATCCCACTTCATGGCATTGGACATAGACCAACGTCCCAGGTCATTAGGCATAACTTCCTTATCTTTTACTAACCTTTTAATAAGGACTGATAAGGAGATTACGTCTATTCATGGCAATGAAGTTGATCCACACCACCCTCTAATGGATCAATAGAGCCTAGAGGGACCTCTTATCTCTAGCACACATCAGTCAAACCCAACTGAGGTGAGTCACATGGATATGGAGGGGACACATGTAGATTTAGCTGCCACCACTGAAGGAGCCTCATTGGATGCTCAGGCCAAGGGTGCCATCTCTGAGAATGAATCTATGGCAACTGTGCCTTTTGATAACTCGAAAAAAGACATCCTTAGGCATGGCAAACCAGTATGTCAAGAAACCACATCTGGTAGTGAGGATGAACATACTAGGTATATTACCTTATCTCTTTGTGATTCTTTAAAAGAAGATAAGGGAAGCATGCAACTTGTCATTCAAGACCTATTTTTTAAAGTCTTAATACTTGAATTAAAGGTTAAGACTTTGGAGAATATGTCCGCCACTTAGCAACTTAAGATTGAAAATCTCAAAGCTTAACTAGTTGAGAAACAGATTAAGAGATCTGTCAGGCATGTACCTATTCAGGTGTCATTGACCTCTTCCTCTAGCTCATCTAGCTCTCAAGATGATGCTACCAAAAAGTGGAAGAGTGTTCAAAGACAAACAATTGTGAAACCACATAGGCGAGCTTTAACTTCCTTATCTACTAGATACTCGACTCCCAAAAAAACAGTCTTTCATGACCCTTCTCAAATTGCCCTACAAATGGATCCAAGGATGTTCAGGGATCTCAACAAGAATTCTCCAAGTTCCCTATGATCTTCTTTAGATCAGCCTAGTCCTGATGCGGCTACGATATACTTTGGAGCTGAATAGCTTAAGAGGCTATGTGCACCTTCTATCACTACCAAAGAAGTTGGTCAACCTAAGGCCCACATGGAACCTAAGATTGATCTTGAAGGGGAAATGAGAACTGATGGCCTAACAACCGAAACAGTTGGGACTGATAGTGCATTCCCTTAGACTTCTATAGCTGAAGTCAAAGCCTCGGAAGAATAGGTTCAATCTTCTGAAGCTAAGATGGAAGCTGCGGAAAGTGTGTTCTCCTTGACCGAGGATCTAATTATCATAGATGCATTTATAAAGCTGGCATCTAAGGTGAATAGTGAGGACATTCTCAATCAACCCCTAGCTCGGACAACTTCATTATCTTCATCCATCATCTCTCAACCTAAACCCTCCATCCAAGAACCACCAAAGTCGAGCACTTCCGAGGATGTCAAAGGAAAGAAGAAGATGACTGCGGAGGAGCTTGAGGAAGAGGAGAGGATTGAGAAACTTAAAAGGAAAGGTAGACATCCAATTGGGAAGTTGCTCTCTGCTAGTAGCAAAGCAGCTGTAGCCACCCAAGAGGCGGTCAACAACTAGAGAAAAATGGAGATCATTGACAAGCTCATCAAGCTTGGAGCTGTAAGTGAAGATGTGCTCCTACTACCACTAGAAGAGCTAATTGAGCCAGGAAAGGCAACCATGCTACTGATTGAACAAAGAGAAGAAGCAGCAATGCTGGCCTTAGAGGAGGAAAAAGAAAGGAAGAAAAGGGAAGCTGGTCTACAACATAGGAGGGAAAGGATAACTTTCCTAACCTCCAAGGGTTTCTCTCTTGAAAAACTCTCTCCACATGACAATGCCATGATCCTATGGTTCTTCAAGAAAGAGCAAGATCAATTGAAGAAAGAGAGGAAGAAGCTGCAAAAGAAAAGCTGAGGGGAAGAAGATAAAAGAAGAAGAAATAGGGGTCATTGCTGCCAAGAAGATAGGTGAGAAGGCCTGGATGAAGGATTATCTTTGGGCTCACAGCTTCTTTGGTAGGCATTTGGGTCCCATGTCTAAAAAAAGACTACAACGACATGTCAGTGACATCAAGGCTAACATTCGATTGGGAAAAAGGTAGGAGATGTACAGAAGGGGATAAGGGATTACCATCAATTCAACACTTCAACCCCAACTTACAACCCAAAGACAACCTCAACCTCAACCTCAACCTCAACCTGAGCCATACCTATTTCCCTTCCCTATCAAAACTGAACCCACTTCCGAACCATACACACCTAAACCATTACCAACCATCATACCTACCTCATCACCACAACCACCTCAACTAATCATCCTCAACCTAAAACACTACCCAAAACCCAAACACCAGTACCTACCCAACAACCATCCAAACCATCCCCTTAACCTTCTAAACATCTTTCCTTAGAATATTTAAGGAGATCAAGATGAAGCTCATCAAATGCATAACCTTGAGTGGTGTCTTTTATGAGGAGGATTCTGTCAAGCTGACTTAGGTTGATGAATCCTCATGTTCCCCCCCCCAAGAGACCAATTCCTTGATCTGTCAAGATGAACACTAGACCAGGTTGTAAAACTCTTTCGCCTTAACTCAGATTCACTAAATGATGAAGAGAAGAAGCAAAGAAGGAAGCTCGTGACTCTTGTGGAAACTAAGAAAGGGGACAAGGTACCAAGCAAACCCCTTGTGCCAAGAAAGAAGATTGCCCAGTGGAGGTTTGAAGACTCCTTTCACAACTTTGTTATTGAGAGAGAGAATTGCGAGCTGAACAGGCTTAATGGCTCATCTCTGCTACACTTAAGTAGATTTGACATTACTGAGTTAGCATAGAAGCCATTTTCCAACCCTCAAACTCTGAGATTACGGCTCATATCAGAAATCACCTGAGCATCCTTTATCATGTCGAGCTGACTGATAGGACAAAGAGTGAAGAAGAGATAAATCTGAAAAAGGAGGATGAGAGAAAAGGATCAACAACCAAAGGCAAAGCCTTTCTCCAAATCGTTGTAGATCATGAACTTGATCCTATTGTTAGACGGAGTATGACTATAACTCCCGTCCACTAACTCTCTTCAGGGGGGACACAAGAAAGGGTGCATGTCATTAGGAGCGCTAGACTAGATCTCCTATCCACTAGTGACTTGCACAAACTTCTCAACACAACTTCAGGACAAAAGAAAGAAACCAACAAATATCTTCTTTCCAAGAAGTAGAAGTGAGGTTTTTGTAGCATCAGCCAAGGGGGAGTTTGTTGGATCAAGAAAGGAAAGTGCAACCAAAACCAAACATTTAGATTATTTTGGTATAACTTATAAAGGATTTCCAATGCTGAGTATGGAACTTCCGAAGGAAATGGATGTCTTCCGAAGGAAATGGATGTCTTCCGAAGATAAAGTGCAAGATCAACTTTCAAAAGAAATCTCCAACTTCCAAAGACAAAGTCTTCTCATCCGAAATTCAACACTTAGAATAATTCAAAGACAAAGACTTCTGAAGTAGAAGTCCTCAAGCTATAGAACAAGTAGCCTCTTCCGAAGTATAAAAGGCATCTGAAGAACTTGTTCTTCTGAAGCCAAATAACCTTCAGAAGATGCTGCCATGGACGAGTGGACATAAGTATGCTTCATCTAACACTCCGCCGCAGATCTCTAATATACTACATAAAGTTTTCTCAAAAGGCCATGCAATTGATCATACTTTATTCCACTGTCCACCTTTATTTGTTAGTATAGTTGCGAACTTTGGGTGATGACAAAAGGTAACTCACGGACATGTCATGACTACCATATCTTAGATAACATATATAACACGCGGTTATTTTTAAAGACACGAAAGAAAAAATGATAAGTGTAGAAAACAAAGAAAAGCTATAAAACCCAAGTTTAGGGGTAAAAAATGTCCAAAATGACAAAACTTTCAAAAAGTTGGTGTAAAGTGGGCATGGCCGCCCACACCCTTTTCACAACTCAATTTTCATTCTGATCTTTTAGTGAGAGAGAAAGAGAGCAGTAAACTCTCGGGTATTTGAAGAGGAGAAGAAGAAGATCGAACTCAAGGTAAGAATTCATGCTTTTGTGGGGTTCTTAACCGACCTTTGCCTATGTGCCCCAATAGTTCCCATGCGCCCCAATAGTGCCCATGCGCCTAAGACTTAGAATATTTTCTAAATTTTTGGGAAAATGTTAAGTGTAGGCACTAACTTGGGATGATCCCGGGGGTAAAGTAAGTGGACTTTTGATGATGTATGAGGTATGATATGGCATGTATGATGATTGTTATGTCATGTATGATCGTGCCTTGTATGGTGATATCTTGTATATTTATATTTATGTTCTATATTATGTATGATTATTTTCCATGGCTTTACATTCAATGTTTATGAATGAAATGAGAAGTATTACGTAACGTAAAGTGGAAGATAATAAAAAGAGGAATGTAATGAAAGAATGCATGCATTAATGAATGAAAGTAAGAAAGTCTTGCAAGCACTGAAAGGAGGTTTACACTCAATGATGGGTGTTAGCTCTACTGTGTGCGGGTTAGCTACCCCGGAAGGATGCACATTGGGGTCTAATCCTTGTGATTGACCATACATCTGCGATCCATGCCGCTTGCCCCAGGTACTAGAGTCAGCTTCATGCATAATGTTCGAGGTCTTTGATATACCTCATGCCTAGTAACTAGCATCGTGCACAATGTTTCGAGGTATAGCATATGGCATTGGTCCAGAATGAAAGAGAGAATATAGTGATGAGTGTACTTGCCCTAGGTACTAGAGTCAGCTTCGTGCATAATGTTAGAGGTCTTTGATAGACCTCTGGCCTAGTAACCAGCTTCGTGCACAATGTTTGGGGTACTGCACATGTCATCGGACGTAATGAACGTACGAAAGGTAAGTAAGAAAGATTATGAATCAAAGTGAATGATATTGATCCATGACGAAAGAATGAAAGTTAACGAACGAATGATGAAGATAATAATGATATTATCTATGTGTAGGTATGATGCTTAGTCGTGTAAGAATGTAAAGAATGATTTTGAAAGGAAGTAAAGTATATTTTATTATTAAAACTAGAACTCACTTAGCAATACTGACTTTTATTTGTTTCTAGTTGGCAGGTAATGGTTGCTAAGGATGGCACGAGGCAGCTACTTGGTTCATTTTGTATGGCATCCATTTTGTATAATGTTTTTGTGATGTAATGCAACAAGTTATTTTGTAATGTGTCAACGATGAATTATTTTGAAAAAGCAATTATAATAAACTGAAATGGTTGTTTAAATGTTTCCCTTACAATGTTTTATTAAAGTTAATGTAAAAAAATATTTTGTGCGATGATTGACCAGCTGTGAGCGTCTTGGGTACAGGGCCTTAAAGTTGGTATCAGAGCCCTAGTTAAGTGAAACAGGTAAATATTTTTTAAAGAAACCTGTACTTAAACTGAAAATGGGACAAAGGGAAGGGATGCCAATCTGAGTAGCTGGGTGCTATCAATTATTTTCTCTAATTATTACCGGCATTATGTGCGCATGTTATTTGTTCTCTGTGCCACTAGTAGATTTAGATACTGATGTAGTCAGGATAGTAAATGCTTCGGGTATGAAGAGTAAGGTAAGTGGCTAATCACAACTGGCCACTATAATTAAGGACTTACTATACTTGACATAAACTGAGCTATTCCCTTGAATGAACATGTTAGTATTTGAATCTTATAGTGTGTTTTGAGGATGGCCAGTGGTAGATCACCAAAGGCTTCATGTGGTAAAGGTCTTGGTGGACGTGGTGCTGGACCACAACCCATAAGTAGAAGGCCTAGAGCTGAACAGGTGGTTCATGAAGAGCCCGAGACCCCTCATTCGTAGGCTGGGAATGAGAGTGTTAACTTAAGAGCCTTAGTGAAGGAGGCTGTTGTTGAGGAGGTGCATCAAGTCCTGTAGATTATCCAACCATCTGTGGTGACAAAAGTGACAAAGGTTGTGCAGGATGGAGAAAGAAAGGAGAGGAACAGGTCCATGGGAGGATGGGAGCAACAAGAAACTGAGACGCTTCTCTCTCATGATGAGGATGACGAAGAAGGTCCTGTGTAGGAGGCAGCACGAGACTATATCTACAGGGCATTTCAGAGATGAAAGCCCCCTACCTTGATGGTAATGGCACTGCTGCTACTGCTCACCGATGGGTGAGAGAGATGGAGGCTGTACTTGACATTAGCGAGTGCTGGGAAGACCAGAAGGTGAAGTTTGCTACCTACTCGTTTGTTGACTCGACTTTGTGTTGGTGGGACAATATTGTCCAAGTTGAGGGTAGCCGGAAAATTGGGTGAATGAGGTGGTTTTGTCCTCATAGGGAGATAGATAAGGTGGAGAGGGAGTTCCTGCAGTTGGAGGCGGGAACAATGACACATCAATAATAGACCACGAAGTTCAACAAGATGGCAGGACTGGTGCCGGACCAAGTCATGCCTCTATCACAAAAGATCAAGAGGTACATCCAAGGACTACTGCCAGATATCCGTATTCACATGATCGTTACCTAGCCAAGCACGTTTAAGTCGGCGGTTGACTTGGCGAGGAGGTTAGATGACAAACAGACCATGTTGGTGGCTGAAGTTAGCAAGAAAGGTGGTGGTGATCAAAATTGGAATGGAAAGCGGTTTGGATGTGGTGATGCTGCTCCAAACAACAAAGGTGCATGGGTGGATGACCAATGTGTGGTCACATCTGGTGCGAGGATAAAGAAGTGTGGAAAATATGGAAGGGAGCACACTAGAGAGTGTAGGTGGGGACTGAACGTGTGCTTCAAGTGTGGAAAGCCTGGCCATATGGCGAGAGAATGCAAGGTAGGGAGGTGTTTCAACTATTGCGGAGAGAGCCACATGAGTAGGGATTGTATGAAGCCGAAGGCTGAAAGTTCCAGTGCAGGGAAGAATACGACTGGGACTGAAGAGCAGAGGGCGAGCGCCAGAGTGTTCACGATGATGCGAGAGGAGGCTAGGACGAACCCCGATGTTGTGTCAGGTATGTATCTATTAAACCAAACTCTAGCTTCTGTGTTATTTGATTCTGGTACTAGTAAAAGCTTTATTTCTTTTGCTTTCTATGCAAAATTGTTTGTTAGTAGTAGGAGTATAAATAAGCCCTTTGATTTAAAACTATCATAGGTTAGTCTACCAGTATTTCTGAGACGATAGAAGGTTATGACGTAGAATTAAAAGGTCACAAGTTTCTTTTTTGACCATTCATGATGACCTTAGGTGGGTTCGATTTAGTTCTAGGAATGGATTGGTTGGCGGACTACGACGCTAACATTGTATGTCGCAAGAAGATGATTCGGCTGACAGCGCCTGACGGAAGCTCGGTGACGGTTTATGGTGATCCAGTCATGGTGATCCCGAAAGGGTTTTCGATGATATGAGGCGTGGATGTAGTGCCTACTTGTCCTACGTAAATGATATGGATATGCCAACACCATAACTGTCCAACGTACCGGTTGTGTGTGACTTTTCAGATGTGTTTCCCAAGACTTACTAGCAGTGCCACCAGACCACAAGATTGAGTTCCGGATTGACTTGATACCGGGTGCCTAACCAGTTGCTAAGGAGATGTATCGGTTGGCTTCGACTAAGATAAAGGAGTTGATGGAGCAATTGCTAGAGCTGCTTGATAAGGGGTTCATTAGATGGAGCATCTCTCCTTGTGGTGCTTCGATCCTATTTGTAAAGAAGAAAGATGCTAGTATGAGGATGTGCATAGAGTACCGTGAGTTGAATAAGTTGATAGTGAATAATCGGTATCCCATACCGAGAATTGATGATCTGTTTGATCAACTCCAAGGTACCAGTTGGTTCTTGAGGATAGACCTTCGATCTAGTTATCATCAATTGAAGGTAAAGGAGCAGGATATTCCTAAAATAGATTTTCGCATGCGTTTTGAACATTATGAGTTCTTTGTTATGTCTTTTGGGTTAACCAATGCGCCAGCTGCTTTTATGGACTTAATGAATCGAGTGTGTTGGATAAACTCCAAGGTACCAGTCCGATGTTGGATAAATCAGTGATTGTGTTTAATGATGATATCCTGGTTTTTTCGAATAGTAAAGAGGAGCATGCTAGTCATATTCGAGAGATGTTAGAGATGTTGAGAAAGATTTGGAGGCACTACCAATATGGGACGAAGTGCACCATATTCACTAACCATAAGAGCTTGAATTACTTCTTCGAGCAGAAAGATTGGAACATGAGGCAAAGGAGATGGTTGGAGCTCATAAAGGATTATGATTGTGAGATCCATTACCATCCAAGAAAAGCCAATGTGGTGGCGGATGCCCTTAGCTGGAAAGAGTGACCCGAGTCGATTCGGGTGAAGGCTTATCAGTTAGTTATGACCTCTAATGTGATTAAGCAAGTCAAAGAGTTTCAAGATAAGGCAATAAAGGAAGATCATCTTAACTCTAAAAGAATGAGAGGTCTAGTCGTGGAGTTGGGTTAAAACACACTCAGTGTTAGAACCCGATTCGGATGAATGTCGATTCCTCGCTTTGAGGATCTACGTAGAAAGATTATGGATGAGGCTTTTAAGACTCGATAATCCATTCATCCTGGTGCCATGAAGATGTATCAAGACATGAAGAAGGATTATTGCTGGCCAGGTATGAAACGCAATGTAGCGGAGTATGTGAGTAAGTGCTTTACTTGTTTACAAGTGAAGGCTAGGCAACAGAAGCCGTATGGGAAGATCCAACAGTTGGATATAATGGAGTGGAAGTGGGAGCATATCACCATGGACTTCATTACGAAGCTACCGCGTATCGCGTGAGGGTATGATGTTATATGGGTGATAGTTGATCGTCTGACAAAGAGTGCTCACTTCCTACCGATCAGCGAGACATATTCATTCGAGAGGTTGGCGAATATGTTCTTCAAGGAGATTGTAACTCGTCATGGTATGCCGATGTCTATTATGTCTGATCGTGACACCATTTTACATATAAATTTTGGAAGAAATTCCATGATGCGATGGGGACGAGGTTACATATTAGCACGGCTTATCATCCTCAGACGGATGGTCAGTCGGAGATGACGATTTAGACGCTAGAAGATATGCTTCGGGCATGCGTCATTGATTTCGGAGGAAGTTGGGATGACCACTTACCATTAGCTGAGTTCTCATATAACAACGGTTATCATGCTAGTATTGGTATGCCCCCTTATGAGATGTTATACGGTAGGAGATGTAGAACACCTGTCTATTGGGGTGATATTGGTTAGAAAGAGCTGGGTAGTATTGAGGTAATCTAGGCTATGACTGAGAAGCTTGAAAAGATCAAAACCTATATGAAGGCAGCCAAGGACAGCCAGATGTAAGGCCCCGTTCCCAGGACGCTCACAGCTGGTCAATCATCACACAGTAGAATACATAAAATTTTAACATTAGTAAAACATTACAACGGAATTTACTTAAACCATTTCATATATATATAATCATTTTTTTGCATAATAATAAAACAATGTTAACAATTAGAAAAGATAATTTTTTCGCATTACAATGCAAAAACCCAATCGTTATACAAAATGGATGCCATCCAAAACAAGCCAAGTAGCCGCCCGTGCCATCCTTAGCAACCATCACCTGGCAACTGGAAAATACATAAAAGTCAGCGTTGCCAAGTGAATTTTAATTTATAAAATAAAATACTTTTACTTCCATTTAAAACCTTTCTTTACATTCTTATGCGATCAATCATCATACGTACACATAGATAATAACATTATTATCTTTGATCATCGTTTGTTAACTTCCATTCATTTTTCATCTTTCACTTCATCATCAACGAGATTGCACAAAGCAAGAGCTCCATGTTATTCGACAACAAATGTCCATCCATGTCGGTACATATCTTCATGGTAGCTAACCCCCGACAGTTGAACCACACTACAAGGCACATAGCCCGCTCATGAATACAGATCAATCATCATACGTCAGACTCACGTAAGTGAAGTCTATCATAGTGCTTGAAAGACTTTTCATCATCAAAAGGGCCCGGGGGTAACATTCATTATGTTTCACTTTTCATTATGTTAAATATTTCACTTTGTTAAAATAATACTTTAAATTCATTATCATAATCACACCATGTAAAGTCACATCCTAATACGAAGTAAGGAACATATCATACATGACATACATAATCATCATCAATTACACCTCATCATCTGCATAGGCATCAATCATACATCCTCTTAAACATCATGAATCATACATTCACATAAAAAAACATATGCATATCAAGCATAAATCATCATAAGACATAACTGACCCACCACGGGATAGCGGGGTTTCGAGGGCGGCAAGCCCTGATAGCGGGGTCCTAGGGGTAGCAGCCCCTAGTGGGGTCCAAGGGCAACGCCCCTGGCTGGTCATTTAAATATCTTAAAACCTCTTAAAGTCTTGATCATTTAAATCTTGGTCATAGAACAAGATTGATCTTTCTCTTAAAACCTCTTAAAATTTTGGTCATTTAAATCGTATCTTTAGTATGCACTTCCAGCCCCAAACTAGTTTAAAACCTTTAAAATAGGGGATCTAGAACTCACCTGGACTCGATGAGTAGCTTCTCAATCAAGTTTTGAAATTAAGGGTTGCACTACACAGCCTGCAAATAAGTTAGCACTCAAATGAGTTAGTTTCTGCCTAATTTTGTTAAGGCACTGGATCGGTAGTAATCCAAGTGTGTTCTTGACGGAAGGAAACAGAACCAAAAACCAAGAGACAAACAATAACACGAACTATAATAAAATGGTTTCATTGATAAAACCTAATGATTACAAGCTTGTTACGACATAAGAATTATGACTCTTGGCAAGGGCAAATCGAACATGATCTCCCGTTCTATCTGGCAGCGCCTAGGCCCGGGGCACACTCCTTAATCTCTCTACACAATGAGATTGGTATTTATAGGCCTCAACCCATATCGGATGCGACTGGGCCAATTCATATGATTGGGCCATGCATATGGTTCAATCGTACGACTAGACCATACTTATGGTTCAGTCTTATGAATGGCCCAATCGCATCTCTCAGTCGCACGACTGGTCCATTAGTATGGCTCAGTCGCTTGACTGAGTCTCATTCGCATATGCCCCTGCAAATGACCCAGTTTCATGTGTTTACAACATATCAGGTGTATTACATTAAGCCTAGACTATTTGCTAAGCGACAGACACACTATATATGACAATATATGGTCCAACAAATTCCCCCTTGGATGTTGCTTGCGAATAGTAGATAACACCTCTTACAATCTTCAGTCAATCTTTGCTCTGGTTGCCAATAGAATTAAATGAAACACCACATTAGCCAATGTTGTTGATCCGTCAGGTTGCTACAGTATCCTTAAAAAGAATTTTGACACAATAGCTTTTGTATACTTTGCAGAACACCATCATAGCAGCAAAATTCCCCATATGAGTGATTTTTCTAGATAATGACATGAACAGTTTTCCATTGCTCCAATCTTCACACAGGCTAACCTGATTAACATTAACACCTGCAGAAATTCCCCCTCAAATTCAGCATATCCCAATATATAAACATTGTGCTCTCCTGACGTCTTCATACGGTGTATTAGGCAAAAAGTAGAAGGTTCCAATCCACAATTCACAATCTCAAACAAATTGGCATGCACTCAGATTCATCATCAAAAACCAACTCACATCATCACTTTCTGATTGCGTCTTGAATTTCTCTAAACAAGAATTCCCCCTAAGAATAAGAATCCTCTCTGTGCGGATAGATATAACTTGATCGGCCCATAAATAGTCAGATTCTCCTGACTACCCCACAAAATCAGCACCGACTGTTGACAACTTCTCTTCTCTCTTTCACGTTCTAACTATAATCACCTATTCTGAATGTCCAACAAATAATGGGGTATCCATCAAACTTATTTGACACAATAACCTCAAGGTAGTTCCAGGCCTTTTTTTGTCTGGAACACCGTTCAATCATATGACATGGATTACAATTATCATATTCATGTGAGTGGATAATACAAATGATATCTTCATGAGATTTGTCATAAGACTGGTCCAGTCGCATGACTAGTCCAGTAGCATGACTGGTCATAAGACTGGTCCAGTAGCATAACTAGTCATAAGACTGGCCCAGTAGCATGAGTGGATATAAGGCTGGTCCAGTAGCATGACTTGTCATAAGACTGGTCCAGTCGCATTCCACTCGTACGAATGGTCCAATCGCATGGTCCAATCATACGAATGGTCCATTAGCATGGTCCAGTGATACGAATTGTCCATTAGCATGGTCCAGTCGTACATATGGTCCATTAGCATGGTCCAGTCATACGAATGGTCCATTAGCATGGTCCAATCGCACGAACGGGTCAGCACGCAAATTTTCAGATCTGATGCCGCCATGGCTGCCAAAAACCCTAATCTTATGAATTTTACATGAACCGAACCAAAATAGACATCATAAGATTCGTAAGGGTGATTAGAACGTGGTTCCGGGTTCGATTTTAACTAGGAAACAACATAAGTGACAAGATCTGAGCAAAAAACGAAGAACACGAAGTGGGTTTAATGCCAAAGAACCTGAAATCGATCGATAAATCTAGAGCTTAGGTTGCTAGTATGATTGTTAGATCATTCTAGGAGTAACCGACTCTGATAACAATTGTTAAGGCGCTGGATCGGTAGAAATCAGGGCCTGTTCTTGATGGAGGGAAACCGAACCAAAAACCAAGAGACAAACAATAACACGAACTATAATAAAATGGTTTCATTGATAAAACCTAATGATTACAACTCTTGGCAAAGGGAGATCGAGCATGATCTCCCCTCTCATCCGGCAGCACCTAGGCCCCGGGCACACTCCTTAATCTATCTACCCAATGAAACTTGTATTTATAGGCCTCAGCCCGTATCAGATGCGATTGGGCCCATTTGTACAATTGGTCCATGCGTATAGTTCAATCGTACGACTGGACCATACTTATGGTTTAGTCTTACGAATGGCCCAATCGTATCTTCAGTTGAACGACTGCTCCATTAGCATGGCTCAGTCGTATGACCGAGTCTCATTAGCATATGCCTCTACGAATGACCCTGTTTCATGTGTTTACAACATATCAGGTGTATTATTAAGCATAGACTATTCGACTAGCGACGGACACACTATATATGACAATATATGCTCCAACAAATAGTATCAGAACCTCCTCATCAGTCTCCTCCTCCTCCTCCATCTGGAAATTAGGGTGAATGGGAGCAGACTCGAGTCCACCCTGACCATCACCGCCCTGATCATCATCGTGGTTATCCCTGTCAGAGTCATTGGAGGGTAGAGAAATCAAGTCAACATCCGAGTCACTAACATCGTGGCGCCACTTCCTTCTTGCCGGTGCCACATAGTCATCCCGGGCCAGATGCCCAACTAACCACCTTACAGGGGGCTTCACCTGCTTGCCCATGTAAACCTTCATCCTCCCAAGGGTGGTGTCATCCATGACCTTGAGAGAGACTGCATCATGACTCTCCTTAGGCAGTGAAGGAAGCTTCTCGTCAATAATCACCTGTAGAAATCGAGGGTACAGAAGAAGCCTTCGTTGCCTTTGGCCTCTAAGTTCTTGATCATCTAGGAGAAGATAATATTAGAGAAGCTGAAGGGGTAGTTTAGTACCAGTGCCACGTAGGCATTCTGGATTTGGTCAGAGAGGTCATCGAATCCACCCTCCTTGATGTAATGCACTTAAGAATGACGTGTCCTATGCACTTAAGCTGTGGACACAAATTGCTTTTGTTGAGCACCCCTGCGTTGATGTCCCCAGAGTACTTCATCCTGAGAAAGCATCCCCGAATAGGCAAGGGGTGTAACCTGGTTGGGTGAGCAACATCATCACCCAGGTCCAGAACTCGTCAGAGGTCTACTTCTGTTACCTCTATCTCTTGCTCAAAAATGGTGCAACGTATACAGTAAGGCATAGTGGATCTATCAACTGATGCATCTTCCCACAAGGCCTGCTGTATAGACCAGTAGTGTGTGCTCCGATACCACTTGTTAGGACTGTGTACGTACGAAGTACTAACTCATTCTATGCATATACCAACTCAAATAATGCGGAATCCTATTTGATTGGCGATCCAATCAGGGAGAACACAATTAAGATCAATCTAATGATTAATGAAACGTTATGAATGATTAGAACACGATCAGTTGTGATCTATGAACATGGAACATGTTTTCTTGAGTCTCTAGACGGTTAGGGTATGATTATGTGCTTAGGTATTCGAATTGTTATGTTTCTCCATGAATTAGGTGGTATTTATACGTTAGGGCTTTCCATTCGTACGACTGAACCATAAGCGTGGTTCAGTCGTGCGACTGAAGCATGTGGTTGATCTATTCGCACGACTGAAGGTCCAGTCATGCGACTGAGTCAATCTTATGTCTCAATCGTGCGACTGATCCAGTTACCTGGTTCAGTCGTGCGACTGGTTCACTAGCATGAAGTATTCATGCGTATGTTCCATTAGCATGGTCCATTCACATGAGAACTTCACACAATTAAGTTTGATCATGTTTCTCAATAATTATTTACTAAGAACTATGTACAATAACCTCAAACCAATATAGTTACATCAATATGTGTTATCACACAATAAACAATGAAATATTAAACATTATATGTATCAACCACACATTGCATTTCATTCATACCCATTCAATTACATATATGTAAGACATGAAAGACATTTTACATTAATCTCATAAACTAGGTACACATGTATCTACAAATTTTGCTACTAATTTCACTGCAAGATCACCGGTTTCACCAGTAGTTTTGCTTCTCGTTTCACTTGCATCTCTGCTGGCAGTTTTGCTTGCATCTTCGCTGCTAGTTTCACTGCCAGTTTCGCCCATTGGGAAACTATGTCTGCGAAACTACCTGTGAAACTATAGTTTCACTGGAAGATTCACAGTTTCGTTGGACGAGTACAGAATTCGCTAGATGAACACCCAGTTTCGTAGAACGGGCTGAACATACGAACCACCCCATTTTGACCCAAAATTTCAATCTTTTACGTCCAAAACCTTGGTTTATCACCCAATAAGCTTTGCCTAAGCTTCTTACATGTTTTCTTACACAATAACATGGGTTTGGGATAATTCTTTGCCACTTTGAAAAACCCAAGCCCTAGAATCCAAGTTTACATCAAAATGAGAGATTAAATGATGTTTCTTACCTGGATTCTTGGTGTTTTCTTGTTGTTTGGATGCCAAGAACACCGATCTTCAATCCCGAGATCAGCCGAGCCTTGAATCTTCAATTCTCTCTACTTTCTCTCTCTACTCTCTTTCTACTCTCTCTCTCTAGAACTAGAGTGTTGAGTTGCAAATGAGAGCTGCTAAAGTTGACCTGTTTATATATATCAAGTGTTCCTGGGACCTTAAACTCGTCAAACTCGTAAAACGGAGAGTTAACTCGGTCCATAATCCATTACCCGCTTATTTTCTTTAAAAAGTCCCGGCTAGGCCTATTATCATTAATTGGCTCGTTTTGACTTTATTCGGGGCGTTACAGCAGAAGTCATATGCTGATAAGAGGCGAAGTCCGATTGAATTCTAGGTGGGTGATAGAGTCATGTTGCAGGTCTCACCTTGGAAAGGTATCATTTGGTTTAGAAAGTGAGGCAAGTTTAGCCCAAGGTACATACGGCCTTTCCGAATTATTTCTCGAGTAGGAGAAATGGCCTATAGATTGGAGCTACGAGTTGAGTTAAGTGGAATTCACCCGACATTCCATGTATATCATTTAAGAAAGTGTTTAGCAGATGAGGATATGTTATACCACTAGAAGATATCGAGGTGGATGAACGGCTCAATTATGTGTTGCAGCCGGTGGCGATCATTGATCGTAAGGAGAAGAGGTTAAGGAATAAAATAGTTCCCCTTGTGCGTGTAGAATGGAAAAATAGGAAGGGATCTGAGTCTACATGGGAGACTAAAAAGGAGATGAGGGAGCATTACCCATAATTGTTTGATTAATAACAGGTTTTAGGGATAAAACCTATATAAGGGGGGTGGACTTGTAACACCCGGTTATTTTTAAAGACACAAAAGAAAGAATGATAAGTGCAAAAAAAAAGAAAAGCTATAAAACCCAGTTGAGGGGTAAAAAGTGTCCAAAAGGACAAAACTTTCAAAAATTTGGTGTAAAGTGGGCATGGCCGCACACACCCATTTCACAACTCACTTTTCATCGGATATGTTAGTGAGTGAGAATGAAGAGCAGTAAACTCTCGGGTATTTGAAGAGGAGAAGAAGAAGATCGAATTCAAGGTAAGAATTCATGGTTTTGTGGTGTTTTTAACCAGCTTATGCCTCGGTTGTATGCTAACATGTGTTGGGTATTCGTTTATGCGTGTTTTGGTGGGTTATAGGTGTTGAACTTGTAGCAAACACGTTTAGAAGGAAGTCGTACCCAAAAGGCTGCTAAGGTGAGTTCTAGAACCCCCTTTTTACTACTTTTAAATTGATTTGGGGCTGGAAATGCGTGTATGGATGTTGGACCAAAATAACCAATGAGCCAAGATCAGAAAACCTCTAAGTCCCACATGGTATCACAACAACTGCTGAAAGCTTCATCGACAGTTTGACAAGTGCTGAAGACTTCAACAGCTGAAGATCAAGTGCTGAAGACTTCAACAGCTGAAGATCAAGTGCTAAAGACTTCAACATCTGAAGAACTAAAGTGCTGAAGTACAACATCTGAAGAACACAAGTACTGAAGCTGAACAACTGAAAAACCAAGTGCTGAAGCTGAAAGACCAAAGTACTGAAGTACAACAGCTGAAGAGTTTACAAGTGCTGAAGATCAACAACTGATGTACAAAGTCTGAAGACAAAGACTGAAGACATCAGCTGATGATATCTACTGAAGTCATCAGCTGATGAAACATCTGAAGTTCAAAGTCTGAAGATCAGTACTGAGCTTCAGTAGTTTTCACAACTGCTGAAGAGTACTTGTTGGACCAAAAGAACCAATGAGCCAAGATCAGAAAACCTCTAAGTCCCACACGGTATCACAACAACTGCTGAAAGCCTCATCAGTAGTTTGACAAGTGCTGAAGACTTCAACAGCTGAAGATCAAGTGCTGAAGACCTTAACAGCTGAAGAACCAAAGTGCTGAAGTACAACAGCTGAAGAACACAAGTGCTGAAGCTGAAAGACCAAAGTACTGAAGTACAACAGCTGAAGAGTTCACAAGTACTGAAGATCAACAACTGATGTACAAAGTCTGAAGACAAAGACTGAAGACATCAGCTGATGATATCTACTGAAGTCATCAGCTGATGAAACGCCTGAAGGTCAAAGTCTGAAGATCAAGTACTGAAGCCTCAGTAGTTTGTCACAACTGCTGAAGAGTACTTCTTCAGTAGTTGTGATATCAGTAGTTTTATTTTCTTTGTTTCAGTAGTTTTGTAAAACGACTGAAGTGCTTGTTCTTCAGTCGTTGTAGTTTCAGTAGTTTTATATTTTGTACTTAACTTGCTGATATGTTCTCAGTAGTTGTGAACATTTCAGTAGTTTGTTAAGAATTAGTTATTTCTGTATTGGATCTGCCAGTTGTCACTTTCCGTGATAACAGCAGTGACTGTTGCACTCTATATAAGGAGTGACAACCCATTGTAATCAGCGAGCGATATGAGCAATTGAATGGAATGATTGATTGATTCAATTAGAAATATTCTACATCTATAAACATTCCTAGAAATCAGAAATTCATATTCTCTCCCTATAACGTATGCGATCTCAACGCTTACAAGTATCGATTGCTTGCTACAATTTGTCTAATTCGTGTTTGTATTCCGCTGCTTTATATTCTGATACATCAACTTGTGATCACTGATCCTGTCAATGGTATCAGAGCCGGTTAATCATTGATCGATCTAATAATTGATCATTGAAACTGCTATTCAAGATCCAAGTTTGATTGAATTAGCTTTTGTTTTTGCAAGAACGGTTATAGAGATTGAATTTTTCTGTATTTCTGCTCATTCATCCTGAGATCTTTTCTTGGTTCTCATTGAGTCTGTTGTGGTTTGTCTAAACTTCATTTTAAACTTGAACTAAACTGTTTTTTGAACTGAAAATGACCACTCCCTCCAATGATCCTCACAATACTGGTTCCTCAACCAAGCCTCCTATGCTGGTTAGGAATGAGTATAACATATGGCAAGACGTATGCTCCATCACCTGTCTGTTAACAGCGCAGGGTGTTGGACATCTGTGGTACATGGTCCACACAAGCCTATGGTGAATAACCCGAAACCAATCAAATGGTTCCGAAGAGGAGGGAGCAATACTCAGATGAGGATAAAAAGTTGCTTGAGATTGATGCAAAAGCCCATGGAATTCTGGCCATGGCTTTGCCCAATGAAATCTATTCTGGGCTAATACATCATGAAACTGCCCATGACCTCTGGATTGCTTTGAAAGAACAATTTGGAGGAACAGATGAGGTCTTGGCAAATAATAGAGAAATTCTTGCCCAACAATATGAGACATTCTCTCATAGAAAGGGTGAGACACTGACTCAACAATATGAGCGGTTTTCTTGTTTGATCTCTGAACTAAAAAGGTCAAACTTGAATACCCAATATCAGATGATAACAGATTTCTCAGATCACTGCCTGAGAGATGGGACACACATATACTTGTCCTACGCTCCAGTGCAAGTTTGGACAAACTATCTCTCTCACCCAACTCCATGGGAAATTGCTCACTTTTGAGAGAGAGATAGAACAGAAGAGAAAGCTGTCTTCATCTGGAAAGCTCACTGAAGACTTTATACAAGGCAACACACCTTGGGTGGGTCATGAGTCAGAATATGCTACATCTGAATGCCATGATGAGCATATTAATTTCTCTTCGAGCACTTCTAATTCTGCATTTGTAATGTTGATGGTCAGTTTACTGGAGGTAATAATGACAATTTAGTTTCATTATGGATGATCTCAAGGGGATTGCTGATGATGACTTAGAAGAGATGGATATTTTGAGCCAAATGACCTTGATAAATATCAGATCTCAGAAGTTCACAAAAGAACTGAAGAAAATTCCCAGGACTCTCTGGCAAAACCAAAGTTGGTTTTGACAAGAGCAAGTTGAGGTGTCACAAATGCCAACGGCTTGGACACTTTGCAAGAGAGTGTAGATCAACTGGTCAAACTCTACTGCACCCTTTGTGACTCTTCCTGGCAACAGTCAACAAAACAGAGGGCAACATCCTGTCACATCTAGTCATCATCCTCAACAACAATCTCCGCATATTTTGTTCCTCAGGGTCAAATGCCTTATCAGTACCCTTGTTATTACATGCCACAGTCAAGTCAAGTTCAAGTTCCTATGACACCACAACCTCATGCATTACCAGAACCTCAGCCTTCCCTATCTCATCAACAACCTTCATCTCAACAACACAGCTTCTTCACCCCAGGAGTTGTTGACTGGAGCAGTTTACCAGATGACTTGTCTGGTCATGATCAACTGTTCTCAGGTGCTGGTCAACATGGTGGTGACAGTCCCTTTGGGAATCTAGCTCTTATGGCTTTGGAGTCTGCTGATACTTCATCTTCCAATGCCTCTACACCTCAGGTATCACAGGTATCCTCTGAGGCAAAAGCCAAATTATGTTCTGAACCATGCATAGCAGCATTTGCTTCCATTAGAGAAGCAAATGTAGCTTTAATTAATAAGAACATTGAGCTAGAACAAGTATTTCCAAAAACAAAGCTGAGTTTGAGTTTGTGCTCAAAGATAAAATGATGAGGTTTTATAAATGAATTGCAAAATAATTGATGATAAGGCTAGAGAAGATGTACTTTTAGAGAAGTACAAAGATCTCAAAGAAACCCTTGCAGTTACCCAGGTCGAGTGTGATAGATGGGTACAATCATGCAAAGGTTTTGAATGCTTCTTAGTAAGCAATCTGCTTCAAATGTGAAGTTTGGAATTGGTTACATCACACTGCTCCACCTACAGATTTTACCCCAAGAGCAGAGGTAGAATCTGATGGTGAGAGTGATAACCAATCCATCAAGTCATGTGATCTACCTTCTGATACAGCACAATCAGAAGTAGCAGTCAGTATCAGTCCTCCTTGAACCTATCAGCTGATGTTGATGGTCAAATGCTGACATTCACATGATCAATAAGTTGATCACTCAGGAGTCATCCTGAAGGTCCTGAAGGACTGGAGAGCAGGATTCAACTCCTGAAGTTCAAACTTCAACTGCTGTCAGTACTGAAGAGAAGAAAACTGGCAGTAGAAAGAGTTTGAAGACTACTAAAGATGTCGTCAAGAAAGCAACCAATGCTTCCAAAGCATTGAAGAACAAGTCTTCTGTTGCTTCACCATCTTTAGTTGATGATCAACCTAAGATGAAAGAAACCATGTGAAGTATGTGGTTTGTTCAATCATCTTACAGATGATTGTTGGTACAAAAGAGGTTCCAAACTCAAACAAAGGAAGAAATTAATGAGAAAATGGTAAAATGAAAACTGAGTTTGAGACCACATTTGTATCAGCAACATCAAATCCTGTAACCCTTAGTCCTTAAAAGCATCCAACAAAGGAGTTAAACAGGGACAGCTGAGGGTGCTCAAAAGAAGAAGGTGCAACATAGGACCTTATCTAACTCCACTAGCAATGTGTCTGATGAGCTGAAAGCTTTATCACAAAATCAGACACAGCTGGTGATGATGGTACAACATCTGTTGGTAGAGTTAACCAACTAGATTCTCCTATGTTTGAACCACAGAAAAGGAGGTCTAAGCCAAAGGACTCCTCTTCTGCACCATCTTCTTCCTCTCAGGCTGTTGTTACAAATAAACATGCTAGTTTTACCATCTATTGATGAGACAAGGCCCAAAACCAAAAAGGTTTGGGTCTCTAAAACTAACTGATTGTTTATTATTGCAGGGTTCTTCAACATGCCAAAATAGCATCTGGTATGTAGACAGTGGGGGATCCATGCACATGACTGGGAACATCTCTCTTCTTCATGACTACTCTCAAGGAAAGAAGGGATTTGTCTCTTTTGGCAATGATGCTAGGGGTTACATCATCGTAAGGGCTTTGTCTCCAATGGAGAAATCAAATTTGATGATGTTAATCATGTGGAAAATCTCAAGTACAACCTCTTGAGTGTCAGTCAAATGTGTGATAAGGCCATGTTGCCCTTTTCACAGTCAAAACTGTAGGATTCTGTCATCCAAAGTTTTGCCCTTGATTGACAAGGTGTTGGATGATCACACTCTCCTGAAAGCCAACAGGACAGGAAGAGTGTATGCCTTAGATCTCTCTAAGAAGATAGATCTCAAAGGTAATCCTTGCCTATTTTCCAAAGCCTCTTTTCAAGAATCTAAACTATGGCACAGGAGGCTTGGTCATGTTAATCTCAAAAACATGAATCAGCTTAGCCACAATAGTTTAGTCAGAGGCTTACCAATAAAGGAGTTCCACTGTGATGAAACTTGCACTGCTTGTTTAAAAGGAAAACAGCACAAGGTCTCATTTCCTCCTATTGAAGTGTCCAAGTCCACTGCCTGCTTGCAATTACTGCATATGGATCTATTTGGTCCTGTGAGAGTAATGACATGGCAAAGAAGAAATACTGTCTGGTAATTGTGTGATGATTACTCCAGATTTGTATGGACTTTCTTTCTACATTCAAAGGATGAGGCTGCTCAGAAGATTATCCACTTTGTGCTGTACATTGAGAAGCAGTATTCCCTTCCAGTCAAGTGTATTAGGAGTGATAATGGAACTGAGTTCAGAATCATACACTTGATGACTTCTATCTCTCAAAGGGAATCAAAAGGCAGTTCAGCATTCCAAGGACTCCGGAACAAAATGGAGTAGTGGAGAGAAAGAACAGGACCCTCATTGAAGCTGCAAGGTCCATGCTGGCTGACTCAGGTTTGCCATTGACCTTTTGGGCCGAAGCTGTCAACACAGCTTGTTATGTGCAAAATAGAGTTTAGTAAATCAGAGGTTGATGAAGACTCCATATGAAGTTCTCCATCATTTGGCTCCACTGATTTCATTTTTCAAAGCATTTGGTGTCCCTGTTTTTTTTCTCAACACAAAGGATCAACTCCACAAATTTGATCCTAAGGTGGATGCAGGATACTTTGTTGGTTATCATCTACTTGCAAAGCATACAGAGTCTTCAACTGCAGAACAAGATGGTTGAAGAAACTCTACATGTTAAGTTTAATGAATCTCCAAAGGACAAGATTCCACAAAGTCCTGTGGAGTTATTTGATCTGGACATACTGCAATATGTTCCTTATCAAACTCCTGCTGTTGCTCCTGTCACAGTTCACCCCTGGTGGTACTGCTGATGATGATGATGATTGCAGTACTCACCTCTTCAGGTTTAGTGATCAGCTGCCTGATTCAACTAGACCTGATGTTCCTGTAGCGCCAGTAGCACCATCCACAACAAATGCTGATGAGATTTCTTCGAATTCAACTTCCTTTGAATTACCATCCACTGATTGGTTTCAAGGAAATGATTCACCATCACCATCTGTTGCTGCTGAACCGGCTACAACACTTGCACAGATCTCATTGTGTATCAAGATCTGAAGAATCACCCCATGTCTCAAATCATTGGTGATATCACTGCTGGAGTATCAACAAGAAGTCAATTGTCAAATTTCTCGCTTCTATGCTCTCTTCATCAGTCAGCAAGAGCCAAAGAATTATCACATTGCTTTAAAGGACAATGGATGGTTGATGCCATGCAGCTTGAGCTTCTTCAGTTCAAGAAACCAAGTGTGGGAACTTGTTCCTCTACCTCCAGGTAAGTGTGCAATAGGCACTAAATGGGTGTTTAGGAACAAAACTGATGAAAATGGGCTTATTGTTAAGAACAAGGCCAGACTGGTTGTTCAGGGTTTGCACAAGAAGAAGGTATTGATTATGATGAACCTTTGCCCCTGTAGCCAGACTGGAAGCAATTCGATTGTTTTTAGCTTATGCTGCTTATCAAAAACTTAAAGTCTTTCAAATGGATGTCAAAAGTGCATTTTTGTATGGAAAGTTAAAGAAGAGGTTTATGTATGTCAACCTCCAGGCTTTGAGGACAATAAACATCCTAATTGGGTGTATAAGCTTGATAAAGCTCTTTATGGGTTAAAACAAGCTCCCAGAGCCTGGTATGAGACATTATCAAACTTTCTTCTGGAAAACAATTTCACTAGAGGCTCCATAGACAAGACTTTATTTATTAAGAAAGCTGGGCAGCATAATCTACTTGTTCAAATTTATGTAGATGATTTGTTTTTGCATCCTCTGATCCAAGTTGTGTGATGCCTTTACAAAGTTGATGCACAGAAGTTTGAAATGAGTGCCATGGGAGAATTACAGTTCTTTCTGGGGTTGCAATCAAACAAAAGGCTGATGGAATTTTATTCATCAATCCAAATATACAAAAGATCTTTTGCAAAAGTTTGATTTACAAATTGTAAGCCCTGTTCTACTCCCATGAGCAGCACCACACAACTGGACTCAGATCAGAAAGGTAAAGTGGTTGATGAAACACTTTACAGATGTATGATTGGGTCCTTGATGTATTTAACAGCCTCTAGACCAGATATTATGTTTGCTACATGTGTTTGTGCTAGATTTCAGGCTGCACCTAAAGAGTCTCATCTGATTGCAGTCAAGAGGATCTTTAGATATCTGCAAGGCACTCCATCTCTAGGTTTATGGTACTCTACCAGACATTCTGGTAAATTAGTTGCTTTTTCTGACAGTGACTATGCAGGGTGTAAGTTGACCAGGAAATCAACTTCTGGTGGATGTCAATTCCTAGGCAACTGCTTAATTTCTTGGCAGAGCAAGAAACAGACCTCAGTTGCTACATCCACTGCGGAAGCAGAGTACATTGCTGCTGCAAGCTGTACATCTCAGGTACTCTGGCTTCAAAACCAACTTTTGGATTATGGCATTACAGAGACTAAGACTCCATTGTTAATGGATAGTGCTTCAGCTCTTTGCATTGTCAAAATCCAGTCCAGCACTCTAGGACCAAACATATAGAGATCAGACACCATTTATAAGAGATTGTTTGAAAAAGGTCTGATTGATCCTAAGTTTGTGCCCAGTGCTGATGAGCTTGCAGACATTTTTACTAAGCCTTTGGATAGTTCAACTTTCCAAAACCTGGTGTTAAGGCTGGTATGCTGCAGCTAGAATAGGTGACAACTACTGATGATCTCAGTAATTCATATTGATGATCATGAGTGCCTGTCACATATAAGTACTGATGAGCTCTTTTAACCTCAGTACTTTTTATAACTACTGAAGGCTAAAAGTTCTCACAAGTACTGAAGTACTTCATCTGCTCTAAACTACTGAAGTATTACAACTACTGATGTAGTCATAACTACTGAAATCAGTAAAAACAGATAAGTACTGATGTCCTATGAAACAACTGAAATCAGCCATAAAGACTGATGAATGTGTTGAGGTAGTTTGAAACAGCTGAAAAGCTAGAATTGACGAAAACAGCTGAAGAGAACTTTCCCTTCAGTCGTTTGTACCACTGCTGTTTCATTTTAAACAACTGAAGCAAAACCACGTCTTCAGCAGTTTTATAACTACTGATGACCAATACCAAGTCTTCAGTTGTTTACAACAGCTGATGACAAAACCACTGTCTTCAGTAGTTTCATAACTACTGATGACAAACACCATGTCCTCAGTTGTTTCAATCACCTGAAGTCAAAACCACGGTCTTCAGTAGTTTTCTAAACTACTGATGCCTAACACCGCGACTTCAGCTGTTTCAACGTCTGAAAGGATAATACCATGTCACGGTCGTTTAAACTACTGATACTAACACCACATCCTTCAGTCGTTTCCTCACCCGTACCCTATAAATACCCTTACCTGAGCTCTCCATGCTTTATCTTCTTCAAACCTAACGTTCCTCTCCAAAACACTTCCATGGCGTCTATGCAAATTAAACCGCGACACAACTGTGTTGCCTACCTCACAAATCGCCGATCTGGACTAAGTTCGATACTGCTATCGATCTTGGTTCAGTCCCCATACAACAAGGCATTCCTTCTGAACCCCGTTTTACATGCCGAATCCTTGAACCAATTTTGGATGAACGTTACTGTTACAACTGGGAGAGCCACACACAATCCCTCCGGTCGGTAGTCAACAACAAAGAGTAGTGATTACTCCTGCAACAATCCGTAAATTCTTCAACTGAGTGATGCTACCTCTCCTGCTGGATATCCGAAGGGCACCCTAGATCTATCATTTGCTCAGCATGGATATCAAGGTGATCTCGTGCCACCACCATCATGAAGAAACATTTTAATGACGCTGAGCGCCTGATTTTCATATGGTCAATGTATGTTTTGGCCCCTAAGACATCGTCTTGGGATCAAATGTCCACCAATGGCAGCAGTAATGTATTCTATCCTTGAGCAACAACCACTGAATTTTTCAGAATTAATATTTTCAGAGCTCAAGATATGGCTCAAAAACTAACTGCCACCGTTGGATACTCTATCCACGTTTCATAATGGCCATTATAATAGACCAGCTTAATGCTGAGGGACTTGTTGGCTTGGGAGTCCCTGCTACGGCTGTTTTGCCAGAAGTATACTCCCGGCACAACTCCGACCGGACACTCAAACTGGCTGCCAAGCTGCGAAAACCCACGCAGCTGGAACCCACAGCCACCACCACCAAATCCAATGTCCCCACCAACCCACAAAAAGAAACCCAAATGGCTACTCCGGGAATTGAGTCCCTGAGGATGCTCCTGCACAACAAACGCAGGATATATCCACTAGTCCAAACCCCCTAGTGGATACCATGACTCCCTCCAGCACAGCCGCTCAGGCTTCCTCTCAACAGACCTGCAGCAACCCAAGGGGCACCTACTTATCTTGGATCTTCCTCACTTGAGGAGATTGCCATTGAAGAGCACCATCCACCCCAGGTGCACACTGCTTCTACCCCTGTACCCCAACAACCGCCCCTCACAGCCCAACTTTAATAATTGCACAAGTGCTGACTCAATTGCACTCCTCACCCCCCTCCCCAGAAACCACTTCCAACTGGGAATACCTCTACAATTGAGGGGGAGGAACACAGTGCACTTGAGAACCCACAGCACAGGGTTTCCCAATTCTATCTCCTGGTGTAGAGAAGGAGCTTAGAATATCTAGTGAGGCTGCCACCTCCTCTGACTCAGCACATGACCAGAGTGAGGCTGGTAACATTGCTAAGACCTCCCTAGAGGCAACAGCTGATGGACATTGTCCTGAGGCTGGAAGTCCCCAGTACCAAGCACAAGGGCACATGCACCAACTGGTCTACACCCATGCATGTAAATCCTGCTCTAAGCAGGAGGTCAGGTGATTCAGTATCAACTGATGATGACCTGAGCTTCTTCTTCGATGTAGTTGCTCAAAACACCATTCTAGAGGATGAGGTTAGCAGACTCAAAGAGCTGCTGGCCAGATGTCTCAGGATGCAAGTCCATCTGCCACCATCATACACCCACAGATGGCACCTTCCCTTGAAGGTTCCTCCCAAACACAGAGCCACCCCAAAATCAACCACCTGCCTCTGCTTCAGGCCCTACTTCTCAGGAACAGAACCCTCCTGAGCAAATAGGTGCTATCCTCCGAAACTCCCTCCCTCTCATCACCCCATAATCACTGATATAGTGATCAAAGCCCTTGATGAGAGGCTTTCCCTCAACATTACAGCCCCTGGTTGATGCTGCTGTCCACAAACTCTTTCTCTGCGGTACCAACCCCTTCCTCCAATGCAACCAAAAGGGGGAGGTACTGCAGTGAAAGATAGAAGAGGAAGAGATCTGAGGAAGAGGAGGAACAAGAAAAGCAACCTCTGCTCACGTACAAGCGAAAGAGAAGTGCTGATGATCATACTGCTGAAGAAAAATCCTTGGAGGAGCTGGTCAAAGAAGCTGACACCACACACAGCCGCTCCATGGATAAAATAATTGAACAACTCTTCAGGCAGGGTTTGACACAGCCACACTATAGTGAGATCAGAAGGTTAGAGTACAAGAGATACAAACCCGATGGGCAGGGTACGATGCTCTTGAGAAAGAGAGGTTGGAAATAATGATCCGCTTTATTGCAAAATACTTGGAAGATCATTAATGGAGATCCGCGCATGGTCCATGGACAGCATTCTGGCTATACACCAGAATCTGTCTGTCTGAGCAATTCAACAAAGTGGATCATTGTGGAAGCCCTTGATGAGGCTGGGGCTGGCAAAAGGTTAGAGATGGCTAAACTTACAAAAGCAAATTAACTACAAGGATGCTAGATCAACCTTCCCTTCCACCCACTCAAACAGATCCTATCCCTCAAATCTCCCAACCAACCTCTAAGCCAAAATCCAAACATCCTCTCTCTCTTCAAAACAATCCCTTCACCACCCCAACCATCATCCAGTGATGTACCCCGTAGAAGGAGAAGGGTGCTGAGGATGGAAGAAGAAGCAGAAGAAGATGAAAGATGATAGTCTGCCACTCTCTGCTGTTCTGAAGCTACCAAAACCCCGAGTCAATCCATGATCACACCTGACTCTCAAAGGGAAATGTCAGAGTCAAGATAGAAGAAGAAGAACAGCAGAAACAACGATGAGCAACTGTTGAAGATGTTGACAAGGAATTTCCTCAGTCATCATCTATTCAAGCCATGAAAGGGCATGCTCAAGGCTGTACACTCTCAGACACACCTTTCAGTATCAGAAGGAGAGAGTGAGAGTATGGCCAGACCCCAGGGTGAGTTCTAGAATCCTAAAAGAACTATCCCACACAGATACAACGGCCAGTACGAAAAACAATAGAATCTACCATCATGTGGCTGTTGTAGTCTCACCTTGGGAATCATTGATGAATTCAAGAAGCTCACCAAGCAAGAAGACACCTCAAGCCTTACTAGAAAACAAATGATTAAGAAGGGGTTGTTATACAAAAGCTTGAAGACATCCAAAGAATGAGTTCCAGTTACTCCTTGAAGGCAACCATCCTGATGAATTTGTATACAGGGAGGTAACTACGGTGGAGCTGAAAATGGCAGACCATGAAGTACTTATCAGAGTACTATGGTCCGAGTTCTTCTTTCGAAGGAGGAGCTGAAGAACTCTCTCAAGAGGAACAAATTGTTCTCCTTTAGGCCTATTTTCGTGAGTCATACAGACCATTATGGGGAAGTAAATCTCATGAATGGGAACACTCTGTGTCCAGTTCCCCAAAACAGAGTTCCCATTCATACTCTGCCAACAAATTTTGAGGTTCTTCCCAGGCCGGAGCGTACATGGGTCATCTTCTCTACTGATCAAGAAGGAAAAAGACCAACATTTTTGCCATCAAATAAGTGGGAGTATAAATAAGTTAGAGGTTTTGGCTGCATTGGTTCAGGGGAGTTTGTTGGACCAAAAGAACCAATGAGCCAGATCAGAAACCTCTAAGTCCCACACGGTATCACAACACTGCTGAAAGCCTCATCAGTAGTTTGACAAGTGCTGAGACTTCAACAGCTGAAGATCAAGTGCTGAAGACCTTAACAGCTGAAGAACCAAAGTGCTGAAGTACAACAGCTGAAGAACACAAGTGCTGAAGCTGAAAGACCAAAGTACTGAAGTACAACACTGAAGAGTTCACAAGTGCTGAAGATCAACAACTGATGTACAAGTCTGAAGACAAAGACTGAAGACATCAGCTGATGATATCTACTGAAGTCATCAGCTGATGAAACGCCTGAAGGTCAAAGTCTGAGATAAGTACTGAAGCCTCAGTAGTTTGTCACAACTGCTGAAGAGTACTCTTCAGTAGTTGTGATATCAGTAGTTTTATTTTCTTTGTTTCATATTTTTTGTAAAACGACTGAAGAGCTTGTTCTTCAGTCGTTGTAGTTTCAGTAGTTTTATATTTTGTACTTAACTTGCTGATATGTTCTCAGTAGTTGTGAACATTTCAGTAGTTTGTTAAGAATTATTTTTCGTATTGGATCTGCCAGTTGTCACTTTCCGTGATAACAGCAGTGACTGTTGCACTCTATATAGATTGACCCATTGTATCAGCGGCGATATGAGCAATTGATAATGATTGATTCATTAGAATACTACATCTATAAAGTCCTAGAATCAAAATTCTATTCCTCCCTATAACTATGCGATCTCAACGCTTACAATATCGATGCTTGCTACAATTTGTCAATTCGTGGTTGTATTCCGCTGCTTTATATTCTGATACATCAAACTGTGATACTGATCCTGTCATACTTCATCAGTGGTGTGATATCAGTAGTTTTATATTTTACTTTCAGTGGTTTTGTAAACTACTAAAGAGCTTGTTCTTCAGTCGTGTAGTTTCAGTAGTTGGTTTTTCGTAGTTGTAACAACTGATAACTTACATTTTGTAAGGAGATGTCCGCTTTTTTGACATCTTCATAGTTTGTTATCCAGTTGTAATACATCTGTTAGATCACTATCAAGTGACACGCAGACGGCACTCTCTATATAAGAGTGGTCGACCAATTGTAATGTATATTCTGTACCACAAAAGCGAATATGGAATGAAATATATTTGCAGATATTCTCTCTTCTTAACCGCTGTTCTTCATTGAATATGTTTTGTCTTGTGAATCGACTAATTCATTGTTTGAATTCCGCTACTATACTCGTCATCATCAAACAAGATCACGATCCTCACAAGTGTATCAGAGCATGGCTAATCATTGATTTATCTAACAATTGATCATTGAAACTGCTAATGATTTCTGTGTTTGATTGAATTAGCGCATTTGCAAGAACTGGTTATAGATTATTGAATTTCTGCCGCTTTCGTTCATTTATTTTGAGATCTTCTGGTTCATTGGGTTGTTGCGTTTGTTCTAATCTGTTTTAGCTTAACCGAATTTGATTGAATCCGAGATGACGACTCCTTTCAATGATCCTCATAAACCGGTTTTCCTCAACCAAGCCCCGATGCTGTTATACCGGTATAACATATGGCAACGAAGAATGCTTCTCACCTGTCTGTTACAGTTCAGGTTGTTGGACATCTGTGGTACATGGACCACATAAGCCTATGGTGAACAATCCGGAAACCAATCAAATGGTTCCTAAGAAGAAGAACAATACTCTGATGAAGATCGAAACTATTTGAGATTGATGCTAAAGCCCATGGAATTCTGGCCATGGCACTGCCTAATGAAATCTATTCATGGCTTATGCATCATGAAACTGCTCATGATCTCTGGAATGCCTTGAAGAACAATTCGGTGGCACAGATGAGGTCCTAGCAACAATAGAGAAATCCTTGCCCAACATATGAGACATTCTCTCATAGAAAGGGTGAGACCTGACTCACAGTTTGAGCGCTTTTCCTGCTTGATATCTGGCTGAAAATGGTGAAACAGGAATACACCATAGCCAGATTAACCACAATCCTCAGATCACTCCTCCAGACCCTGCCTGAAGAGATGGGACACATACACTATTGTCCTACTTCCAGTGCAATCTGGAAGGCCTATCTCTCACCCAACTTCATGGGAAACTGCTTACATTTGAAGAGAGATAGAGCAAAGAGGAAACTGTCCTCATCAGGAAAGCTCACTGATGACTTTGTACCAGGGAATACTGCCTTGGTTGGTCATGAGTCAGAATATGCTGCATCTGAGAGCAATTATGATGAGCATATAGATTTCTCTTCAAATAGTTCTGATCATGCATTTGTTGTTATTGAGAGTCATTCTGGCAGTAATAGTGACAATTATGCTTTATCATGGATGATCTGAAAGGAATAGCTGATGATGATCTAGAAGAAATGGATATTCTGAGCCAATGGCACTGATTAATATCAGATCTCAGAAGTTCTATAAGAGAACTGGCAGGAAATTTCCTGGACTCTCTGGCAAAACCAAGTTGGTTTTGACAAAGTAAGTTGAGGTGTCACAAATGCCAAAGCTATGACACTTTGCAAGAGAGTGTAGATCAACTGGATCTAACTCCTGCACCCTTTGTGACTTTTTCCTAGTACTAGTCCACAAAACAGAGGGCAACATCCTGCTGGTTCTGGTCATCATTCACATCCTAGATCTCCTGCATACTTTGTTCCCCAGGGTCAAATGTCATATCTTATCCCTGCGATTTGTGCCTCAACCAAATCCTTTCAGCTCCCAATTGCATATCAACCACAAGCATTGCCTGAACCACGCCTTCCCAATCTCATCAACAAACTCAACCTCAACAACACAGCTTCTTCACCCCAGGATGTGACTGGAGCATTTACCGATGACATGTCTGGTCATGAACAACTGTTCTCAGTGCTAGTCAATATTGGTGAAAGTCCATTTGGAAATATAGCTCTTATGGCTTTGGATTCTGCTGATACTTCATCCTCTAATGCCTCTACACCAAAGTATCACAGGTATCCTCTGAGGCAAAGCCAAATTATGTTCTACACATGCATAGCAGCATTTGCCATCTATTAGAGAAGCAAATGTAGCTTTAAAATCAACAGAACATTGAGCTAGAACAAAAATTTCCAAAAACAAAGCTTAATTTGAGTCTGTGCTTAATGAAAAAATGCTGAGATTTTAAAACTGAAATGCCAATAACTGATGATAAGGCTAGGAAGAGAGACTTCTAGAGAAGTATAAAGATCTCAAAGAAACCCTTGCAGTTACCCAGGTAGAGTGTGATAGATTGGTACACTCATGCAAAGGTTTTGAAATGCTTCTTAGTAAGCTCTGCTTCCATGTGGAGTTTGGCATTGGTTCAATCACACTGCTCCCTACAGATTTTACTCCAAGAGCAGAGGGAATCTGATGGTAGAGTGATAACCATCCATCTCATCAATGTGATCTACTTTCTGATACACACACAATCAGATTTAAAGTCAGCATAAAGCCCTCTCTGAACCTATCAGCTGAGTTTGATGGTTCAATCTGGACACTCACATGATCAATGAGTTGACAACTCAGGAGTTAATTCTGAAGTCCTGAAGGACTAGAGAGCAGGATTTAACACCTGAATTTCAACTCCAACAGCTGTCAGTACTGAAGAGAAGAAAACTGTCAGTAGAAAGTTTTGAAGACTACTAAAGCCGTCAAGAAAGCAAACAATGCTTCCAAAGCATGAAGAGCAAGTCTTCAGTTGCTTCACCCTCTTTAGTTGATAATCAACCTAAGATGAAGAAGAAACCATGTGAAGTATGTGGTTTTCAATCATCTTACAGATATTGCTGGTACAAAAGAGGTTCAAACTCAAACAAAAAGAAGAAATTAAAGAGAAATGGTAAAAATGAAAACTGAGTTTGAGACCACATTTGTATCAGCAACATCAAATCCTGTAACCCTTAAGTCCTCAAAGAAATCCAAAAAGGAAGGTTAACAGGTGACAGCTGAGGTGCTCAGAAGAAGAAGTGCACATAGGAATTTATCAAACTCCACTGGCAATGTGTCTGATGAGCTGAAAGCTTTATCACAAAATCAGACACAGCTGGTTATGATGGTTCAACATATGTTGGGTAGAGTTAACCAACTAGATGCTGCTCCTATGTTAAACCACAGAAAAGGAGATCCAAGCCAAAGGATTCCTCTTCTTCACCATCTGCTTCCTCTCAGGCTGTTGTTTCAAATAAACCCTTTTAGTTTACCATCTATTGATGAGACCAGACCCAAAACCAAGGTTTGGGTCTCTAAAACTAACTGATTGTTTATTATGCAGGGTTCTCCAAACATGCCCAAAGTAGCATCTGGTATGTAGACAGTGGGGGATCTATGCACAGACTGGTAACAGCTCTCTTCTTCATGACTACTCTCAAGGAAAGGAAGGGATTTGTTTCTTTGGCAATGATGCTAGGGGTTACATCATTGGTAATGGCTTTGTCTCCAATGGAGAAATCAAATTTGATGATGTTAATCATGTGAAAATCTCAAGTACAATCTCTTGAGTGTCAGTCAAATGTGTGATAAAGGCCATGTTGCTCTTTTCACCAGTCCGAACTGTAGGATTCTGTCATCCAAAGTTTTGCATTTGATTGACAAGGTGTTGGATGATCACACTCTCCTGAGAGCCAACAGGACAGGAAGAGTGTATGCCTTAGATCTTTCCAAGAAAATAGATCTCAAAGCAATCCTTGCCTATTTTCCAAAGCCTCTTCTCAAGAATCTAAACTGTGGCAGAGAAGGCTGGGTCATGTTAATTTCAAAAACATGAATTAGCTTATCCACAATAGTTTAGTCAGAGGCTTACCAATAAAGGAGTTCCACTGTGATGAAACCTGCACTGCTTTTTAAAAGGAAAATCACAAAGTCTCATTCCCTCCTATTGAAGAGCCTAAGTCCACTGCCTGCTTGCAATTACTGCATATGGATCTATTTGGTCCTGTGAGAGTGATGAGCATGGCAAGAAGAAATACTATCTGGTAATTATGGATGATTACTCCAGATTTGTATGGACTTTCTTTCTACATTCAAAGGATGAGGTTGCTAAGAAGGTTATTAACTTTGTGTTGTATATTGAGAAGCAGTATTCCCTTCCAGTCAAGTGTATCAGGAGTGAATGGAACTGAATTCAGGAATCATACACTTGATGACTTCTATCTCTCAAAGGGAATCAAAAGCAGTTTTAGCATCCCAATGACTCCAGAACAAAATGGAGTAGTGGAGAGAAAGAAAGGACTCTCATTGAAGCTGCAAGGTCCATGCTGGCTGACTCTGGTTTGCCACTGACCTTTTGGGCTGAAGCTGTCACACAGCTTGCTATATGCAAATAGAGTTTTAGTAATCAGAGGTTGAAAGACTCCATATGAAGTTCTCCATCATTTGGCTCCTCTAATTTCATTTTTCAAAGCATTTGGGTGTCCCTGTTTTATTCTCAACACAAAGGATCAACTCCATAAATTTGATCCTACTGGATGCTGGGTATTTTGTTGGTTCTTCATCTACTTGCAAGGCATACAGAGTCTTCAACTGCAGAACAAAGATAGTTGAAGAGACTTTGCATGTGAAGTTTAATGAATCTCCTTTGGACAAGATTCCACAAAACCCTGTGGAGTTGTTTGATTTGGACATACTGCAATATGTTCCTTATCAACCTCCAGCTGTTGCAGATCCTGTGGCTAAATCATCTTCTGCAGCATGTCTTCCACCTGGTGGTATTGATGATGATGATGATACATACTCACCCTATTCAAGTTTAGTGACCAACTGCCCGTGTCTGCTAAACTTGATGTTCCTGTAGCTTCAGCAGTTCCATCTACAACAAATGCTGATGAGATCTCTGTTTCCTCTACATCGTTTGAGTTACCATCTAATTCTTGGTTTCAAGAGTCTACATCAACATCTGCTGCTGCTGAAGTTCTACAAACACTTGCACAGATCTCATTGTTTATCAAGAACTGAAGAATCACCCCATGTCTCAGATTATGGTGATATCATGTTGGTGTTTCAACCAGAAGTCAATTGTCTAACTTCTGCTTCTATGCTCTCTTCATCAGTCAGCTAGAGCCAAAACTACATGTTACTTTGAGAGACAATGGATGGGTTGAAGCTATGCAGCTTGAGCTACTTCAGTTCAAGAAACAGCAAGTGTGGGAACTTGTTCCTCTTCCCCCAGGTAAGTGTGCAATAGGCACTATATGGGTGTTTAGGAATAAAACCGATGAAAATGGGCTTATTGTTAAGAACAAGGCTAGACTGGTTGTACAGGGTTTTCACAAGAGAAGGTATTGACTATGATGAAACCTTTACCCTGTAGCCAGACTAGAGGCAATCAGATTGTTCTTAGCCTATGCTGCATTCCACAATCTTAAAGTTTTTCAAATGGATGTTAAAAGTGCATTTTTATATGGTAAAATAAGGAAGAAGTTTATGTGTGTCAACCACCAGGCTTTGAGGATAATAAACATCCTGAATGGGTGTACAAACTTGATAAGGCTCTTTATGGATTGAAACAAGCTCCTAGAGCCTGGTATGAAACACTCTCTACTTTTCTTCTTAAGAATATTTCACTAGAGGCTCCATTGATAAAACTTTGTTTATTAAGAAGGTGGATCAGCATAAGCTACTTGTTCAGATTTATGTTGATGATATTATTTTGCATCCTCTGATCCCCAGTTGTGTGATTTTACAACATTGATGAAAAGATTTGAAATGAGTGCAATGGGAGATTACAGTTCTTTCTAGGCTTGCAAATCAAACAAATGGCTGATGGAACCTTTATTCATCAGTCAAAATATACAAAAGATCTTTTGAATAAGTTTGATTTACAAAACTGTAAGCCCTGTTCTACTCCCATGTGCAACACCACACAACTGGATGCTGATCAGAAAGGTAAAGCTGTTGATGAAAGCTTTACAGATGTATGATTGGGTCCTTGATGTATCTAACAGCTTCTAGACCAGATATTATGTTTGCTACATGTGTTTGTGCTAGATTCAGCTGCTCCTAAAGAGTCTCATTTGATTGCAGTCAAGAGAATCTTTAGATATTTGCAAGGTACACAATCTCTGGGTTTATGGTATTCCCATTGGACACTCTTGCAAATTAGTTGCTTTTTCAGATAATGACTATGCAGGGTGCAAGTTAACTAGAAAGTCAACTTTTGGTGGTTGTCAATTCCTAGGCAACTGTTTGATCTTGGCAGAGTAAGAACAAACATCCGTTGCTACATCACTGCTGAGGCCGAGTACATTGCTGCGGCAAGTTGCACTCTCTCAGGTACTCTGGCTCAGAACCAACTTCTGGATTATGCATTACAGAGACTAAGACTCCTTGTTAATGGATAGTGCTTCAGCTCTGTGTATTGTCAAAATCCCGTCCAGCACTCTAGGACCAACATATAGAGATCAGACATCATTTATTCGGGATTGCTTTGAAAAAGGTCTGATTGATCCTAAGTTTGTGCCTATGCTGATGAGCTTGCAGATATTTTTACTAAGCCTTTGGATAGTTCTACTTTCCAAAATCTTGTGTAAGGCTTGGTATGATGCAGCTAGAATAAGTGACAACTACTGATGATTTCAGTAGTAATACTGGTGATCATTGGTACCCAGTCACATATAAGTACTGATGTGCCCTTTTCCCTTCAGTAGTTTTTATAACTACTGATGGCTAAATGCCTCACAAGTACTGAAGTACTTTATCTGTTCCAACTACTGATGTGTTACAACTACTGAAATCAGTATAAACAGATAGTCTGATGTCCTATGAAACACCTGAAAATCAGATGCAAAGTCTGATGAGTAAGTGTGAGGACAGCATGAAACAGCTGAAAGGCTATGATTGACAGACAACTACTAAGAGAACTTTCTCTTCAGTTGTTTCAACAATTGCTGTTTCATTCTAACAACTGAAGCGAAACCATGTCTTCAGTAGTTTTATAACTACTGATGACTAATACCAACTTCAGTTTTTACAGCACTGATGACAAAACACTGTCTTCAGTAGTTTCACAACTACTGATGACAAATACCAAATCCTCAGTTGTTTCATCATCTGAAGTCAAAACCACGATCTTCAATAGTTTTCTAACTCCTGATGCCTAACACCACGACTTCAGCTGTTTCAACGTCTGAAAGGATAATACCATGTCAACAGTCGTTTAAAACTACTGATGACTAACACCACATCCTTCAGTCGTTTTCTTATCCGTACCCTATAAATATCCCTGACTAATCCTTCAAAGCTTCATCTCTTCATCAACCTAACGTTCCTCTCCAAAACTTCTCTCTTCTCATGGCGTCCATGCAAATTAAAACGCGACACAACTGTGTTGCCTACCTTACTAAATCGTCTGTCTGGGCTAAGTCGATACTGCTATCGATCTTATGGTTCAGTCCCAATACAAAACGGCATTTCTCTGATCCCATTCTACATCCGAATCCCTCCAACAGTTTTGGATGAACGTCACCATTACCACTGGGGAGAACAACACACCATCTCTCCAGTCGGTCGTCAACAACAAAGAAGTGGTCATCACTCCTGCAATAATCGCCAAATTCTCCATCTGGATGATGCCATTTCTCCTGCTGGATATCCCAAGGGCACTACAGATCTATCCTTTGCCCAACATGGATATCAGGGCAATCTAGTGCCTCCACTATCATGAAGAAACACTTCCATGACACTGAACGCCTAATTTTCACATGGTGAATGTATGTTGGCTCCTAAGACTTTGTCTCGGGATCAAATGTCGACAAAGTGGCAGCAGGTAATGTATTCTATTCTTGAGCAACAGCCGTTAACATTTCAGAAATAATATTTTCGGAGCCAAGGATATGGCTCAAAAACTAACTGCTACCGTTGGAATTATATCCACGGTTCATAATGGCCATCATTACAAACCAGCTTCATGCTGAGGGACTTGTTGCCTGGGAGTCCCTGCTACAACGGCTGTTCTGCCAGAAGTATACTCCCGGCACAACTCTGACCATACACCCTCAAATTGGCTGCCAAGCTGCGCAAACCCACGCAGCTGGAACCCACAACCACCACCTCCAAATCAAAAGTCCCAGCAAACCCACCAAAAAGAACCCAAAACGGCTACTCAGGGAATGAGTCCCCTGAGGATGCCCTGCCAACACAAACGCAGGAGATATCCACTGGTCCAAACCCCTAGTGGATATAAGGACTCTTCCAGCCATAGCCTCAGAATTCCTCTCAACAGGATCCTGCAGCAACCACAAAAGGGGTACCCACACATCTGGGATCTCCTCACTTGAGGGGATTGCCATGAAGAGCACCAACCTCCCCAGGTGCACACTCTTCTATCCCTGTTGGACCAAAAGAACCAATGAGCCAAGATCAGAAAACTCTAAGTCCCACACGGTATCACAACAACTGCTGAAAGCCTCATCAGTATTTGACAAGTGCTGAAGACTTCAACAGCTGAAGATCAGTGCTGAAGACCACTTACAGCTGAAGAACCAAGTGCTGAAGTACAAAGCTGAAGAACACAAGTGCTGAAGCTGAAAGACCAAAGTACTGAGTACAACAGCTGAAGAGTCACAAGTACTGAAGATCAACACTGATGTACAAAGTCTGAAGACAAAGACTGAAGACATCAGCTGATGATATCTACTGAAGTCATCAGCTGATGAAACGCCTGAAGGTCAAAGTCTGAAGACAAGTACTGCCTCAGTAGTTTGTCACAACTGCTGAAGAGTACTTCTTCAGTAGTTGTGATATCAGTAGTTTTATGTTTTATGTTTCAGTAGTTTTGTAAAACGACTGAAGAGCTGTTCTTCAGTCGTTATAGTTTCAGTAGTTTATATTTGTACTTAACTTGCTGATATGTTCTCAGTAGTTGTGAACATTTCAGTAGTTTGTTAAGATTTAGTTATTTCTGTATTTGATCTGCCAGTTGTCACTTTCCGTGATAACTGCAGTGACTGTTGCACTCTATATAAGGAGTGACAACCCATTGTAATCATTGAGTGAATTGAGCAATTGAATGGAATGTTTGATTGATTTGATTAGAAATATCTCCATCTATAAACATTCCTAGAAATCAGAAATTCATATTCTCTCCCTATAACCGTATGCGATCTTAACGCTTACATATATTGTTTGCTTGCTACAATTTGTCTAATTCGTTTGTTGTATTCCGCTGCTTTACATTCTGATAACATCAAACTTGTGATCACTGATCCTGTCAAATGGTATCAGAGCAGGTTAATCATTGATCGATCTAATAATTGATCATTGAAACTGCTATTCTAGATCCAAGTTTGATTGAATTAGCTTTTGTTTTTGCAAGAAACGGTTATAGAGATTGAATTTTCTGTATTTCTGCTCATTCATCCTGAGTTATTCTTGGTTCTCATTGAGTTTGTTGTGGTTTGTCTAAAACTTTTTAAAACTTGAACTAAACTGTTTTTGAACTAAAATGACCACTCCCTCCAATGATCCTCACAATACTGGTTCCTCAACCAAGCCTCCCATGCTGGTTAGGAATGAGTATAACATATGGCAAAGACGTATGCTCCATCACCTGTCTGTTAACAGCGCAGGGTGTTGGACATCAGTGGTACATGGTCCACACAAGCCTATGGTGAATAAACCGGAAACCAATCAAATGGTTCCGAAGAGGAGGGAGCAATACTCAGATGAGGATTAAAAAGTTGCTTGAGATTGATGCAAAAGCCCATGGAATTCTGGCCATGGCTTTGCCCAATGAAATCTATTCTGGGCTAATGCATCATGAAACTGCCCATGACCTCTGGATTGCTTTGAAAGAACAATTTGGAGGAACTGATGAGGTCTTGGCAATAATAGAGAATTCTTGCCCAACAATATGAGACATTCTCTCATAAAAAGGGTGAGACACTGACTCAACAATATGAGCGGTTTTCTTGTTTGATCTCTGAACTAAAAATGGTCAAACTTGAATACACCAATATTCAGATGAATAACAGATTTCTCAGATCACTGCCTGAGAGATGGGACACATATACTATTGTCCTACGCTCCAGTGCAAGTTTGGACAAACTATCTCTCACCCAACTCCATGGGAAACTGCTCACTTTTGAGAGAGAGATAGAACAGAAGAGAAAACTGTCTTCATCTGGAAAGCTCACTGAAGACTTCATTCAAGGCAACACTGCCTTGGTGGGTCATGAGTCAGAATATGCTGCATCTGAATGCCAGTATGATGAGCATATAATTTCTCTTCGAGCACTTCTAATTCTGCATTTGTAAGTGTTGATGGTCAGTTTACTGGTGGTAATAATGACAATTTATGCTTCATTATGGATGATCTCAAGGGATTGCTGATGATGACTTAGAAGAGATGGATATTTTGAGCCAAATGGCCTTGATAAATATCAGATCTCAGAAGTTCTACAAAAGAACTGGAAGAAAATTCCCAGGACTCTCTGGCAAAACCAAAGTTGGTTTTGACAAGAGCAGTTGAGGTGTCACAAATGCCAACGGCTTGGACACTTTGCAAGAGAGTGTAGATCAACTGGATCAAACTCTACTGCACCCTTTGTGACTTTTCCTGGCAACAGTCAACAAAACAGAGGGCAACATCCTGTCACATCTAGCCATCATCCTCAACAACAATCTCCGGCATATTTTGTTCCTCAGGGTCAAATGCCTTATCAGTACCTTGTTATTACATGCCACAGTCAACAAGTTCAAGTTCCTATGACACCACAACCTCATGCATTACCAGAACCTCAGCCTTCCCCATCTCACCAACAACCTTCAATCTCAACACACAGCTTCTTCACCCCAGGAGTGTTGACTGGAGCAGTTACCAGATGACTTGTCTGGTCATGATCAACTGTTCTCAGGTGCTGGTCAACATGGTGGTGACAGTCCCTTTGGGAATCTAGCTCTTATGGCTTTGGAGTCTGCTGATACTTCATCTTCCAATGCCTCTACACCTCAGGTATCACAGGTATCCTCTGAGGCAAAAGCCAATTATGTTCTGAACAATGCATAGCAGCATTGCTTCCATTAGGGAAGCAAATGTAGCTTTAATTAATAAGAACATTGAGCTAGAACAAGAAATTCCAAAAACAAAGCTGAGTTTGAGTTTGTGCTCAAAGATAAAAATGATGAGATTTATAAACTGAATTGCAAAATAATTGATGATAAGGCTAGAGAAGATGTACTTTTAGAGAAGTAAGTAAGGATCTCAAAGAAACCCTTGCAGTTACCCAGGTCGAGTGTGATAGATGGGTACAATCATGCAAAGGTTTTGAAATGCTTCTTAGTAAGCAATCTGCTTCAAATGTGAAGTTTGGAATTGGTTACAATCACACTGCCACCTACAGATTTACCCCAAGAGCAGAGGTAGAATCTGATGGTGAGAGTGATAACCAATCCATCAATCATGTGATCTACCTTCTGATACAGCACAATCAGAAGTAGCAGTCAGTATCAAGTCCTCTTTGAACCTATCAGCTGATGTTGATGGTCCAAATGCTGACATTCACATGATCAATAAGTTGATCAACTCAGGAGTCAATCCTGAAGGTCCTGAAAGGACTGGAGAGCAGGATTCAACCTGAAGTTCAAACTTCAACTGCTGTCAGTACTGAAGAGAAGAAAACTGGCAGTAGAAAGAGTTTGAAGACTACTAAAGATGCTGTCAAGAAAGCAACCAATGCTTCCAAAGCATTGAAGAACAAGTCTTCTGTTACTTCCCATCTTTAGTTGATGATCAACCTAAGATGAAGAAGAAACCATGTGAAGTATGTGGTTTGTTCAATCATCTTACAGATGATTGTTGGTACAAAAGAGGTTCCAAACTCAAACAAAAGGAAGAAATTAATGAGAAAATGGTAAAAATGAAAACTGAGTTTGAGACCACATTTGTATCAGCAACATCAAATCCTGTAACCCTTAAGTCCTTAAAGCAATTCAAAAAGGAAGGAGGTTAAACAGGTGACAGCTGAGGGTGCTCAAAAGAAGAAGGTGCAACATAGGACCTTATCTAACTCCACTAGCAATGTCTGATGAGCTGAAAGCTTTATCACAAATCAGACACAGCTGGTGATGATGGTACAACATCTGTTGGGTAGAGTTAACCAACTAGATTCTCCTATGTTGAAACCACAGAAAAGGAGGTCTAAGCCAAAGGACTCCTCTTCTGCACCATCTTCTTCCTCTCAGGCTGTTGTTACAAATAAACATGCTAGTTTACCATCTATTGATGAGACCAGGCCCAAAACCAAAAAGGTTTGGGTCTCTAAACTAACTGATTGTTATTATTGCAGGGTTCTTCAACATGCCAAATAGCATCTGGTATGTAGACAGTGGGGGATCCATGCACATGACTGGGAACATCTCTCTTCTTCATGACTACCTCAAGGAAAGAAGGGATTTGTCTCTTTTGGCAATGATGCTAGGGGTTACATCATCGGTAAGGGCTTTGTCTCCAATGGAGAAATCAAATTTGATGATGTTAATCATGTGGAAAATCTCAAGTACAACCTCTTGAGTGTCAGTCAAATGTGTGATAAAGGCCATGTTGCCCTTTTCACAAGTCAAAACTGTAGGATTCTGTCATCCAAAGTTTTGCCCTTGATTGACAAGGTATTGGATGATCACACTCTCCTGAAAGCCAACAGGACAGGAAGAGTGATGCCTTAGATCTCTCTAAGAAGATAGATCTCAAAGGTAATCCTTGCCTATTTTCCAAAGCCTCTTTTCAAGAATCTAAACTATGGCACAGGAGGCTTGGTCATGTTAATCTCAAAAACATGAATCAGCTTAGCCACAATAGTTTAGTCAGAGGCTTACCAATAAAGGAGTTCCACTGTGATGAAACTTGCACTGCTTGTTTAAAAGGAAAACAGCACAAGGTCTCATTTCCTCCTATTGAAGTGTCCAAGTCCACTGCCTGCTTGCAATTACTGCATATGGATCTATTGGTCCTGTGAGAGTAATGAGCATGGCAAAGAAGAAATACTGTCTGGTAATTTGGATGATTACTCCAGATTTGTATGGACTTTCTTTCTACATTCAAAGGATGAGGCTGCTCAGAAGATTATCCACTTTGTGCTGTACATTGAGAAGCAGTATTCCCTTGTGTTTGGAGTGTTATATGGATGTGTTAGAAGAATCTTGATGCTCAGACTCACAAGGGAATCAATCTCGTTCAAGGGAATCAAAGGCAGTCAGCATTCCAAGGAGTCCGAGAAGAAAAATACAGGACCCTCATTGAAGCTGCAAGGTCATGATGCTGGCTGACTCAGGTTTTGCTTTTGGCTTTTGAAGTGAAGCTGACAACAGCTTGTTATGTGCAAAATAGAGTGTTAGTAAATCAGAGGTTGATGAAGACTCCATATGAAGTTCTCCATCATTGGCTCCACTGATTTCATTTTTCAAAGCATTTGGGTGTCCCTGTTATTCTCAACACAAAGGATCAACTCCACAAATTTGATCCTAAGGTGGATGCAGGATACTTTGTTGGTTATTCATCTACTTGCAAAGCATACAGAGTCTTCAACTGCAGAACAAAGATGGTTGAAGAAACTCTACATGTTAAGTTTAATGAATCTCCAAAGGACAAGATTCCACAAAGTCCTGTGGAGTTATTTGATCTGGACATACTGCAATATGTTCCTTATCAAACTCCTGCTGTTGCTCCTGTCAATAGTTCACCACCTGGTGGTACTGCTGATGATGATGATGATTGCAGTACTCACCTCTTCAGGTTTAGTGATCAGCTGCCTGAGTCAACTAGACCTGATGTTCCTGTAGCGCCAGTAGCACCATCCACAACAAATGCTGATGAGATTTCTTCGAATTCAACTTCTTTGAATTACCATCCACTGATTGGTTTCAAGGAAATGATTCACCATCACCATCTGTTGCTGCTGAACCGGCTACAAACACTTGCACAGATCTCATTGTGTATCAAGATCTGAAGAATCACCCCATGTCTCAAATCATTGGTGATATCACTGCTGGTGTATCAACAAGAAGTCAATTGTCAAAATTCTGCTTCTATGCTCTCTTCATCAGTCAGCAAGAGCCAAAGAATTATCACATTGCTTTAAAGGACAATGGATGGGTTGATGCCATGCAGCTTGAGCTTCTTCAGTTCAAGAAACAGCAAGTGTGGGAACTGGTTCCTCTACCTCCAGGTAAGTGTGCAATAGGCACTAAATGGGTGTTTAGGAACAAAACTGATGAAAATGGGCTTATTGTTAAAAACAAGGCCAGACGGTTGGTGTTCAGGGGTTTGCACAAGAAGAAGGTATTGATTATGATGAAACCTTTGCCCCTGTAGCCAGACTGGAAGCAATTCGATTGTTTTTAGCTTATGCTGCTTATCAAAAACTTAAAGTTTTTCAAATGGATGTCAAAAGTGCATTTTGTATGGAAAAGTTAAAGAAGAAGTTTATGTATGTCAACCTCCAGGCTTTGAGGACAACAAACATCCTAATTGGGTGTATAAGCTTGATAAAGCTCTTTATGGGTTAAAACAAGCTCCCAGAGCCTGGTATGAGACATTATCAAACTTTCTTCTGGAAAACAATTTACTAGAGGCTCCATAGACAAGACTTTATTTATTAAGAAGCTGGGCAGCATATCTACTTGTTCAATTTATGTAGATGATATTATTTTTGCATCCTCTGATCCAAAGTTGTGTGATGCCTTTACAAAGTTGATGCAACAGAAGTTTGAAATGAGTGCCATGGGAGAATTACAGTTCTTTCTGGGGTTGCAAATCAAACAAAAGGCTGATGGAATTTTTATTCATCAATCCAAATATACAAAAGATCTTTTGCAAAAGTTTGATTTACAAAACTGTAAGCCCTGTTCTACTCCCATGAGCAGCACCACACAACTGGACTCAGATCAGAAAGGTAAAGTGGTTGATGAAACACTTTACAGATGTATGATTGGGTCCTTGATGTATTTAACAGCTTCTAGACCAGATATTATGTTTGCTACATGTGTTTGTGCTAGATTTCAGGCTGCACCTAAAGAGTCTCATCTGATTGCAGTCAAGAGGATCTTTAGATATCTGCAAGGCACTCCATCTAGTTATGGTATGTCTATTCACAACATTTGGTAAATTAGTTGCTTTTTCTGACAGTGACTATGCAGGGTGTAAGTTGACCAGGAATCAACTTCTGGTGGATGCCAATTCCTAGGCAACTGCTTAATTCTCTTGGCAGAGAAACACAGACCTCAGTTGCTACATCCACTGCGGAAGCAGAGTACATTGCTGCTGCAAGCTGTACATCTCAGGTACTCTGGCTTCAAAACTAACTTTTGGATTATGGCATTACAGAGACTAAGACTCCATTGTTAATGGATAGTGCTTCAGCTCTTTGCATTGTCAAAAATCCAGTCCAGCACTCTAGGACCAAACATATAGAGATCAGACACCATTTATAAGAGACTGTTTTGAAAAGGTCTGATTGATCCTAAGTTTGTGCCCAGTGCTGATGAGCTTGCAGACATTTTTACTAAGCCTTTGGATAGTTCAACTTTCCAAAACCTGGTGTTAAGGCTTGGTATGCTGCAGCTAGAATAGGTGACAACTACTGATGATCTCAGTAATTCATATTGATGATCATGAGTGCCTGTCACATATAAGTACTGATGAGCTCTTTTAACCTCAGTAGTTTTATAACTACTGATGGCTAAAAGTTCTCACAAGTACTGAAGTACTTCATCTGTTCTAAACTACTGAAGTAGTTACAACTACTGATGCAGTCATAACTACTGAAATCAGTAAAAACAGATAAGTACTGATGTCCTATGACAACTGAAACTAAAATCAGCCATAAGACTGATGAATGTGTGAGGACAGTTTGAAACAGCTGAAAAGCTAAGAATTGACGAAAACAGCTGACGAGAACTTTCTCCTCAGTCGTTTGTACCACTGCTGTTTCATTTTAAACAACTGAAGCAAAACCACGTCTTCAGTAGTTTTATAACTACTGATGACCAATACCAAGTCTTCAGTTGTTTACAACAGTGATGACTAAAACCACTGTCTTCAGTAGTTTCATAACTACTGATGACAAACACCATGTCCTCAGTTGTTTCAATCACCTGAAGTCATAACCGCGGTCTTCAGTAGTTTTCTAAACTACTGATGCCTAACCCGCGACTTCAGCTGTTTCAACGTCTGAAAGGATAATACCATGTCAACGGTCGTTTACCAACTACTGACAACACCACATCCTTCAGTCATTACCACCCGTCACCCTCCTATTACCTATTAAATTCCCCCAACCTGATCTTCATCTCCTATCAATAACCTTTCTCACCAAACCTCCAACAAATCCCAACTTGCCATTTTCTGCAATTAAACCACCGACACACTGTGTTGCCTACCTCACAAAATCGCCGATCTCTAAGTGATAATGCTGATCGAACGTCCCCATAAAACCAAGGCATTCCTTCTGAAACCCGTTTTACATACCGAATCCTTGAACCAATTTTGGATGAACGTTAATGTTACTACTGAGGAGAGCAGCACACGATCCCTCCGGTCTGTAGTTAACAACAAAGAAGTAGTGATTACTCCTGCAACAATCCGAAAATTCTTCACCTGAGTGATGCTACCTCTCCTGCTGGATATCCGAAGGGCACCATAGATCTATCATTTGCTCAGCATGGATATCAAGGTGATCTCAGTGCCACAACCATTATGAAGAAACACTTCAATGACGCTGAGCGCCTGATCTTTCACATGGTCAATGTATGTTGGCCCCTAAGACATCGTCTTGGGATCAAATGTCCACCAAATGGCAGCAGGTATTGTATTCTATCCTTGAGCAACAACCACTGAACTTTTCCGAATTAATATTTTCAGAGCTCAAAGATATGGCTCAAAAATTAACTGCCAACCGTTGGATACTCTATCCACGGTTCATCATGGCCATTATAATAGACCAGCTTAATGCTGAGGGACTTGTTGGCTGGGAGTCCTGCTACGGCTGTTTGCAGAAGTATACTCCCGGCACAACTTGACCGGACACTAAATGGCTGCCAAGCTGCGAAAAACCCACGCAGCTGGAACCCACAGCCACCCCCTCCAAATCCAATGTCCCCACCAAACCCACCAAAAAGAAACCCAAAATGGCTACTCAGGGAATTGAGTCCCCTGAGGATGCTCCTGCACAACAAACGCAGGATATATCCACTAGTCCAAACCCCTAGTGGATACAATGACTCCTCCAGCCACAGCCGCTCAGGCTTCCTCTCAACAGGAACCTGCAGCAACCCAAGGGGCACCTACTTATCTGGGATCTTCCTCACTTGAGGAGATTGCCATTGAAGACACCATCAACCCAGGTGCACACTGCTTCTTCCCCTGCACCCCAACCAACCGCCCCTCACAGCCCAACTTTAATAGTTGCACAAGTGCTGACTCAATTGCACTCCTCACCCCCTCCCCAGAAACCACTTACCACTGGGAATACCTCTACAATTGAGGGGGAGGAATACAGTGCACCTGAGAACCCACAGCACAGGGGTTTAACTGTTCTATCTCCTGGTGTTGATATGGAGATAAGAACTTCTGGTGAGGCTGCCAACTCTTCTGAATCAGCAAATGATCAGACTGAGGTTGGTAACATAACTAAGACCTCACCAGAGGCAACAGCCGATGAAGGACAACGTCCTGAGGCTGGAAGTCCCCAGTTCCAAGACAAAGGGGACATGCTACATCTGGTCTACACCCAGAGCATGTATATCCTGCTACAAGCAGGAGGTCAGGTGATTCAGCATATGCTGATGATGACCTGGGCTTCTTCTATGATGTTCTTGCCCAGAACACGATCCTAGAGGAGGAAGTCAGTAGACTGCAAAACCTACTTGACCAACTCTCTCAAGGAGTAAGACCATCTGCCACACACAACCCAACAGATGGCACCTTCCCTGAAGGTCTCTAAACACACAACCACTCACAAATTTCAGCCACCTGCCTCTGTTTCTGGCACCATTCCTCAGGGACAGAACCCCCCTGAGCAACTGGCTGCTATCCTTCAAAATCCCCTATCTCTCATCCCCACAGCTAACTGAATTGGTGATCAAAACTGTTGATGAGAGACTTTCTTCTGTCTTACAACCCATGGTGGAGAATGTTCTGAGCAAACAACTTTCTGCTACTCAATTCCCTGCAACCAATGCACCCAAAAAGGGGGAGAGTTCAGCAGTGAAAGGTAAAAGAAAGAGGAAAGAGAAGGAGAAGAAACAGAAGAGACAGTAGTGGAAACTGAGGAGTTGGTTGAGGAGACTGAGAAAGAGAAGGAAAAAGAGAAGGAGGAGGCTACCATGGAGAAAGTGACTGAAAGTTCAAAAGACTTTCATGTCACATACAAGAAAAAGAAGAAGGATGAAAAAGAGAAAGCCTTGGAGCTGATGGTGAAAGAGGCTGATGCCGAACACAGCAGATCAATGGATAACATCATTGATCAGTTGTTTAGGCAAGGCCATGACACTGAAAAACTTGATTCTGAGATCAGAAGACTAGAGATTGAAGAAATCCAATCAAGATGGTCAAGTTATGATGTGTCAGAAAGAGAAAGGCTGGAGATCATGATCAGATTTATAGCAAAACATCTTGGAAGATCATTGATCGAGATCAAAGCTGGTCCAGGGACAGTATCTTGGCAATAACCACCAAGATCTGTTCGTCTGAAGAATATACAAAAGGTTTAATTGTTGAAGTTTTAATGAAGCTGGTGCTGGGAGCAGGACTGAACTAGCCAAACAGTCAAAAGCCAAACTCACATCCAAAATGCTAGAACAGCCTGTCAACATTCCCACATCAAAACTACCAAAACACAACCCACAAAACCAATTCCCTCACCCTCTAAACCACAGCCGATGATGCACCCAAGAAGAAGAAGAGAAGGGTGTTGAGGCTAGAAGAAGTAGAAGAAGAGGATGAAGATGATAGTCTGCCACTCTCTGCTGTTCTGAAGCTACCAAAGCCCCAGAGTCAATCCATGATCACACCCGACTCTCAAAGGGAAATGGTCAGAGTCAAAATAGAAGAAGAAGAACAACAGAAACAGCACGATGAGCAACTGTTGAAGATGGTTGACAAGGAATTCCTCAGTCATCATCTATTCAAGCCATGAAAGGGCATGCTCAAAGGCTGTACACTCTCAGACACACCTTTCAGTATCAGAGGGAGAGAGTGAGAGTATGGCCAGACCCCAGGGTGAGTTCTAGAATCCATAAAAGAACTATCCCACACAGATACAACGGCCAAGTACGAAAAACAATAGAATCTACCATCATGCTGGCTGTTGTAGTCTCACCCTGGGAAATCATTGATGAATTCAAGAAAGCTCACCAAGCAAAGAAGACACCTCAAGCCTTACTAGAAACAAGATGATTAAGAAGGGGTTGTTATACAAAAAGCTTGAAGACATCCAAAGAATGAGCTCCAGTTACTCCTTGAAGGCAACCATCCGGATGAATTTGTATACAGGGAGGTAACTACGGTGGAGCTGAAGAATGGCAGGACCATGAAGTACTTATCAGAGTACTATGGTCCAGAGTTCTTCTTCGAAGGAGGAGCTGAAGAAACTCTCTAAGAGGAACAAATTGTTCTCCTTGAGGCCTATGTCCGTGAGTCATACAGACTCATTATGGGGAAGTGAATCTCATGAATGGGATAACCACTCTGTGTCCAGTTCCCCAAAACAGAGTTCCCATTCATACTCTGCCAAACAAATATTTGAGGTTCTTCCCAGGCGGAGCGTACATGGGTCATCTTCTCTACTGATCAAGAAGGAAAAAGACCAACATTTTTGCCATCAATAAGTGGGAGTTTAAATAAGTTAGAGGTTTTGGCTGCATTGGTTCAGGGGGAGTTTGTTGGACCAAAAGAACCAATGAGCCAAGATCAGAAAACCTCTAAGTCCCACACGGTATCACAACAACTGCTGAAAGCCTCATCAGTAGTTTGACAAGTGCTGAAGACTTCAACAGCTGAAGATCAAGTGCTGAAGACCTTAACAGCTGAAGAACCAAAGTGCTGAAGTACAACAGCTGAAGAACACAAGTGCTGAAGCTGAAAGACCAAAGTACTGAAGTACAACAGCTGAAGAGTTCACAAGTACTGAAGATCAACAACTGATGTACAAAGTCTGAAGACAAAGACTGAAGACATCAGCTGATGATATCTACTGAAGTCATCAGCTGATGAAACGCCTGAAGGTCAAAGTCTGAAGACCAAGTACTGAAGCCTCAGTAGTTTGTCACAACTGCTGAAGAGTACTTCTTCAGTAGTTGTGATATCAGTAGTTTTATGTTTTATGTTTCAGTAGTTTTGTAAAACGACTGAAGAGCTTGTTCTTCAGTCGTTATAGTTTCAGTAGTTTTATATTTTGTACTTAACTTGCTGATATGTTCTCAGTAGTTGTGAACATTTCAGTAGTTTGTTAAGATTTAGTTATTTCTGTATTTGATCTGCCAGTTGTCACTTTCCGTGATAACTGCAGTGACTGTTGCACTCTATATAAGGAGTGACAACCCATTGTAATCATTGAGTGAATGAGCAATTGAATGGAATGTTTGATGATTTGATTAGAAATATTCTCCATCTATAAACATCCTAGAAATCAGAAATTCATATTCTCTCCCTATAACCGTATGCGATCTTAACGCTTACATATATTGTTTGCTTGCTACAATTTGTCTAATTCGTTTGTGTATTCCGCTGCTTTACATTCTGATTAACATCACAACTTGTGATCATGATCCTGTCAATCCTTCACCCCATGCAACCGCCCCTCACAGCCCAACTTTAATAGTTGCACAAGTGCTGACTCAACTGCACTCCTCACCCCCTCCCCAGAAAAACCACTTACTACTGGGAACACCTCTACCATTAAGGGGGAGGAACACAGTGCAATTGAGACCCCACAGCACAGGGGTTACCACTTCTATCTCCTGGTGTAGATAAGGAGATTAGAATATCTAGTGAGGCTGCCACCTCTTCTGAATCAGCACATGATCAGAATGAGGCTGGTAACATTGCTAAGACCTCACTAGAGGCAACAGCTGATGATGGACATAGTCCTGAGGCTGGAAGTCCCCAGTACCAGAAAAAAGGGGCACATGCAACAACTGGTCTACACCAGTGCATTGACATCCTGCTCCAAGCAGGAGGTCAGGTGATTCAGCTTCAGCTGATGATGACCTGGGCTTTTCTACGATGTTCTTGCCCAGAACACAATCAGGCACTGAGCCACTTCAAACTCAGCCACCTGCCTCTGCTTCAGGCACTATTTCCCAGGAACAGAACCCTCCTGAGCAGCAAATAGTTGCTGTCCTTCAAAATTCCCTCCCTCTCATCACACCATAATCACTGACATTGTGACTAAAGCCATTGATGAGAGGCTTTCCTCAACTTTACAACCCTTGATTGATGCTGCTGAAAGACACTTTCTGCGGTACAAACCCCTTCCACCAATGCATCAAAAAGGGGGAGAGTACTGCAGTGAAAGAAAAGAAGAGGAAAAGCATAGGAAGAGAAGGCTCAAAAGCAAGCCCAAGAGGAGGAGAAAGAAAAGCAACCACTGATCACTTATAAACGAAAGAAAAGTGCTGATGATCAACCTACTGCTGAAGACAAATCCTTGGAAGAGCAGGTAAAAGATGCTGATGATACACACAGCCGATCCATGGATAAAATAATTGAACAACTCTTCAGGCAAGGGTTTGATACAGCCACATTGGATAGTGAGATCAGGAGGTTGGAAGTGCAAGACATTCAAACCCGATGGGCTGGGTATGATGCACTTGAAAAAGAGAGATTGGAGATCATGATCCGCTTTATTGCCAAATACTTAGGAAGATCTTTAATGGAGATTCGCGCGTGGACCAGAGACAGTATTCTGGCTATAGCCACCAGAATCTGTTTGTCTGAGCAATTCCACAAGGGGATTATCATTGAAGCCCTTGATGAAGCTGGGGCTGGTAAAAGGTTGGAAATGGCAAAACTTACAAAGGCTAAACTTACTACAAAGATGCTGGATCAACCTTCTCTTCCACCCACTCAAACACAGCCTACCCCTCAAATCTCCAAACCAATCTCTAAGCCCAAATCCAAACAACCACAATCAAAACCCACAAAACCAACTCTCTCACATCTAAACCAACAGCCGATGATGCCCCTATGAAGAAGAAGAGAAGGGTGCTGAGGCTAGAAGAAGAAAAAGAAGAGGATGATGTGGAAGAAGATAGGATGCCTTTGTCTGCAGTCCTAACACTGGCGAAAGCCAAACCTATGCCCATCACTTCCACCTCACAGATGGATGCTGTGAGAGTAAAAATTGAAGAAGAGGACCAGTAAAAGCTACATGATGATGAAATGCTGAAAAGCATTAACAAAACCTATGCTGCCTCTTCATCAATTATTAGCATGAAGAAAGAAGCTCTGAGATTGTACACTCTCGCCAACACATTTCAATATCTGAATGAAAGGGTGAGAGTATGGCCTGGTCCAAGGGTGGCTCACAGGATTGTAAAGAAAGACATTCCTTCGAGATACAAGGGTCAAGTCAAGGGGATCGTAGATGAAGAGATCACTGTGGCCCTTGTAGTATCACCCTGGGTGATTGTCGAAGACTTCAAGAAGGCCTACCAGACTAAACAACCACCCCAGAAGATGCTAGAGAACCGAATTATCAAAAAGGGGTTAGTCTACAAGAGGCTTGAGAACTTCAAACAGAATGAGCTAAGTCTGCTACTCGAAGGGAATCATCCTGATGAGTTTGCATATAGACAAATTACAACTATTGAGCTCAAGAACGGCAAACAGGCCAAGTACATCTCGGAGCTGTATGGGCGTGAAGGATTATTTGATGGTGAAGCCGAGAACCTAACCATGGAAGAACAAATCATGTTTCTCAGAGCCTACACCAGAGAATCCTACAGGCTCATACATGGGAAGTAGATCTCATGAATGGGATAACAACTCTGTGTCCAGTTCCCCAAAACAGAGTTCCCATTCATATCTTGCCAAACAAATATCAGAGACTTCTTCCCAGGCCAGAGCTTATATGGATCATCTTCTCTACTGATCAAGAAGGAAAAAGACCAATCTTTTGCCAACAATAAGTGAGATAATAAATAATTTAGAGGTTTTGGCTGCATTGGTTCAGGGGGAGTTTGTTGGACCAAAAGAACCAATGAGCCAAGATCAGAAAACCTCTAAGTCTCACATGGTATCACAACAACTGCTGAAAGCTTCATCAGCAGTTGACAAGTGCTGAAGACTTCAACAGCTGAAGATCAAGTGCTGAAGACTTCAACAGCTGAAGATCAAGTGCTGAAGACTTCAACAGCTGAAGAACTAAAGTGCTGAAGTATAACAGCTGAAGAACACAAGTACTGAAGCTGAACAGATGAAGAACACAAGTGCTGAAGCTAAAAGACCAAAGTACTGAAGTACAACAGCTGAAGAGTTTAGAAGTGCTGAAGATCAACAACTGATGTACAAAGTCTGAGGACAAAGACTGAAGACATCAGCTAATGATATCTACTGAAGTCATCAGCTGATGAAACATCTGAAGTTCAAAGTCTGAAGATCAAGTACGGAAGCTTCAGTAGTTTGTCACAACTGCTGAAGAGTACTTCTTCAGTAGTTGTGATATCAGTAGTTTTATATTTTTACTTTCAGTAGTTTTGTAAAACGACTGAAGAGCTTGTTCTTCAGTCATTGTAGTTTCAATAGTTTTATGTTTTTCAGTAGTTGTAACAACTGATAACACTTAGCATTTTTTGTGAGGAGATGTCAGCTGTTTTGACATCTTCAGTAATTGTGTTTCAGTTGTAATAAATCTGTTAGATGTCACTATCAAGTGACATCAGCAGACGTCACATCTCTTATATAAGAGGTGTCGACCTAATTGTAATTGTGACATTTTGTTACCACGAAAGCGAATATTGAATGAAATTTATTTGCAGATATTCTCTCTCTCTATAACCGTCTTGTTCTTCATTGAATATCGTTTTTTGTTCTTGTGAATCGACTAATTCATTGTTTGAATTCCGCTGCTATACTCATCAATCAATCAAACATAGATCACCGATCCTAACAATGGACATTTTTAATAAAATGGAAAGTCATACCTAAAATGTATGTTTATGTGTGTGTGATGTGGGTGGGTTTTGATTGGGGTGATATATGATGTTATGATGTTGCCATGTTCTTGTTTTAATGCTTAGAATGTACTAGATGATGATTGGGAACTCAATTAAGTTTTTTAAATGTAAAATAGACTACGCATGAGCCTAAATAGTGGCTCATGCACCCAACGGTTAAAACTACCTAAGTGTTCCATGTGCCCAAAATCCCATGCGCCCAAATAGTGTCCATGCGCCTAGAATTTGGCTGAACTTGACTAAGTGTCCAGACGCCCGGAATTCCTATGTGCCTAGGTACTCATGTGCATGCATAGTGCCCATGCGCCCAGAAATCACCCAAGATTGTCTAAGTGTTGCCCATGCGCCCCAATAGTGCCCATGCGACTAAGACTTAGAATATTTCTGAATTTTTAGGGAAATTTTAAGCGTAGGCTTTGACTTGGTATGATCTCGGGGGTGAAGTAAGTTACCTTTTCATAATTTATGAGATAAGATATGGCATGTATGACGATTATTATGTCGTGTATGATTTTGCCTTGTATGGTGATGTCTTGTTTGTTTTTGATTATGTTCCTTATTATGTAAGTTTATTTTCCACGACTTTACATTGAATGTTTATGAATTATATAAGAAGTATTAAGTAACGTAAAGTGTAAGATAATGAAAAGAGGAACGTAATGAAGAATGCATGCATTAATGAATGAAAGTAAGAAAGTCTTGCAAGCACTAAAAGAAGGTTCACACCCAATAAAGGGTGTTAGCTCAACTGTGTGTAGGTTAGCTACCCCAGAAGGATGCACACTGGGGTCTAATCCTTGTGATTGATCATACGTATGGGGTCCTTACCGCTTGCCCCGGGTACTGGAGTCAGCTTTGTGTATAATGTTGGAGGCCTTTGATAGACCTCAGGCCTAGTAACCAGCTTTGTGCATAATGTTCAGGGTGTAACATATGGCATTGGTCTAGAATGAAAGAGAAAGGATAGTGATGAGTGTATTTGCCCAAGGTACTGGAGTCAGCTTGGTGCATAATGTTCGAGGTCTTTGATAGATCTCAGGCCTAGTAACCCGCTTCATGCACAATGTTCGGGGGTACTGTACAAGTCATCGGATGTAATGAACATATGAAAGATAACTACAAAAGATAATGAATTAAAGTGAATGATATTGATGAATGATGAAAGAATGAAATTTAACGAATGAATTATGAAGATAATAATGATATTATTTATTTGTTCGTATGATGCTTGGCCGCGTAAGAATGTAAAGAATGATTTTGAAAGGAGGTAAAGTATATTTTATTTTAAAACTAGAACTCACTTAGTAACGCTAACTTTTATGTGTTTCTAGCTGGCAAGTAATGGTTGCTGAGGATGGCACGGGGCGACTACTTGGTTCATTTTGGATGGCATCCATTTTATATAATGTTTTTTGTGATTCAATGCAACAAGTTATTTTGTAATACGTCAACGATGTATTATTTGGCAAAACCAATTATAATGAAATAAAATAATTTTTTAAATGTGTCCGCTACAATCTTTTATTAATGTTAATATAAATATATGTTTTATGTGCGATGACTAACCAGCTGTGAGAGTCCTGGGAACGGGGCCTTACATAACACATTAACTAAGATACCTTAACTATAGCCATGTAGTATTTTCTTTAGTTATAGGATTCTAGCTGGTGTCAATGTATAACCGGCTTTAGGTGATAGTATATATAGTTTCTCATTGTAACTCATGTATCATGCTTTTAAGACTTTTGTAAACTTTGAGTTGAGAAGTAATATATACAAGTACCTTGAAATTTATTTCCTTGTGTTCTTAAGTTACTTATTATATTATAATCAACTCTTTGAGAGCTTCTTCTTCATTATAACCATGTGAGTGTAATTAAGTTTGAGAGAAAACCAAGTGTTAGTGACATATATGGATCCTACAAACATCAACACCAACTTTTGCTCCATTTGAGTTCTCTCCTTTCCTAACTAAACTACCCACTTTTAGAAATGAGAATATTGACATATTAGTAAGATCATCTAACTTAGTTTGAGTTAACTGATTTGGCAGGCCGGTATTTGCTTTCAACTCATTCACTTCATTCAACAAACTTTTAATCAACTGTTGTTGATCTATCAACATTCTCTTCATGCCATCCAACTTCTTATCCTTCTCCTTTTCTCTTTGTTGGTTAATCAACTTTGTCTTTATCATTCCCAACTCATTCACTAAAGATGTATTTAGATTTCTAATCATATCTTGATCTAATTCAGATTTGGCATCTCTTCCTTCTGGAGTTTCAGAAAAAGCCTTTTGTTTGTGCTTAGATATCCTCTTGGTTACATTAGTAGCCTCTCCTTGATATGCCTTCTTCTTTGACCTCTTCTACCTTTGTGCCCTCAATTCCTCCACCACTTCATCAATCTCTTCTCCTAAACTGTAATTTTTGCTTGAAGAACAAAGAAAACTTTAGAAGTGGAAGATTATGTTTAGAAATTGGATTATCTTATGAGACCTTGACCTATGGACTTTATTATTGAGGGTCCATACATTCTTGTGACTTTAGGTCCTGATTACCATAGGTAGAAGCCAATTAGCCTGAAAAGTTTAGGTGGTGATGACTTGAAGAAAGTCAAGACTGATATGAAAGCATACAATATCTTTGCCATGACTCTATCTTTTGAGATTCTGACCAAGGTAAAGAACATTAAAACAACACAAGAACTCTAGAAAGTTCTTCACACCATGTGTGAAAGAAGTTTGAAATCACATAAATCAAGAAGTAGGATTTAAGAACATAATATAAAACATTTCATCACATCAAGGGTGAACCAGTACCACAACTATCACACCCTCAATGTCCACAAACGGGGTATTGATGTTAGACGCGTGACATACCAGGATCTTAGCCACTAGTTACACCAAAGGAAACACTATTTACTAAAAACTAATTGCTCATTAACATTAGGATTTCCTAAGGATAGATTTAAATAGAAAACATAAAATAATTAGAGAAGCATAAGTATTGTAAATCAAATGGTGTAAACATAAGCAAACCAAGTAAATTAATGTTTATAGAAAATTGTAATTTGTTCATTTAACCCAACGATGGTGAATGCATTAATGAGACGCTCCTAATCATGCAAACTAATAACTTGAAAGAAACAGGCTAAAGTGTCAACACAAGGTTGATGAGTTCATAGGTTTTGCTAAATAGTAGATAACAGAAAGCATATATAGTAAAGAAAGTAATATTAGTAAATACCTAGTCTACTTTACAAGTTATTAAGTTTATGAAGGTCACAACCGAAGCTAACAATGTAAATGTAGGTCTCGACTTTGAATACAAGGTCGTAGCAACAAAAATTAGATCAATTAAACACTCGTTAGACGTGTAGTGGTGCTAGCGCAAGTAGCCCAGGTGGTGTAACACCCACTTATTTATGAAAGACAAAGAAAGAAGAATAAAGTGAAGAAAAAGAAAGAAAAAGATATTTTACCCAAATTGAGGGGTAAAAAGTGTCAAAAGGACAAAAAGGTTTGAAAAAGTGGGTGTAAAAGGTGATGGCCGCCCATCACCTCCTACACATCTTGTTCCATCGGATTTTAGAGAGAGAGAGTAGCAGGAAGCAACAAACTCTTGGTTTAGAAAGAAAAACAAGAAATAATTTGAATTCAAGTTAAGAATTCATGGTTTTAAGTGTTCTTAACTAGCCTTGCCTCGGTTCTATGCTTATGTGTGTTTGTATGTCCGGTTGCGTGTCTTTTTAGTGGGTTTCTCGGCGGTTGAACTCAATTGCAGACGAGTTTGGAAGAAGCCATACTCCAGAGCTGCAAAGGTGAGTTCTAGAACCACTTTTTTACATGTTTTAACTGATTTTGGGGCTACAAATGCATGAATGTATGTTTTTATAAAACTGGGTTTTATACCCGTATGTTTGAATGTGTGTATGTTGCGGGTACGGTGTGATTTTCAACAGTGTTCATGCTTGATGTTGTTATGGTTGTGTTTCTAAGGATTGGAATGCATGATTTAAGTTTAGAACATGATAGATGACGTTTGGGGACTGAATCTGATGAATAATGTGCCCTAGGCTGCTCATGCGCCCAAATAGTAGTTCATACACCTAAGTTTAGAAAAAAACTACTTAAGTGTGAAAAATGCGGATTAGTAAGAAATGTGGATGGAAAGTCAATGCGGATGAGAAAGTCAATACGGATGAGAAAGTCAATGCGGATGTGAAAGTCAATACGGATGAGAAAATCAATGCAGATGAGTAAGTCATGGGAATGAATAAATGCGGATGAGTAAGTTATGCGAATGAACAAATGCGCATGAGTAAGTTATGCGAATGAACAAATGCGGATGAGTAGGTTCATGCGACTGAACAAACGCGGATGAATAAAGTTAATGCGGATGAACAAATGCGGATGAGTAAGTCATGCGACTGAAAAAATGCGGATGAGTAAGTCATGCGACTGAACAAATGCGAATGAGTAAGCATGCGACTGAACAAATGCAGGTGAGTAAAGTCAATGAGGATGAGCAAAAAGAAATTCGGATGAACAAAATGAAATGCGGATGAACAAAAATGGAAATGCAGATAAACACTTAGAATATATTCTGACTTTTGGGAAAACGGTGTGAAGTAGGCCTTGGCTTTGGAGGTTCCCGGGGGCTATGTAAGTTTACTTTTTGAGTTCAAAGGTGATGTGATGTGCATGAATGATGTATGATGATGAATGATGTATGACGCTGATGATGTATGATGATGATGATGTATGATTACCTTGATGTATGTATGATGTGTGATCACGTGCGACAGTAATGGAACTGCTATTAATGAAAGAGAAGGTAATGAAAAGCCGTGCAAGCAACTAAAGGGAGGTCCACAACTCATTGAGAGTTGTTAATTTGTGTGTGTCTAAAGTGTGCGATTTTGGCTAACTCATAAGGGTTCATACGCACAGTAAGAGTTCAGTCCTGGTGACTCCTCCAATAATGTGAAATATCCTAATTACTGTGTGTCATACAACGTGCGATTTTGGCTAACCCATAAGAGTTCACACACACAGGGGGAGTGTCCAACTATATGTGTATCGACAGCGTGGGATTTTGGCTAACTCATGAGGGTTCATACACATAGTAAGAGTTCAGTCTTGGTGACTGCTCTAATAACATGCGATTTCCTAATTACTATGTGTTATACAATGTGCGATCTTGGCGAACCCATAAGAGTTCACACACATAGGGAGAGTTTGTCCTAGTGACCACTCCATATGTGCGATATGTGCGATACGTGCGATACGTGCGATATGTGTGATACGTGCGATTAGTGCGATACGTGCGATTAGTGCGATAAGTGCGATTAGTGCGATACGTGTGACACGTGCGATATGTGCGATACGTGCGATATGTGCGATACATGCAATAAGTGTGATAAATACGAAATTTGCGAAATGTACTAACGAACGATGATGAAGATAATAATGATTACCTTGTTGTATGTATGATGTGTGATCACGTGCGATAGTAATGAAAATGCTTTTAATGAATGGAAGGTAATGCAATGTTTTTATAAAACTAGAACTCACTTAGCAACTCTGACTTTTTTATGCATTTTCCAGTTGAGCATTGCTAAGGATGACATGGGGAAGCTACTTGGCATTTTGGATGGCATTCTTTTGTTTAATGTTTTTGCATTGTAATGCGAAGGAACGATGTTTTGAAATGAATAATTTTATTAACTTGCAAAAGCATTTATAATGAAATGAAAACTTATTTTAATGTTCAGCTGCAATGTTTTATGAAGGTTAAATGTAAATATATGTTTTATGTGCGATGATTGGCTAGTTGTAAGTGTCCCGGGAACAAGGCCTTACAGGTGGGGTTTGTCAAACCTCGTAGATCTATTTAGATATACCTCGCTAAAATACATAACTTATAATGTTCGATGTAAGGCCCCGTTCCCGGGCCGCTCACAACTGCTCGATCATTGAACATAAAAACTTCTAATTTACATTTACAATTACTAATATGTTGTAGCAGAATAATTTAAAACCAATTCATATCAATATACTTTTTTTTGCAAATAATACATCATTGACAGATTACAAAATATAACTAGTTGCATTACATCACAAAAACATTATCTTTATACAAAATGGATGCCACCCAAAATAAGCCAAGTAGCCGCCCATGCCATCCTCAGCAATCAATTACCGGCCAACTGGAAACACATAAAAGTTAGCGTTGCTGAGTGAGTTCAAGTTTAAAAATAAAATATACTTTACTTGTGTTCAAAACCATTCTTTAATTTCATACGTGGTCATACATCATACATACACATGATCCTTGTTGGGTAGAATCTATGCAATTGGAACTTCAACAGTTTCTCATGCTTTATTTCTCAAATTGTTCCAAAAAATGTTCATGCTGCTCTACAAGATCCTTGTTGGGTAGAATCTATGCAATTGGAACTTCAACAGTTTAGAAAGCTTCAGGTTTGGACCTTAGTTGATTTACCTCCCAACAAATATCCAATTGGTACAAAATGGGTATTTAAGAATAAACCAGATGATCGGGGTGTGGTGGTGTGCAACAAATCTAGGCTTGTAGTGCAAGGCTTTGCTCAAGAAGAAGGAATTGATTATACAGAAGTCTTTGCTCCAGTTGCTCGTCTTGAAGCAATCAGAATATTTCTTGCTCACGCTGCTCATAAATAATTCAAAGTTTACCAGATGGATGTGAAATGTGCTTTTCTCTACGGAGACATTGATGAGGAGATATATGTGTGTCAACCACCAGGCTTTGAAGATCCTGATTTTCCTGATAAAGTGTATAAACGTGATAAATCTTTGTATGGTCTTCATCAAGCACCTAGAATCTGGTATGAGACTCTTATGCAATATCTTCTAAGCAATGGTTACTCTCGTGGTATCATTGATATGACCTTATTTAAAAGAGAGGTGAATGGTGAAATGATCTTTGTTCAAGTGTATGTCGATGATATTATTTTTGGATCTACAAACTCTCAATTGTGTAGAGAGTTCGAAGAAGTGATGAGTCAAAGGTTTGAAATGAGTATGATGGGTGAAATGTGTTTCTTTCTTGGATTGCAAGTTGAACAACAGAAAGAAGGAATTCTTATTCATCAAGAAAAATACATTAAAGATATTCTGAAGAAATTTAAGATGGATGATGCGTCTACTGAGATGACTCCTTTTACTGCTCAGACATGTCTAACTCCGGATGAAAATGGAAAACCAGTTGATCCTCATCTTTTTCAGTCTATGATTGGCTCTCTCATGTATCTTACTGCAAGTCGTCCTCATATCACTTTTGCTCTTGGTTACTGTGCTAGATATCAGTCGGCTCCAAAGGAATCTCATGAGAAAGCTTTCAAATGAATATTTCGTTATCTCAAAGGATCGTCTCGTCTCGGGTTGTGGTATCCGTATGGTGGAAATTTTAATTTACATGCTTACTCTGATAGTGATTCCAATGGTTGCAGGTTAAACAGAAAATCTGTGCCTGGAGGTTGTCAATATTTGGGAAATTGTCTGGTATCCTGGCAGAGCAAGAAACAAACTACTGTTTCTCTTTCTATAGGGGAAGCTGAATATATTGCTGCCTCCAGCTGCTGCTCTCAAGTTCTCTGGATCCAACATCAAATGATTGATTATGGCATTAATTTCCTTCATACACCTTTATTCTGTGACAATGAGGCTGCCATTGGAATTGCTAAAAACCCCATTCATCATTCCCGCACAAAGCATATTGAAACACGAATCCATGCTATTCGGGATGCTCAAGAGAAGGGTTTCATTAATATTATATCCATCGATACAAAAAATCAAAAAGCCGATCTTTTCACAAAAACATTTGATAAACCTCGTTTTTATGAATTGATTTCTATGCTTGGGTTAATATCTTTTTAAAAAAATTTCATTTTCTATTTCATTATTAAAAAAAACTTATAACAAACATATAAAATAATTATTTACAATGAAAATTCATTGATAATAATCGAAATATGAAAATCAAAATTTGGGGGAGTAATATCATTATTATGAGATTGGAATTTAACATGATGAGAAATGATTGTATATTCTCTAAAAATTTTTATTTACATGACCAGTACTTCTATGAAAAATGATAGTAACTGTTACTGGATTCTGTTTCATATTAAAAAAAAGGAAATGGATCAGATTCTTTAACGATATGCTTGATAGACTCTGCCTGACGAATGAAGTAGACGGCAGCTTTTTGATTAAATTAAACTTTATGCTTAAGAATGTCTGGATTTACTCAATCGTTTTGGATTGCACAAAAACTGAGTCCTGACAAAAATTGGATTGAGAATGAATCTTTCGTTCATTTTGCTTTGTTTTGTCATCATCCTCTGCTGGTATATTTAGTGTCAAGATGTCTTGTGTATGTGCTTATCTCCTCTGCTGTACGTGAGTACTGACCTGGAGTGATGATCTCCTCTGCTGTATGTTAGTACTAACCTGGAGCTCTCATCAGCACATGTTCAAATGGTTATCTCCTCTGTTATACATGAGTTACAGGATCGTTCAAGGGCTTGAACACAATTACAACACAACAACACAAAGAGAAGATTAACTAAACGTTAATCAAACAGTGAACTAGGTAACCAAAGGTGATGCAGAGAACACAAGTAAAGCAAGAGACAGAACAAGAGAGTATAGTTTTCAAGGGAGCAGTATATTGCTTTCTCAAGTTCTTTTAGAAGTGTTACAAAGCATAAAGAAAGATACAAGAACTTGGAATACTTATACTACAACCTACAGCCGGCTATACTATGAAAGCCAGCTGGATACAATTGACTAGACACTAACAAAATCAATTGTAGGATCAAAAGGCATATCTGCCTTTTGACCTTGTGACTATGACATGCCATAGCTCACATCCTTATACATTACAAAAAGGATAAAGTACATAAAGTGGAAAGTTTCAGACTCAAGACCTCAATGTACAGTTACCAAAAGCATGGACCTTTTCACCAACTCTTGTAAGTTGGTGACTTATCAGAGACGCAGCGGAAAAGGTGCTTTATGGAACAATACATCAGATAAAGCATGTGTACTAAAAGTCTTCGGAAGAAATCTGTCTTCATAGGTTGAAGCTTCGGAAGACTTTGTCTCTTCAAGCTTCGGAAGACTTCATGTTAGGCTTCGGAAGATATTGGTCTTGGCTTCGGAAGATATCACACTTAGAGTATTTTCTAATGCTTTGTGTAATTCTTCCGAAGCATTCTTCACTTCAGTACTTAGTGCATGTTGCTGAAACACTTAGGCAGTTTTGGGTTGCATCAGACTTCAGGAATCCTTACAAACTCCCCCTAGGCTGATGCTACCAAAACACTTAGAAGATCTTTAAATGTTTGTAGTCTTCAGAATAATCAAGACCATCCCTTTCTTCATTTGATGGTCAGGATCATCAAGACTCTCATAGTATCTTCTCATTTCAAAGAGATCATGCAGAGGTAAGTTGATTATGTCTTGCCATGAGTAGACATTTTCAACACCTTGATCTCTGATAACATTCCATCTTTCTGGATTGGTAGAGTAAGTCCAGGATAAGATGGGTGTCTCGGTTGCTAGAGGAGCCACTTGCATAGGAGTTGATTGGGCTGCCTCATCATGCACTTCCTCAGGTTGATCTGATTCAGCCTGGGGTGTAGAGGTAGATGACTTTGGCTTCTTCTTTTTAGTCTTTGGTTTAGAGGCCATTTTCTTCTTCCTCTTTAATGTCTTTAACTGAGAAGACTGGTCTGCAGCACCATGTTGATCATCAGTGTCTTTCTCAGTTGGGTGTTCCTCCCTCACAGGTTCAGAAGGAGAGGGAGTTTGACCCTGTCTTGGATCAGAAGATGAAGTTTGCTGAGGCTCAGCTGGAGGTTCTGGTTCAGGTGTCTCTGGTTGTTCAAACTTGACCTCCACTTCAGGTGGGACTTGACTTGGAAGAGAGTGCAAGTCAATGAGTTCACCACTTTTAATCTTCTGCTTGATTACCCTTATATGCTCATCCATTGTAGATAGAGACATGGGACCAAGTCTCCTTCCGGAGAATCCATATGACTTCAAGAAGCTCATCATTCTTTGTCTGTCAGCAGACTTCTTTGCATTCTTTTGAATGATGGCTCTTGACTTTGCAGCTTCTTCCCTTAGCTTCCTTTTGGTTGTTTTTTCTTTCTTTGACTAACTCAAGCTCAAGTTGCTTTAAGTACTCGAACTCAATGAAGTCATAGGACAGGGGAAGAAGTGTATTTGCCTGATAGAAGCCTGTGGCACTCAAGTAGTTTATCATTTTGATTCTATCCTCTTCTTTATCTACCTGAGGTTCTTGTGGAGCCACATCTTCCTGTGCAGGACTTTCTTGAACTGGAGAGAGAGTGGGAGTATGCTTGTGAAGTCTTTTCTGTCTCTTCTCCTCTTTGAATTGGAGAAGTAACCTTGCATCCTCTTTCTCCTTTATCTCTCTTGACACTTCCATGTCAGCCAGTTCATTCACTCTTCTAAGGGGAGGGAGATGATTTCATCAACATCATAGTTCCTGGTCAGTAAATAATTAATCCTGACTGCCCTTTGTTCATCATTTTGAGTATTTGGTCTGGGGGCAGCCCTGATTGCAGCTTGCATGAATTTTGATGACCCAGAAGAACTTTCTCCCCTTAGCCTCCTTTTCCTCTCTCTCTCTTCCTCCTCAATTTCCTCAGGAGTCATTATCCTTTTCCCTTTGTCACCAACAGACCTTTGTGACTCAGGGTGGATTGAGGCTTGGCCTTCATTGCTTGGTGTAGCTTCCATGCTCTGGCCAGAGAGAGGCTGAGAGACACCTTCACCAGCAGGTGTCTCAGATGAAGTTTGGACCTCTGCAGCAGTTGTTGATGGTGAGACAAGGGTCTCAGGTTCTGCCACTGGGCCTTCAGCCAAGGTTTCCCCTATGAAACTAATCTTAGGGTCCACCTCAGCATCCAGTTGACCGATGACATTGCCTGATTGCCTAAGTCTCCTTCTTAGAGAGAACTCTGCAAGGATCCTGTCTTGGATTCTTTGAGCCAGCCTGTCAGCTTGTCTAGATTTGCTTGGATTGACAAGTGGCATGTTGACTAAATCCAGTCCTTCATAGAAGCTCAGGCTTTGGAACTGAAAGACTTCTTGTTGGCCTTGAACTCTGTGAAGTATGAGGGCTCTTCTGTCATCATCATACCTCCATCTGATGATGTAGTTGCCAGTTCCATGTGGTGGAGATGAGACAGCCCTTGGTATACCTTCCCCAAAGAGACTCCTGATGAGAGAGTCTATAGAGTCCACATTAATGTGAACTTGAGGAAGTTGCTGAGAATGCACAAGCAAGTGAGGATGGTGAGTCCTCTATGTCCATTCTCTTTGAAGAACTCCCAGGTTCTGTGGTTGTGATAACTTTCTCCCCCTTTTTGGTAGCATCACCCACTTGCATAGGTGAGCTGGAGGATAAATCAGTCACTTCCACAGGTTCTTGTGTTCCCGTTGAGCCCTCCTTAAAGGTCTCTCAGCTAGTTTTTCCTGCAGATATGAAATCTGGAGTTGCTGATCATTGACCCTGTTTTGCAGGGTAGTCACCTGAGATTCCAAGTGACTAACCTTAGAGACTAGATAGGTGCATGTTTGTGACAATTTTTGTACCTTTAGTCTCAAATTCCCCTCATCTTCATGAGAAGAATCACTGGGGAATGAGAGGATTGGACCAAAGTCCCTTCTCTCACCACCAGCTTGAGTTTCTTGGCTGCTGGTTTTCCTCTGCTCACTGGCAACCTCAGTTAAGATGCCAATGGGCTGAGTTGCCATGGTTGAGGTCTTAATGATGTAATCACTTTCAAAAGTGAGAGCCTCTTCCATATGGACATCCTGAACAGGTTCAGATGTGTCCACCTCAGTAATAGGTGACTGATGAGGGATAGACTGAGGAGAGTCAGAGGTACTCATCTCTCTTTGAGTAGGGGAGAGAAGAGAGACTCATGGTACTCACTGAATCCTAAGTCTTCATCAGTGTAAAAGGATAGGTGGGAATTGGTTGGTTTAGATCCAAAGGCTGGGGATGGTAACTATCCCCTGAAGGTTGTTCACTTGAGTGTTGAGACTCAGAGTGAAGGCTTACAGTTGTTGGGCTAATGAGCTCATCAGGTTGAGCTTGAGGAACCTCAGCCCTGATAGGTAAAGTAATGGGAGTGGTTTGCTCCTCAGGAGAAGTGGGAGCTCTGGAGTCCACTTCTTCCTGTAAGGTTGAGTATTTGGGGGCCTGCACAGACTCAATAGCCTGAGCAGGGGTTCGTTGGGATTTTCTTTTGTAGGTGATGAATATTTGAGGTTGTGAAGAGGGTAGGAGAGCAGTAGGTGTGGGTTCAACACTAGCTTGGACTGCTATGTTGTCACCTTGAGCAATGAGCTCTAACATTTTTGGGACTAGGGCTGTTTCTACCCCTGAGAAGCTTACAGTTGGCTTCTTCATAATTTTAAAGATGCCGGGCTTCATCTGTCCCAGTTTAAGAATATTGCATGTTTCCCTCAACTGTGAGCCCAGTTCACAGTTAAGAATGTGTTGAACATATCTAGGAAACATATAATATTCTAAGGAGTCTAAGTTTGCAAGTAAATTAGTATAAACAAATTGTGAATACCTGAACTTGACCCCCTGAACCATCCCATGAACTATAAAGGAGAGATCCTCAGGAATCTGGTCCCATCCACCATGCTTGTTTGATAAGCTGTGGATAACCACATGGAGCAGGTATTTCCACTGGGATGAGACCTTCCCTTTCCTGAAGGTCTTTACAGAGAAATCTCCTTCATAGCCCATCTGCTCGAAGGAATGATTAACCGCTTCTTTTGGGAAGAACACTTCACCTGCTTCATCATCCAGCTGAAGATGTCGGTTGATGATGGCCGGAGTGATGAAAATTGTTCTCCCCTGCACCGTGGCAGACAGTGCCTTCTCCGCATCCATAATGACCTCTTGGCAGGTCTTCCAGAATTCAAGCAAATGATCCTCATACAGAGGAGGATCAATGGTTAGGGAGGTGAGGTAGTGAGACAAAGACAAGAAACGGCAAACCTCTGAGAAATGAGGATCTTTGTCAGAGCATAACAGAGCAACCTGATTGTGTTGTCTGTGTAGCTGCATGGCAAAGTGAGGATCATTTCTGTGTGTAAGGTCAGCCATTGTGAGATAGCTCAGAGATGAAGAGAAAAGAATGGGAAGGAAATATCAGAGAGAAGCTTTGGGTTTTAGGTATGGAAGAAAAGCAGATGATAGAAGAAGGGGGAAACCGTTGGGTTTATATGAGAGAGAAGGATTTCAGATAAAGTTTAATGAAAGAGGATAAACTTTGAAATCCGTATGTCGGTCCCACCTCTGAAAAAGTAGTTTACCTTTTTGCTCAAAAAGTAGTTTTCTTGGAATTCAAAAAGCTTCCGAAAGGAATTTGTCTTCGGAAGTTGTGATTTAAAAAGCTTCCGAAGCTAAAGTGACTTCGGAAGAAATTTTCCTGAGAGTCTTAAAGATTTATGCTTCGGAAGAGAAATAAAACTTTTGGATGCTTTGTATAAGAATGAGCAAAGCTTCCGAAAGTAAGTTTTTGCTTCGGAAGGAAAGAGTCCTTAAAAATGAATAAGTGTCTAAGTTAAGAATTTTAAGCTTCGGAAGATAAATTTTGACTTCTTACGAAGGTAAAAATTCTTTAGACAGACATTTATTTTGAAGACATATTTTTCTTCCGAAGGTAAAATATTATCTTCCGAAGTATCAGAAAATTTTCAAGAATCCAAGGAAAGTCTTCAAAAAGAGTTTTTCATTCAAAGAAAACATGAGCTTATGAAAGTGATGAACTAGACAACTTAGGACACACATATTTTAAGAAGAAATAATTAGAATTAGTTTTAAGAAAAATCTACTCAAAGTTAATCATCCCAATAGCTGATATCAGATACTTAAATCTCTGTTCATCAAAAGCTTTTGTGAACAGATCAGCATATTGTTCATCTGTGTGAACTTTGACTAGTTTAATTAACCCCTTTTCATAGTTATCTCTTATTAAATGATACCTGATGTTGATGTGTTTGGTCCTTGAGTGCTGCACAGGGTTCTTAGTGATAGAGATAGCACTGTTGTTGTCTATGTGGATAGGAGTCTCTTTGAAGTTAAATCCGTAGTCTAGCATCTGATTTTGAATCCAAAGCACTTGAGCACAGCAGCTTGCAGCAGCAATGTATTCAGCCTCAGCAGTTGATGCAGACACACAGGTTTGTTTCTTGCATTGCCATGAGACAACCCTTCCACCAAGGAATTGACATCCCCCAAATGTAGACTTGGCAGTCATGTTGCAGCCACCATAATCACTGTCTGTATAGGCATACAGATTGAAATTAGAATTCTTTGGATACCATAAACCAAGTGTTGAAGCACCTTTGAGGTATCTTAAAATCCTTTTCACAGTGATTAAGTGAGACATCTTAGGATTGGCTTGATATCTTGCACAAATACATGTAGCAAACATGATATCAGGCCTGCTAGCTGTAAGATACATAAGAGACCCAATCATAGCCCTGTATAAGTGCTCATCTACACACTCCCCCTCAAGATCTGGACCAAGGGAGTGGTTTCTGGCTATGGGTGTCTTAGCAGTTTTACAATCAGTCATGTTGAATCTCTTGAGTATATCTTGAACATACTTTGACTGACTTATGAAAATGCCATCTTCAACCTGCTTCACTTGAATTCCCAGAAAGAAATTAAGTTCTCCCATTGAACTCATTTCAAATCTATCTTTCATCAGCTTTTCAAAGTCTTTGCAGAGCCTTGAATTGGTTGAGCCAAAAATGATGTCATCCACATATACTTGAACTAGCAGAATGTCGTTTCCTTGTCCTTTGATGAAGAGAGTTCCATCTATAGTACCTCTCCTGTAACCATGTTACAAAGATACTCAGACAGTGTCTCATACCACTTCCTGGGTGCCTGATGCAGCCCATAGAGAGCTTTGCCAAGCTTGCCGACATAATCAGGATGATCAGGATCTACAAAACCAGGTGGTTGTTTGACATAAACCTCTTCATCAATCACTCCATATAAGAAAGCGCACTTTACATCAAGTTGGTAGACCTTGAAGTTCTTGGATGCAGCAATGCCAGGAATATCCTAACAGCTTCTAGTCTAGCTACAGGAGCAAAGACATCAGTGTAGTCAATCCCTTCTTCTTGTGTGTATCCTTGAACAACTAGTCTTGCCTTGTTCTTGATGATGATTCCTCTATCATCCTTTTTATTCCTAAAAACCATTTGGTTCCAATGGTAATCTTCCCATGAGGAAGAGGACAAAGGTTCCAAACTTTCTGCCTTTTGAATTGAAGCAGCTCTTGTTGCATAGCTTCAACCCAACTTCCATCCTTTAGAGCCTCCTCAACTTTCTTTGGCTCTAACTGGGATAGAAAACAAGAGTGAAGACAAACATTTGCTTCATGGGTTGCCCTCTTGTCTTTACCCCGGAGATAACATCTCCAATGATGTTTGTGGTAGGATGAGACTTGTGGATCCTTAGCTGAGGGATCACAGCAAGTTGCTGAGATAGATCCAAATTTGAGAAATTTAGATCTGGTCTTGAAGATTGATCCTCCACATTATCACACTTATTAAGATTAACTTGATCCAATGAGTGTGTGACATCATTGATGTTATCATCTATGGTATGGTTATTAGCATCAACAGATTCTTGATCATTTTCACCATCACCATTGTTATCTTCTGCAATTGAGATGTCTTTATCTGGTTGAGAAGCCTCTGAACTGGAATTTGAAGGCATGCCAGATGTATCAGCTGGATTTGTCATTGTTGTGCTGATAGAAACCTCATTTGCTGAAGTAGTTCAACTGGAGCTGAAGGTCTTCCTAGCTCAAATCTTGGATCAGGATCACCTGTATTTAAATTTTCTGCAGATCCTTCTCAATGCTGAGCTTACCATTTGTGACCTTTCCCCTTCCATAAATGTAACCACCTTCATTTCCTCCAAAAGCAACTGGTCCTCCATCAATTCTCTCAAAATTATGAAGTAAAGACCTATCGCCTGTCATGTGCCTGGAACAACCACTGTCATTATCCAGACATTCTTGTTTGTCTTGAGCTGTTCCTGCACAAAGAAAATGATTAGTTACATTTGGAAACCCAAGCCTCACTTGTCTTGGGTTTAGTAAGTGTAATAGAAGGTAATGCAACAGTAATAGATCCTATGGTTGTACAGAGGGGATCTTCAGCTATGTTGATGGAGAAACCTCAGTCATTTGGTCTTTCTTAGACTTCCACACCACCTTTGGAGTCTTGGACTTGACCTTCAAAACCTTAGAAGCTTTTGGAGCTTCACAAGTTTTAATGACTGACACTTCGAAGAATCTACAGTCACTGCAGTAGACTTTAGTACTTCGGAAGAACTCCTTTCTTCCGAGACCAACTTAGCTTCCGAAGGTAATTTTCCATTTACCTTCTTCTTTGATTTGGAGCTTCCAAAGGAAACAGACTTTCCTTCCGAAGCTTGAGACTTCTTGAGATTCTTTGAAGTCTTTGTATTGGTCATGTGGATAGTACTTTTAGGATTGTATGGACAATCCTTGGCAATATGAGAAGTACTTTCACACATAACACACAGCATTTTATTCTTCAAAGAAATCTCCTTTTGAGAGCAAGACTGGCCTTGGTCACATCCCTTTTTCACCTTCATCTTGGTAGATTCAGATACAGTTCCCTTGGGCTGTGACTGTTCTTGGAATTTGATGGTCCAGGCTGTGCAGCAGTGGTACACAGCAGCTCAGTCTTCTTTTTGTACTGAGATGATTTGAACATGAACCAGAACTCTTGGCTAAGAAGCTTTGGTGGATGTCTTCAGTCCTTATTGCTTTGAAACCTGCAGAGATGAACACTTGTTTCTGCTTAGCATCAAAGGTAGCCTTGATTTCTTGAGCCTTCTTTGCTTTCCTTTTGCTCTTCCTGATCAAGTTCTTTCTCTTGGACTTGGTCATCACAGTTAATTTCTTCTCCTCAGAAGGATAGTGGCCCTTGGAGGAATCCTCTTCTTCACTCTTCTCAGAGGGATTCCTCACTATCATTTCTTCATCATCCTCACTTATTGGATCTATGAGAGGAAGATCATCTTCACAAGTTCCACACCTAGGAGATCTTACAGACAAGATTGTGTGTGGAGGAGCTATCTCATTTGATCCCAGTCCCTGTCTATTTTGATAACACCTTATGTGTAGGGATGAGGATATCATGTTCTTGAAGGTCTCTTCTTCAAGAACACTTTTCTCTGCCAGGGCTTTGCTGATCACAAGCTCAGCCTGGCACTTAGTCAACTTAGTGATGAGATCTTGGATCTGAGTTCTGAAATCTGTATGTTCATGTTTTAGTACTGAAATGGTTTTCTCCAAGTCTTCTATCTTTAACTTGTAATCATTTTCAGACTTTCTAAAATCAGATTTTAATATGTTTAATGACTCAAGATCAGATCTCATCTCTAGGTTGTAGGACCTGTATCTATTTACTTTAGCAATGCATTCAGGGGAGCAAAGATGTTCTAATACCTTGGCTTCATCATGGTCAGCCATCAATGCTTGGTTTGGAGAAGCATCCTCCACCTGAAAACTCCAGTCAAATCCTCCCTCTTCAACAGCAACCGCAGCATGTTGCTTTGTCTTCTTAACCTGAGGGGTATTGTTGGTGTAGTTTGGTCTGAGTTGTGTTTGACCCCCATTTGCTCTGGGTGCCTTACACTCCCTGGCGAAGTGACCCATAAGGTTACAATTGTAACACTTAACTTTGCTTTTATCCAGCCCAAACTTACCACTGGTAGCATTGCTTGGAAATTTTCTTCCTGTCCTCTTGTAGAACTTCTTGGCTCTGTGAGTGAGAAGAGCCATCTGCTGAACTATCTCCATGTATTCCAGGTCATCTGGATGGATACAGTCTAGGTCTTCAAGAGTGAAGAGATAATTTCCACAGCTTTCATCTGCAGACACAAAGGCTTGAGAAGAACTTGTCTCTTGGAATGGGCTTCCTTGAGTAAAGTTCTCCCTTGGTGTCTCCGGGAAGGTGATGAAAGGACCTTTTGTGAGTTGTCAGGGTAGCATAGGAGATGATGTTGGGGTTCTATGCTGTCCTTTTCAACCACATGAAGGGCTGAACCCATTTGATTATTAGAGTTGCCAGATGAACCTTGTAAGTTCATCTCCATCTGGTATCCACTGAGAATCCCATATAACTCTGTCAGAGTAAGAGTTTTAAGGTCCTCAGTCCTCTTGATTACGACACAATAGTGTGTCCATTGCCTAGGAAGTGAGGACATGAACTTCCTTACAATGTCTCTGTTCTCAAGAGGAACTCCTCCATCCACAAGGGTATCCACAATCTCAACATACCTGAAGTATTGTTGGGTCATGGTTTCACCTGTTTTAAAGGTGAAATTTTCAAACTGCTGCTTCAGAAGATCTTTCTTGTTCTCCTTGGCTTCAGAGGAGCCTTCATACATCAGCTTCAGTGCATCCCACAGCTGTTTAGCTGTTTTGCACTTCTTAAAACCTCTGTACACAGAGTTTGGGATAGCAGTCTGAAGAGCAGTCATGGCCTTCCTGTCAATCTCTACTCTTTTCCTATCTTCATCTGAGTAGTTGGCCACATCTTTAGGAATCATACCAGCCGGTAGCAGAGGGGGTGCTAGGTATGAAAGGTCCATATTCAACAGATTCCCACATTCTTGAGTCAAGAGACCTGATGAAGCCTTCCATCCTCATGCACCAGGTGTCGAAATCATCAAGAGTGATCAATGGGGATTTGTTCATGGTTCCAGTCTCCATATCAGTCTTTGAGATGGAAGCCATTTGAAAAGTTTAGTTTTGTGTGTGTGAGGGATCTTAAGATGGTTAGATCTTATATCACGAGCCTGAAAGCTCTGATACCAATTGCAGGATCGTTCAAGGGCTTGAACACAATTACAACACAACAACACAAAGAGAAGATTAACTAAACGTTAATCAAACAGTGAACTAGGTAACCAAAGGTGATGCAGAGAACACAAGTAAAGCAAGAGACAGAACAAGAGAGTATAGTTTTCAAGGGAGCAGTATATTGCTTTCTCAAGTTCTTTTACAAGTGTTACAAAGCATAAAGAAAGATACAAGAACTTGGAATACTTATACTACAACCTACAGCGGCTATACTATGAAAGCCAGCTGGATACAATTGACTAGACACTAACAAAATCAATTGTAGGATCAAAAGGCATATCTGCCTTTGACTTGTGACTATGACATGCCATAGCTCACATCCTTATACATTACAAAAAGGATAAAGTACATAAAGTGGAAAGTTTCAGACTCAAGACCTCAATGTACAGTTACCAAAAGCATGGACCTTTTCACCCTTTGTAAGTTGGTGACTTATCAGAGACGCAGCGGAAAAGTGCTTTATGGAACAGTACATCAGATAAAGCATGTGTACTAAAAGTCTTCGAAAATCTGTCTTCATAGGTTGAAGCTTCGGAAGACTTTGTCTCTTCAAGCTTCGGAAGACTTCATGTTAGGCTTCGGAAGATATTGGTCTTGGCTTCGGAAGATATCACACTTAGAGTATTTTCTAATGCTTTGTGTAATTCTTCCGAAGCATTCTTCACTTCAGTACTTAGTGCATGTTGCTGAAACACTTAGGCAGTTTTGGGTTGCATCAGACTTCAGGAATCCTTACATGAGTATAGATGAGTATAGATCTGGAGCTCTCACCATTTTGATATAATTATGTCAAATCATCTTATCGATGAATTTCTCTCAGAATGAAATATTCTGTTGATAATCATTTGCACATTAATTCACAAACCTTGTTCTTTGAAGATTGATTCATAATTCAAGAAATCCTGAGGTTGGGTGAGGGTTTTTCTTTTACCAAATGATTGTGGGGTCTTGCATTTTAAAGCATCTAATCGAACCTTAAATGAATCATAAGTTGTTGTTCGAAAAAGGATAAGGCATGAGTTTAAGTGGACAATTATATCAGCAATCGTTATTGATTTGTTCTAATTTCAGTTGTTTCTGTGCAGATTGTGATCAGATCTTGTATTCAGTATGATCTCATGACTGGTAGATGATTTTTTGATCATCTTTATGTTCTAAAATATTTAGAGAATGTGATCTCTGATTATTTAGATCTCATTATTAGATGTGCTTCCTTTAAGTATTATAATCAAAAAAAATATAAAAATAAAATTAAAAAAAATTAAAAAAAATTAAAAAATAAAATAAAATAATAATAAAATAATAATAATAAAAATAATAAAAAAAATAAAAATAAATAATAAAAATAAAAAAAATAAAATATATATATATATATAAAATAAAATAATAATAAATTATAAAATTACAGGTGCTTCCTTAAGTATTATAATTCATAATAATAATAATATAATAATATAATAATAATAAAAATAATATAATAATAATAAAAATAATAAAAAAAATAAAAATAAATAAATAAAATAAAATAAAAATAATATAATAATAATAAAATAATAATAAAAAAAATAAAATAATAATAATAATAAAAATAATAAAAAAAAAAATAAAAATAAAAATAAAATAAAATATATATATATATATATATATAAAGTAAAATAATAATAATAAAATTACAGGTGCGAAAGTATTCTTTCGCTAATAATTTCGCAAAGCGAAACTGCAATTTCGCTAGGTTGGCTAATAAGTTGTTAATTTGTTACCTCCTAGCAAATTATAATTTCATTGGGCGAAACTGTAAATTAGCGAAATTACAGTTTCACTGGGCGAAACTGTAAATTCGCCAGACGAATTTTTAGTTTCGCTGTCTGCGAAACTATTTGCTATATAAGTCATTTGGAATTTCTCTCATAATTTCGCACAATCGCTCAGTTTCTCTTTAGGGTTTATCCATAACTTTTAAGGTGATTTTGACTTGTGTTTGTGATTTGGTCTGATTTTTCGTGAGATTCACTTCGTATGTGAGTTTCGAACACTGATTCACTTCTAATCTGGATTAAATAGTCTATTCTTAAGTTATCCAGATTGTGTCTCTTCGGTGGTTTCCCTGTTCGTTCAGCGAAACTACTAATTTCTCTGCGAAATTGAACGAAATTTCACATCTTTTCTGCGAAACTGTAAAGTTATGCTGTCCGAGCAAACTTAACAGTTTCGCCATATCTTCTCTAATTTCGCAATGACTGATCTTTAATTTACACAGTTTCGCTGTATTTTCTTATGTCAGCGAAACTAATTTGTAATAGCGAAACTAGATTAATATTTGGTGAACTAATTGCGAAACTACTTCAATTCATTCTAATCTTGTCGAAACTAATTTTTGTTCTGCGAAAATAACAAGTTTCAATGAGCGAAATTATAGTTTCGCTTGTCGAAAACTGTTTTGTTTCCTGGTCGAAATTGTCTTTGTTTCAGCGAAACTATCATGTCTTAGTGAGGGAACTATTGTTTCGCTTGCCGAAATTGATTGTTTCTTTTGTTTTTGTTTTATTTTCTTATTTTCAGTATTTCTTATTCAAATTTATTTGTTGTTCTTCTCAGGTTATCATGGCGAATCTCAAGTTTGATGAGAGGTAACATCACTGCCATATTAGACGATACTCTTCCAAAGGCGACCGGATTTCGTGACTGCATTAGATGGCTTCAGAGATCACCCATTGCATATGTTATCTCTCACTCACACACTATCTATGATCTTATATTAGAGTTTCTTGGGGATCAGCAGAATACAACACTGGAGGAGATGTACAGAGAATCACAGCTAGAGTGATTGATCATGATATAACTATTACTGCTGAGAGTGTGTCAAGGATTCTTAGACTAGAAGATGATACTGGTGATGAAGTGGATATGACGGAGTTTGAAGTATTCCAAGCTTTCAGACAAATGGGGTATGAGGGACCAGCTTTTGGTTCGAGGAAGGAGATTAAAAAATCTTTTTTATCTAAGGAATGGAGATATATAGCTCATGTTTTTATTATGTGCTTAGATCACCGTAAGGGTGGATCCGATGGACTTAATCTTGACTGGGCCAAAGCTATGGTGATATGTTTTAAAGGGGAGAAAGCAAACATTGCTAGACTGATCTTTGCGTGTATGGCAGAGAATGTGATGGCTTTGAAGAATAAATAAATGGTTGTTATATCCTCGCTATATTGAGATGATTATTGATGATCTTATTCGTGATGTTCCTAAACATGGTGAAGTCAAGAGATTAGTGTATATGAACCCTCGGATATTTGCTGATTGCTGTGCTATCCGCCATGATTTTAGTGGTAAAATCACCCATCTCTAGGAAAATATGTACCCTCCAGAATGCTGGAATTATATCAGACGGGTCGATGAGTCTGAAAACAAAAGGACTGAGGAAACAAGGGTGCAACAAGCTGATGCAGCTAAGAAGAGAAAGAGATATGCAAAAGAGAAAGATTATGATTTTGAAGAAGATATAGATGCACAAGCAGAGGAGATAAGGGTGGAGAGAAAGAACGAAGATCTAAAAGGAAAACTGACTTTGTTGAGCCTGAACGGAGATCAAAACATCAACACGAGGGTTTCACAGCAAGGAAAGAGGCCAGTGCTGGTCTTGATGAGGATGTTATTCGTAGTGTAAATATTCATTGGCCAATGAGTTGAGTATGATAAAGACTAAACTGACGAATCAGGAGATTAGGGAAAAACAGAAGGATGAGGTAATTGAAGGAATGAAAAAGATGTTGGTTGACCAAAATACTTGATGAAGAGATTGTTTGAAGAAATTTCTCAGATGAAAGCTGCTGCTGGCCTACCTAGTCAACTAACTCAATCTGAGTTAGATGATACTGATATATCTAAGTACTCATTCTTGAATGTGGGTACTTCATCCAAGGTAGGAGAGGGCACTTCTGGAGCAGCTAATAGTAAAGCAGGGGAACAAGAGATCCAAGAGAAGATGCTGGAAGAAATGAGGAATGTTGATATTATTGAAGCAGGGTTTGTTAACCTACAGTTTGATTTTGATAATGATAGTGTAGGTGAAGAAGTGGTTGTTACTGCTACCACTGAGGGAATGTCTGATAAAGGAAAAGGTTTGATTGATGAAGAAGAGGAGGATGAGCAATTGGTTGATTATGATTCTGAACCAGAGTTTTATGAAGTAGATGAGGGACACTGGTGTATGTTGCTAAGAAGGGAGATGATAAGCTGATGTGTTTGAGATGGATAAGAGTGACTGGTTGGTGAAGGAGAAGGAGGCTGAAGAACTTACTCCTTTGTTTCAAAATATGGAAGATTTAAGCAGGAAAGAGGCAGACAAGAGGATATAAGTTGGTGTTATAATCCTAGTTTAAAGATGTTATGATTAAAAGAAGAGGAGGTCATATCAGCTACATGCTCAAGAGGAAAGGCTTTTAAGACCTTGCCCAAATGGGATCTGAGACGGTTGGCCACTTTGCCTTTGATTAATGCTCATTTAGTGAAAAGGCAGTATTTTTGAGAAGGTAATTAAAAATGGACTTAATGATAATTTTGAGTCATTTGGATACATGAAGGCTGAACGAAAAAGATCAAAGAAAGATATAGACTGGGAGACTGGTAAAGGGAGGATTGTTTTGAGAGTCAAACCACCAAAGACGGTAAACAGGGTAAGATTGGCTGATCCTCTTCCCTAACATTTACAGGACTTTGAAAAGTGGTTTTATGATAATAACACTGGCGAGGAGGTGATTAGAGCCAAACACGGAAAAGAGTTTAGGGTGTTTGACCCGATGGGAATATTCAGCTTTAGTGATGAACATCTCTTGACTTTGTGAAAATCATATTAAGGCTGGGGCAGGAGAGGAAAAACGAAAAGAGGCAAGCTTGTTATGAATGTGGCAAACAAAATACGAGGAGTACGGGCGGAGGTAAAGAGTTTGGATGAAAAGGTGAGAGCACAAGATGACTTTGCCATGGATGTTCAAGACATGACCAGGCAGTTTGCTAGAGCTAGTGGTCATTCTGAGGAAGTAGTGATGCATGAACTAACCTGGGAGGATCAGTGGCTGAAGCTTAACAGCAGCAGAGGAAACCGGAGCCGACGAGTCAATCAAGAGAAGTGAAGATAGAAGGTCCAACCTAGGGGAGTATTGAAGATCATGTAGGTTGGACTCACTTTAGTATAGATGTTTACTTTACATTGTAATAGGACTTTTGTTAGTTTCATTTTGTATTTTGTTTGTAATTTGCAGTTTTGGCAGTCCAGCGAAATTGTGAGCGAATCTATACATTCGCTCACAATTTGCTGTTTTGGTTTACCCGGCGAACTTGTGTTCTGCTGGACGAAACTATAGTTTCGGCATGACAGTTTCGCTGGTAGCGAAACTGTCAGCGAATCTATGACTGCTATATATACTATTGTCATTTCACTTTGTAGGAAAAGCTTGCAAAACCCTAATGTGGAATTCTGTTGCAAGCTACCATTTCTAAGCAGTTACTTCATTGAAATACAATTGTGCTTATTGTTATTGAGTGAGTTTGTTATTTGAGTACCAATTATGTCTTGATTCATTATATTCACTTCTCAATTGTTGTTATTTGGATTGTGTGTTTGATATTGATCAAATTATCCTATCAATTGTATTGTTCATCGATCACATGGACAACAATATGGTATCAGAGCCTTAGTGCTCTTGATTTGTTGAGTTTTTTGGGTTTTGGTCAATATCTAGTTTCAATAAATTTCATTGGATTATCAACCTTTTGGCATGTAAATTGATTGAATTATGCTTGTTCTTGATTGAGGAAGATTCTACAATCATCAGATCTCAAATTCATTGAGATTTGGATGATTTCAGATTGATTTTGAGGTGAAAAAGGGTTTTGAGATCGACCAGCGAAATTACTGTTCTTACAGCGAAACTATCATCTTCATTCAGCGAAATTATGAGTTATTTTGGACCAGAAGTTGTTTCTAGAGTTTCAGCGAAAGTATTTCCTTGAACGAAGTTCATTAGTGTTTTTGACCAATCATCAAGCGAAATTGCTGCCGAATCTATTTTGAACGAAAGTTCAAGCTTGTTTCCTGCGAATTTAGCAGCGAAACTAAGCAATTGTTGTCTCTGTTCAAGTGAAAGTGCTGCCGAAATTGCAAGCGAAAGTGTCTGTTTTTGCGAAAGTATCTGCGATAGTATTGTTTCGCGTAACTGTTAGCCAAGTCACCTCTTTCAGCGAATTTGTTAGCGAATTTGTCAGCGAATTATCAATTTTTTGCCGAAACTATCATGTCGAAATTAACTACTCTTACACTTGCGGATCTTGAATGTGTTGCTCCTAATAGACCTCCAAGACTCATTAATGGAGATAATTTGAAGATTGGAAGAGATGTCTCAAAGCTTTCTTTTTCTACACACATCATAATCAATAGGAATCGATTATTTCAGGTCCTCATATACCTACGGTTGTGGTTGGTGATGTGGTTTCTCAGAACAAAGACCCATCTTCTTATACTGAAAGAGATCTGAAACTGATTGATCATGATCAAAAAGCTTTTGGTGCTCTAACTCTCTGCTTGGCTCCAGATATCTACAATCGTTTTGCAGAGCATAAAAATGCTAAATCTCTTTATGATGCTCTTGTGAATTCTATGATGGAATGCAGATCTGGTGAAAGACAAGAGTATTCAAGCTGAAAAGGAGTTCAATTCGTTTGTAGGATACAAGAATGAAAGTTTGACAGATCTGACAAATCGTTTCTTAACCGTCTCAAGCACTCTGAAGAAGTATGATGAAAGACTCTCCAACAGTGAACAAGTTAACAGGCTTCTTGATTCTCTTCCACCATAGTGGAGTCTTCAAGTGAGGATGCTCAAACAAGAAAGAGGTTTTACAGATATAAGCTGATGGATATCATTAACAAGTTGAAATCTTTTGAGTTGGATATGAAAAGAAGACAATTAACCAGACTATGATGCCCACATCTGGTTTTTCTCAAAATGCTGCTTTGTTGTCATCCGCTGCAAACTCTCACATTCAAAATCCAATTCTAGGAGGGAGCAATACAAGTAATTTCTCGAGTGGTAGTAATCATGTTGGAAAAGAATTGGAAAATTCTAAGGTGGATGCTGAAACTTCAATTTCATCGAAACAATGGCTCTTTTTGGAATGTTTGTTCAGAGCTATGAAGCTCTTGTTGCAGGGTGAATTGAAAGGTAAAGGAATGACTATGGAGGATATGTATCAGGTTGATCCTGATGATTTAGAAGAAACTGACATTCAATGGCAAATGGCGATGTTAACTTTAAGAGCCAGGAGATTCATGGAAAGAACAGGAAGAAAGAACTTTGGTGGTCAATCATCTACCTCAAAACTAGGATTTGATAAGTCAAAATTGAGGTGCTTTAACTGTAAACAATTGGGACATTTTAAACGTGAATGTCCATTACCAATTGTCACAGATCCTAGTAACACTGGAGTACCAAGATTGACAGCAGAGAAAGAAAAGGAAGAAGGAAATTCAAAAAAAGAGTCAGCTTTGATCTCAAACTTTGACTGGAGTGTGGAGGTGGAAGAAACAAGATCTGAAATAATCACCGTTAGTTGCTGAGGTTGTGGAAAGTGATGAGATGGAAGTTGATAAAGATGGATTTGTGTTGTTCAAGGAATTCAAAGGGAAAATGAATCTTCAGTAAAGGAGAGAAAGAAGGAAGGCAGATGGAGAGGAGAAAGAGGAAATTACAGGTTCAGATGAAGAAAGGAATTCAAAAGCTACGAAAGGAAAAGAGAAGGATGATGCGGCCGCTACTGTTGAGGAAAGGAAATCAAGTACTCCAGCATGCATGTGCGATAAAGCTTTAGCTGCCGAAAGGATGGTAATGGGACTTCCTTATGAGGTAATACAGGATATGTGCTCATCTGCTTGCAAAATTAGACTTTTTGGGATTTATAAGGCTAATCGTTTGTTAATTGATAATGAAAAGGATTTAAAACGAATTAATGATGAACTTAAAATGAATGAATCAAAATATTTTGTGAAATTAAATGAGGCTTTAAAAGAAACTGATCATTTAAAAAGAATTGTTTTGGAAAGAAATGTAGAGGTTAATACTTTGACTGAACGGGTTGCTCTTGCTGAATTTGAAGCAAGCAAACTTCAGTCAAAGTTAGATAAATGGACTATTTCTGGAATGAAACATGATGATCTTTGTAAATCTCAACGGGGAGCAAGAATTAAAACAGGTTTGGGTTATGAAAATGTACAGGTTTATCCTCCTCCTAGTACATACTGTTATTCTCCTATGCATGTTCCTCATCCTTCTAATGATTTAATCAAATCAGATACTGACAGTATGTCTGCAGGTTCAGTCAGGAATAACTCTAAGTACATTCGTGACGACTACGACTATGGACCAACTAGTGGGCTTGGATGCACTAGTTCTAGTACACCTGACAATCAACAGTCTGTTTTAGATAATAAGTTTAGTTTAAATTCAGTGTTTGTTTCTAGTTCAAATGTAACAGACTTGAATGTCTCATGTTCTCTTGATAGTTCTATTTCATCTTGTACTTCAAATCATGATAGTGATGATTTTTGTTGTGGTAATGAATGCAATGAATCTGATGTTTCTCCTAAAACAACTGAGCAACTTAAAATTAATTCTTTCGAAAAGTTCTTTTCTCAACCTATTCCATCTTTCATACCATTAAATATGACATCATGAGAAATGTAGTTCGTCTTTATCTGACACTGGTACCAATGGTATGAGTTTTACTGATTTGTCAGAAGAATCACGTTTTGATTTTGACAAGAAGAACTCTGATTCAAATAAACAAAAACATCATGAGATGTATGAGACATTCAGTGATGTTGATTCTAGTTTGTCTGAATGTGATGAGGAGATTATTATTGATCCTATTTTTACCTCATCACACCATCGACCTAGATTCAAACATCATTGTTTCAGGTGTGGGAAGAGGATCATCTTATCAAAAATTGCCCTTTGATTCAAAGATCCTCTAATAGGAATTGTTTTGGGAATAAATTGACAAAATGGTTAATAATTTCTTTTGTAAAAAATCTGCTTCTTTAAAAACAAAAGTGTTCAATCTGGGTCCCTATTGCTCCTGGCTAAATGATTTGTTAATTCATTTCAGGGATCCTCTTCAAAGATTGTACACAGTCTGTGGCATGTTGATAGCGGATGTTCCAAGCATATGACGGGATTAAAGGATTTGTTGACCAATTATCGGATTATAGATGGAGGATATGTGGCATTTGCTGGAAATAAGAAGGGTGGAAAAATGATTGGACAAGGAGAAGTTACCAATGGTTCTCTTACTCTAGAAAAAGTCAACCATGTTCCTGAATTGGCTTTTAATCTTCTGAGTGTCTCTCAAATTTGTGATAAAGACATTCCTGTTCTATTTAAATCTGACGAATGTTTTTTTTAAAATCAGCGATAGCTATTCCGGAGGATTTAATTCTCATGCGTGCTCCAAGGAAACATGATACATATCTTCTTGATATGAATTCAAATGAGTCAAAGGCTACTGCAACTTGTCTTCTCTCAAAAGCATCAATCTGAGTCACTCTTGTGGCATCGTCGCTTAGGCCATGTCAATTTTAAGATAATTAATAAATTAGTCAAGAACAATCTTGTTAGAGGACTTCCTTTAAAAGATTTTTCTGTTACTGAAAAATGCATGGCATGTGCCAAGGGAAACAACATAAGAAACCTCATAAGCCCAAACTTTTAAATAGCATATCAAGTCCTCTTGAGTTGTTACATACTGATTTATTGGGCCAATTAGTGTTAAATCAATTGCTAAAAAATCTTTTTGTCTTGTTGTTACAGATGATTTCTCACGTTATTCATGGGTGAGGTTTCTTGCACACAAAAGTGAAGTTGCAGAGGAATTGCAGAAATTAATCATTTCTATTGAATCAGTCAGTAAGAGAAGAGTTATGGGATAAGAAGTGACAACGGCACTGAATTTAAAAATCAGATTCTTGATTCATTTTGTGCTCAAAAAGGATTGTGAGACAATTTAGTGCTGCAAGAACACCCCAGCAGAACGGTATTGCAGAAAGAAAGAATCGCACTCTTGTGGAAGCTGCTCGTACAATGTTGATAGAATCCTCATTACCCATTATTTTCTGGGCTGAAGCTGTTAATTGTGCATCTTATGTTCTAAACAGGGTGCTAATTGTGAAAGATAAAGTGAAGACTCCTTATGAACTTTTTCATAAGAGGAAGCCACTAATTGATTTCTTTCGACCATTTGGATGTTCTTGTACTCTTCTGAATACTCAATCTCAAAAGACAAAATTGGTGTTGTTTCTGACGAGTGTTATTTTGTTGGATACTCTTCTTCACAAAAGGCGTACCGAGTTTATAACAAGAGAACACGTATTGTTCAAGAGTCATTCTATGTTGATTGGCAAGAATCCAATCCTTCTGAAGTGAAATCTGAACCTGCATGGTTCTTTGACTCCAATACTGTGTTCAATTCATTTAATTTGCAGTTTTCGATGATGATACATCAATTCCAAGTACTCAAACGAATATTATTCCATCATCTCCATCGTCTGTTCCATCCATCCCGCTAGTAAATGATGCTGTTTCAACTGATGTCAGCTCATCGTCTCCAATGCCTAATCAAGCTCCATTATCTGATCTTTATCTCCTACATCTCCTAACTTACCTGATTCCACACCTGTCATTGATACACCTTCCTCTAATCTTTCTCCGGACATGGCTGATACTTCTTCAACTATCTTTCCTTCTTCAAGTGATTACAAAACTTTGAAAGATCATCCGCTCGATAATGTGATTGGATCTGTTTCTGATGGTGTTCGCACGCGAAGTCAATCTGGTCTGATTAATGTTTGTCTTTTCTCATGCTTTATTTCTCAAATTGTTCCAAAAAATGTTCATGCTGCTCTACAAGATCCTTGTTGGGTAGAATCTATGCAATTGGAACTTCAACAGTTTAGAAAGCTTCAGGTTTGGACCTTAGTTGATTTACCTCCCAACAAATATCCAATTGGTACAAAATGGGTATTTAAGAATAACCAGATGATCGGGGTGTGGTGGTGCGCAACAATCTAGACTTGTAGTGCAAGGCTTTGCTCAAGAAGAAGAATTGATTATACAGAAGTCTTTGCTCCAGTTGCTCGTCTTGAAGCAATCAGAATATTTCTTGCTCATGCTGCTCATAAACAATTCAAAGTTTACCAGATGGATGTGAAATGTGCTTTTCTCTACGGAGACATTGATGAGGAGATATATGTGTGTCAACCACCAGGCTTTGAAGATCTTGATTTTCCTGATAAAGTGTATAAACTTGATAAATTTTGTATGGTCTCATCAAGCACCCAGAATCTGGTATGAGACTCTTACGCAATATCTTCTAAGCAATGGTTACTCTCGTGGTACCATTGATATGACCTTATTTAAAAGAGGTGAATGGTGAAATGATCTTTGTTCAAGTGTATGTCGATGATATTATTTTTGGATCTACAAACTCTCAATTGTGTAGAGAGTTCGAAGAGTGATGAGCCAAAGGTTTGAAATGAGTATGATGGGTGAAATGTGTTTCTTTCTTGGATTGCAAGTTTGAACAACAGAAAGAAAGAATTCTTATTCATCAAGAAAAGTACATTAAAGATATTCTGAAGAAATTTAAGATGGATGATGCGTCTACTGAGATGACTCCTTTTACTGCTCAGACATGTCTAACTCCGGATGAAAATGGAAAACCAGTTGATCCTCATCTTTTTCGGTCTATGATTGGCTCTCTCATGTATCTTACTGCAAGTCTCCTGATATCACTTTTGCTGTTGGTTACTGTGCTAGATATCAGTCGGCTCCAAAGGAATCTCATGAGAAAGCTGTCAAACGAATATTTCGTTATCTCAAATGATCGTCTCGTCGGGTTGTGGTATCCGTATGGTGGAAATTTTGATTACATGCTTACTCTGATAGTGATTCCAATGGTTGCAGGTTAAACATAAAATCTGTGTCTGGAGGTTGTCAATATTTGGGAAATTGTCTGGTATCCTGGCAGAGCAAGAAACAAACTATGTTTCTCTTTCTACAGGGGAAGCTGAATATATTGCTGCCTCCGGCTGCTGCTCTCAAGTTCTCTGGATCCAACATCAAATGATTGATTATGGCATTAATTTCCTTCATACACCTTTATTCTGTGACAATGTGGCTGCTGGAATTGCTAGAATGCTAAAAACCCCATTCATCATTCCCGCACAAAGCATATTGAAACACGAATCCATGCTATTCGTGATGCTCAAGAGAAGGGTTTCATTAATATTATATCCATCGATACAAAAAATCAAAAAGCTGATCTTTTCACAAAACATTTGATAAACCTCGTTTTTATGAATTGATTTCTATGCTTGGGTTATATCTTTTAAAAAATTTTCATTTTCTATTTCTTTATTAAAAAAATTTTATAACAAACATATAAAATAATTATTTACAATGAAAATTCATTGATAATAATCGAAATATGAAAATCAAATTTGGGGGAGTAATATCATTATTCTGAGATTGGAATTAACATGATGAGAAATGATGTATATTCTCTAAAAAAATTTTATTTACATGACCAGTACATCTATGAGAAATGATAGTAACTGTTACTGGATTCTGTTTCACATTAAAAAAAGGAAATGGATCAGATTCTTTAACAATATGCTTGATAGACTCTGCCTGACGAATGAAGTAGACAGCAGCTTTTTGATTAAATTAAACTTTATGCTTAAGAATGTCTGGATTTACTCAATCGTTTTGGATTGCACAAAAACTGAGTCCTGACAAAAATTGGATTGAGAATGAATCTTTCATTCATTTTGCTTTGTTTTGTCACCATCCTCTGCTGGTATATTTAGTTTCAAGATGTCTTGTGTCTGTGCTTATCTCCTCTGCTGTACGTGAGTACTGACCTGGAGTGATGATCTCCTCTGCTGTACGATAGTACTGACCTGGAGCTCTCATCAGCACATGTTCAAATGGTTATATCCTCTGTTATACGTGAGTATAGATCTGGAGCTCTCACCATTTTGATATAACTATGTCAAATCATCTTATCGATGAATTTCTCTCAGAATGAAATATTCTGTTGATAATCATTTGCACACTAATTCACAAACCTTGTTCTTTGAAGATTGATTCATAATTCAAGAAATCCTGAGGTTGGGTGAGGGTTTTTGTTTTACCAAATGATTGTGGGGTCTTGCATTTTAAAGCATCTAATCGAACCTTAAATGAATCATAAGCTGTTGTTCGAAAAAGGATAAGGCATGAGTTTAAGTGGACAATTATATCAGCAATCGTTATTGATTTGTTCTAATTTCAGTTGTTTCTGTGCAGATTGTGATCAGATCTTGTATTCAGTATGATCTCATGACTGGTAGATGATTTTTTTATCATCTTTATGTTCTAAAATATTTAGAGAATGTGATCTCTGATTATTTTAGATCTCATTATTAGATGTGCTTCCTTTAAGTATTATAATAAAAAAATATAAAAATATAAAATAAATTAAAAAAATTTAAAATAAAATAAATATAATAAGTATAATAATAAAATAATAAAAATAAAAAATAATAATAAAAATAAAAAAATAAATATATATATATATATAAATAAAATAATATAATAAAATTACAGGTGCGAAAGTATTCTTTCGCTAATAATTTCGCAAAGCGAAACTGCAATTTCCCTAGGTTGGCTAATAAGTTGTTAATCTGTTACCTCCTAGCAAATTATAATTTCATTGGGCGAAACTATAATTAGCGAAATTACAGTTTCACCGGCGAAACTGTAAATTCGCCAACGAATTTATAGTTTCGCTTTCTGCGAAACTATTTGCTATATAAGTCATGTTTGCGAATTTTCTCTCATAATTTCGCACAATCGCTCAGTTTCTCTTTTAGGGTTTATCCGTAACTTTTAAGGTGATTTTGACTTGTGTTTGTGATTTGGTCTGATTTTTCGTGAGATTCACTTCGTATGTGAGTTTCGAACACTGATTCACCTTCTAATCTGGATTGAATAGTCTATTCTTAAGTTATCCAGATTGTGTCTCTTCGGTGGTTTCGCTGTTCGTTGAGCGAAACTACTAATTTCTCTGCGAAATTGAACGAAAGTTCACATCTTTTCTGCGAAACTGTAAAGTGATGCTGTCCGAGCAAAGTTAACAGTTTCGCCATATCTTCTCTAATTTCGCAATGACTGATCTTTAATTTACACAGTTTCGCTTGTATTTTCTTATGTCAACGAAACTAATTTGTAATAGCGAAACTAAATTAATATTTGGTGAAAATAATTGCGAAACTACTTCAATTCATTCTAATCTTGTCGAAACTAATTTTTGTTCTGCGAAAATAACAAGTTTCAATGAGCGAAATTATAGTTTCGCTTGTCGAAATTGTTTGTTTTCCTGGTCGAAATTGTCTTTGTTTCAGCGAAACTATCATGTCTTAGTGAGCGGAACTATTGTTTCGCTTGCCGAAATTGATTGTTTCTTTTGTTTTTGTTTTTTTTTTTCTTATTTTCAGTATTTCTTATTCAAATTTATTTGTTGTTCTTCTCAGGTTATCATGGCGAATCTCAAGTTTGATGAGAGGAATAACATCACTGCCATATTAGACGATACTCTTCCAAAGGCGGCCGGATTTCATGACTGCATTAGATGGCTTCAGAGATCACCCATTGCATATGCTATCTCTCACTCACCCACTATCTATGATCTTATTATTAGAGATTTTTGGAGATCAGCAGAATACAACACTGGAGGAGATGTACAGAGAATCACAGCTAGAGTGATTGATCATGATATAACTATTACTGCTGAGAGCGTGTCGAGGATTCTTAGACTAGAAGATGATACTGGTGATGAAGTGGATATGACGGAGTTGAAGTATTCCAAGCTTTCAGACAAATGGGGTAGGGGACCAGCTTTTGGTTCGAGGAAGGAGATTAAAAAATCTTTTTTATCTAAGGAATGGAGATATATAGCTCATGTTTTTATTATGTGCTTAGATCACCGTAAGGGTGGATCCGATGGACTTAATCTTGACTGGGCCAAAGCTATGGTGATATGTTTTAAAGGGAGAAAGCAAACATTGCTAGACTGATCTTTGCGTGTATGGCAGAGAATGTGATGGCTTTGAAGAATAAATAAATGGTTGTTATATCCTCGCTTTATTGAGATGATTATTGATGATCTTATTCCTGATGTTCCTAAACATGGTGAAGTCAAGAGATTAGTGCATATGAACCCTCGGATATTTGCTGATTGCTGTGCTATCCGCCATGATTTTAGTGGTAAAATCACCCATCTCTGGGAAAATATGTACCCTCCAGAACGCTGGAATTATATCAGACGAGTCGATGAGTCTGAAAACAAAAGGACTGAGGAAACAAGGGTGCAACAAGCTGATGCAGCTAAGAAGAGAAAGAGATATGCAAAAGAGAAAGATTATGATTTTGAAGAAGATATAGATGCACAAGCAGAGGAGATAAGGTGGAGAAAGAACGGAGATCTAAAAGGAAAACTGACTTTGTTGAGCCTGAACGGAGATCAAAACATCGACACGAGGGTTTCACAGCAAGGAAAGAGGCTAGTGCTGGTCTTGATGAGGATGTTATTCGTAGTCTAAATATTTCATTGGCCAATGAGTTGAGTATGATAAAGACTAAACTGACGAATCAGGAGATTAGGGAAAAACAGAAGGATGAGGTAATTGAAGGAATGAAAAAGATGTTGGTTGACCAGAATAATTTGATTAAGAGATTGTTTGAAGAAATTTCTCAGATGAAAGTGCTGCTGGCCTACCTAGTCAACTAACTCAATCTGAGTTAGATGATATGACTGATATATCTAAGTACTCATTCTTGAATGTGGGTACTTCATCCAAGGTAGGAGAGGGCACTTCTGGAGCAGCTAATACTGAGCAGGGGAACAAGAGATCCCAAGAGAAGATGCTGGAAGAAATGAGGATGATGATATTATTGAAGCAGGGTTTGTTAACCTACAGTTTGATTTTGATAAGGATAGTGTAGGTGAAGAAGTGGTTGTTACTGCTACCACTGAGCGAATGTCTGATAAAGGAAAAGGTTTGATTGATGAAGAAGAGGAGGATGAGCAATTGGTTGATTATGATTCTGAACTAGAGTTTTATGAAGTATATGAGAGACCACTGGTGTATGTTGCTAAGAAGGGAGATGATGAAGCTGATGTGTTTGAGATGGATAAGAGTGACTGGTTGGTGAAGGAGAAGGAGGTTGAAGAACTTACTCCTTTGTTTCAAAATATGGAAGATTTAAGCAGGAAAGAGGCAGACAAGAGGATAATAAGTTGGTGTTATAATCCTTTTAAAGATGTTTATGATTAAAAGAAGAGGAGGTCATATCAGATACATGCTCAAGAAAAAGGCTTTTAAGACCTTGCCCAAATGGGATCTGAGACGGTTGGCCACTTTGCTTTGATTAATGCTCATTTAAGTGAAAAGGCAGTATTTCTTGAGAAGGTAATTAAAAATGGACTTAATGATAATTTTGAGTCATTTGGATACATGAAGGCTGAACGAAAAAGATCAAAGAAAGATATAGACTGGGAGACTGGCAAAGGGTGGATTGTTTTGAGAGTCAAACACCAAAGACTGTAAACAGGGTAAGATTGGCTGATCCTCTTCCCCACGTTTACAAGACTTTGAAAAGTGGTTTTATGATAATAACATGGCGAGGCGGTGATTAGAGCCAAACACGGAAAAGAGTTTAGGGTGTTTGACCCGATGGAATTATTCAGCTTCAGTGATGAAGATCTCTTGACTCTTTGTGAAAATCATATTAAGGCTGGGGCAGGAGAGGAAACACGAAAAGAGGCAAGCTTGTTTATGAATGTGGCAAACAAAATACAGGAGTACGGGCGGAGGTAAAGAGTTTGGCTGAAAAGGTGAGAGCACAAGATGACTTTGCCATGGATGTTCAAGACATGACCAGGCAGTTTGCTAGAGCTAGTGGTCATTCTGAGGAAGCTGGTGATGCAGGAACTAACCTTGGAGGATCAGTGGCTGAAGCTTAACAGCAGCAGAGAAACCGGAGACGACGAGTCAAATCAAGAGAAGTGAAGATAGTGAGGTCCAACCTAGGGGGTATTGAAGATCATGTTAGGTTGGACTCACTTTAGTATAGATGTTTACTTTACATTGTAATAGGACTTTTGTTAGTTTCATTTTGTATTGTTTGTAATTTGCAGTTTTGGCAGTCCAGCGAAACTGTGAGCGAATCTATACATTCGCTCACAGTTTGCTGTTTTGGTTTACCCGCGAACTTGTGTTCTGCCGGGCGAAACTATAGTTTCGGCATGACCGTTTCGCTGGTAGCGAAACTGTTAGCGAATCTATGATTGCTATATATACTATTGTCATTTCACTTTGTAGGAAAACCTTGCAAAACCTTAATCGTGGAATTCTGTTGCAAGCTACCATTTCTAAGCAGTTACTTCATTGAAATACAATTGTGCTTATTGTTATTGAGTGAGTTTGTTCATTGAGTACCAATTATGTCTTGATTCATTATATTCACTTCTCAATTTTTGTTATTTGGATTGTGTGTTTGATATTGTTCAAATTATCCTATCAATTGTACTGTTCATCGATGACATGGACCAACACATACCACGTAAAGCCACGAAAATAAACATACATAATAAGAAACATAGTAGAAACTTAACCATACATAAGCAGAATATGTTAGGATCAGTTATCTACGTTTGATTGATTAGTGAGTATTGCAGCAGAAATCAAACAATGAACTAAACAATTCACAAGAATACAGTTGATATTCAAAGTAAGAACAAACGATTATAGAAAGAATTCTGCAAATCAAAGATTTCATTCAATACGCGCTTTCGTGGTGGCAAAATGTCACGCTTACAATCAGGTCAATCATCCCTTATATAGGAATGTCGTGGTGGAACATTCCTTATGTAGGAGATGTGACGTCTGCTGATGTCACTTGATAGTGACATCTAACAGAATTATTCAAACTACTGAAAGTTAACACAACTACTGAAGATGTCCAAAACAGCTAACATCTTCTTACAAAAATACTAAGTGTTAACTGTCACTACAACTACTGAAAAGAAACTACTGAAACTACAACCACTGAAGAACATGCTCTTTATTCGTTTTACAAATACTTAAACAAAAAGAAAACTACTGAAAGGAAACCATCACAACAACTGAAGAATGCTTCTTCAGCTGTTGTAACAAACTCTGAAGGCTTCAGTACTTGTACTTGAACTTCAGCTGTTGATCTTCAGTACTTTGTTCTTCAGCTGTTGATCTTCAGACTTTGGTCTTCAGTTGTTGAAGTCTTCAGTACTTTAGTCTTCAGTTGTTGAAGTCTTCAGTACTTTAGTCTTCAGCTGTTGATCTTCAGACTTTGGTCTTCAGCTGTTGAAGTCTTCAGTACTTTAGTCTTCAGCTGTTGATCTTCAGACTTTGGTCTTCAACTGTTGAAGTCTTCAGTACTTTACTCTTTAGCTGTTGAAGTCTTCAGACTTTGTCAAATAGCTGATCAAGTCTTCAGCAGTTGTTGTGATGTCTGTAGGACTTAGAGGTTTTTCTGATCAGGCTCATTGGTTCTTTTGGTCCAACAAACTCCCCCTGAACCAATGCAGCCAAAACATCTACACTTATTGAAGATGTCCCACTTATTATGGCAGAAAGATTTGGTCTTTTTGTCTTCTACATCATCTCAGAAGTGACCCATATAAGCACAGGCCTGGGAAGAAGTCTCAATGATCTGTTTGGCAAAGGATGAATGGGAACTCTGTCTTGGGGAACTGGACACAGAGCTGTTGCCCTATCCATGAGATCTACTTCCCAACAATGAGTCTGTATGACTCCCTTGTATAGGCCTCAAGGAAGGTTATCTGTTCCTCCATGGTAAGTTCTTCAGCTCCTCCTTCAAAAGTGATTCTGGCCCATAATATTCAGATAGGTATTTGACCTGTTTCCCATTTTTGAGTTCCACAGTTGTTATTACTCTATAGGAAAATTCATCAGGGTGATTACCCTCTAAGAACAACTAGAGCTCATTCTTTCTAACTTCCTCAAGCCTCTTATATACTAACCCTTTTTTCATCATTTTGTTTTCCAGCATCTTTTGTGGGGTCAGGTTGGCTTTATAGGCTTTCTTGAAGTCATCTAGGATTTCCCAGGGTGATACTACAAAGACCAGTGAGATCACTTCATCTACATCTTCTTCACTTGGCCGATGTATCTCTGTGGAATGTTTTTCTTGTGAATCCTACGAGACACCCTGGGATCAGGCCAAATCCTCACTCTCTCCTTTTGATTTTGAAATGTATGTTAAGAGTGTATAATCTGAGAGCATGCTTCTTCATGTTGATGATTGAAGATGTGGCAGCATATGCTTTGTCAACCCTCGTCAACAATTCCTCATCATGTGTTTATGAAGCTCTTCTTCTTCTAGCTTCACTTTCACAATTTGTCTTTTAGTTTCAGGAGTAATTATTGGGAGGTGACTTGTGGCCTTAGGCAACTGTATAACAGCTGAGAGTGGCAGCCTATCTTCATCTTCATCATCATCTTCGTCATCTTCTTCTAGCCTCAGTACCCTTCTCTTCCTCTTCTGTGGTACTTCATCGGCTACTGGTTTTGTGGGTAGGGAATTGGTTTATTGGGTTGTGGTTTTGGTGGTTTGGTGTGGGATTGTTGACAGGCTGTTCTAGCATTCTGGATGTGAGATCGGCTTTAGATTGCTTGACTAGTTCAGTCCTGCTCCCAGCACCAGCTTCGTTTAAGGCTTCAATAACCAATCCTTTTGTGTATACTTCAGACGAACAGATCTTGGTGGTTATTGCCAAGATGTTGTCCCTGGACCATGCCTTGATCTCAATCAATGATCTACCCAGATATTTCGCTATAAACCTGATCATGATTTCTAGCCTTTCCATTTCCAACACATCATACTTGCCCATCTGGCTTGGATTTCTTCCATCTCTAGTCTTTTGATTTCTGAGTCAAGTTTTTCAGTGTCGTGACCTTGCCTAAACAACTGATCAATGATGTTATCCATTGATCGGCTGTGTTCGGCATCAGCCTCCTTTACCATTGTCTCTAAGTCAGTCTCCTTTTCATTCTTCCTTTTCTTGTATGTGACATGAAAGTCTTTACTACTTTCAGTCACTTTCTCCATGTCAGCATCCTTCACCTTCTCCTTTTCAGTTTCTTTCCTATCTGCCATCCTCTTTCTTTTTGCTTTCACTGACTGAATCTCCCCCTTTTTGGTTGCATTGTTTGCAAGGGGTTGATTGTCAGAAAGCCTTTTGCTCACAGCATCCTCTATCAAGGGTTGTATAATTGAGGGAAACCTCTCATCAAGGGTTTTAAGCACCATATCAGTGATAGTTGAGGTGATGAGAGGTAAGGAATGTTGAAAGATAGCAGCTATTTGCTCAGGGGGGTTCTGTCCCTGAGAAATAGTACCAGAAGTAGAGGCAGGTGGCTGAGTGTTTTGGAGTGGCTCTGTGTATGGGAGAACTTCAGAGGAAAGTGCCATCTATGGGTTTTGAGGGGTAGATGGTCTTTGATCCTGAGAAATGTTGTCAAGCAGCTCTTTGAGTCTGCTCACCTCATCCTCGAGGATGGTGTTTTGGGCTAAAACATCATAAAAGAAGCCCAGGTCATCATCAGTGTTTACTGAATCACCTGAACTCCTGATAGAATCAGGATGAACATGCTCTGAGTGTAGATCAGTAGTAGCATGTGCCCCTTGGTTATGGTACTAGGGACTTCTTGCCTCAGGACCATGTCCTTCATCAGCAGTTGCCTCTGGTGAGGTCTTATGAATGTTACCAACTTCAGCATGATCATATGCTGAAGCAGGAGAAGTGGCAGCCTCACCAGAAATTCGAATCTCCGTTTCTACACCTGGAGATTGAATATGGTAACCCCTGTGTTGTGGGGTGTCAGAAGCACTTTGGTCCTCCCCCTCAATGGTTGGGGCTATCCCAGTTGTGATTGGTATCTAGGGAGGAGGTGAGGAGTGCAACTGAGTCAGCACTTTGGCAATTATGATGGTAGGACTTTGGGGGGCGGTTGCAGTGGGAGAGGGTGTGAAGGCAGTATGCACCCGGGGAGAGTGGTGCATTTCAATGGCAACCTCCTCAAGTGAGGAAGGTTCTAGATGTATAGGTGCCCTAGACATGGTTGCTACAGGCTCCTGTTGAGAGGAAATCTGAGCGGTTGAGGGTGAGTGAGTCTGTGTATCTACTGGGGGGTTATGACCAGTAGATATAACCTGCGTTTGTGTTGCAGGGGCATCCTCAGGGGACTCATTTCCCTGAGTAGCCTTTTTGGCTTTCTTGTGTTTGGGTTAGGAGGGGACAATGGACTTGGATGTGGTGGCTGTGGGTTCCAGCTGCGGGGGTTTTCGCAGTTTGGCAGCCAGTTTAAGTGACTGGTCCGAGTTGTGCCTGGAGTATACTTCAGGCAATACAACCGTGGCAGGGACTCCAAGGCCAACAAGTCCCTCAGCTTTTAGCTGGTTTACTATAATGGCCATTAGGAACCAAGGATATAATATCCATCGCTTAGCTATAGGCTTGGAGGCCATATCCTTGAGTTCAAGAAATAATATGTCAGAAAAATTTAAGTTTTGTTGGTCAAGGATAGAGAATAATACCTGCTACCACCTCGTCGACATTTGATCCCAAGAAGAAGTCTTAGGAGCTAAGCATACATTCACCATGTGAAAAATTAGTCGTTGCGCATCATGGATATGTTTCTTCAGGATGGTAGAGGCACTAAGGTTACCCTGGTATCCATGTTGGGCAAACGATAGATCAGTGATGCCCTTTGGATACCCAGTGGGGAAAGTGACATCATCCAGTTGTAGGGTTTGGCGAAGGATTTCTGGAGTGATGACCACCTGACGATTGTTGACGAACGACTGGAGAGAGTCGGTGTCATTCTCCCCAGTGATGAGGGTGACGTTCGTCCAGAACTGCTGGAGGGATTCGGCATGAATGGTAGGATTTAGAAGGAAAGCCGTTGATAGGATCTCAGCATCTAGTTTGATCAATTCGAATGATTTCAGCAGCGGAATAGAGTACCAACTAGCACAATTAGAGCAAGAATACCAAAGATATAGCAATGAACAGAATTAGTTATAGAGAGAGAAAGTTTCTGCAAAAGGAATATTTCATTCAATCACACGCTTTGGCATGGCTTTCGCAAAATTACAATTTAGGTCATTCTCCTTATATAAGGAAAAATGACGTAGGCTGATGTCACTTGATAGTGACATCTAACCATTATTTAACAAACTACTGAAACACTAAAACTACTGAAGATGTCTAACAGCTGACATCTTCTTACAAGAAGCTAAGTGTTTACTTATTACAAAACTACTGATAATAAACTACTGAAACTACAACGACTGAAGAACAATCTCTTCAGTCGTTTTACAAAACATAAAACTACTGATAAACACAACTACTGAAGAAGTACTCTTCAGCTGTTATGACAAACTACTGAAACTTCAGCACTTGGTCTTCAGACTTGAACTTCAGACGTTTCATCAGCTGATGACTTCAGTAGATGTCATCAGCTGATGTCTTCAGTCTTTGTCTTCAGACTTTATACATCAGTTGTTGATCTTCAGCACTTGTGGACTCTTCAGCTATTGAACTTCAGTACTTTGGTCTTCGGCTTCAGCACTTGTGTTCTTCAGCTGTTGGACTTCAGTACTTTGGTCTTCAGCTTCAGCACTTGTATTCTTCAGCTATTGAGCTTCAGCACTTTAGTCTTCAGCTGTTGAAGTCTTCAGTACTTGATCTTTAGCTGTTGAAGTCTTCACCACTTGTCGAACTGCTGATGAAGCCTTCAGCAGTTGTTGTGATATCATGTGGGACTTAGAGGTTTTCTCATCTAGGCTCATTGGTTCTTTTGGTCCAACAAACTCCCCCTGAACCAATGCAGCCAAAACCTCTAATTGATTTATTTTCCCACTTATTGTTGGCAGAATGGTTGGTCTTTTTCCTTCTTGATCAGTTGAGAAGATGACCCATATAAGCACTGGCCTGGGAATGAGTCTCTCATGGTTTGGTTGGCAATGTATGGATGGGAGCTCTGTATTGGGGAATTGGACACTGAGCTGTTCCCCCATCCATGAGACTCACTTCCCAACTATGAGCCTGTAGGATTCCCTGGTGTAGGCCTCTAAAATACAATTTGTTCCTCCATGGTGAGCACCTCTGCCTCACCATCAAGAATCCTTCTGGCCCATAGTACTCAGATAGGAATTTGACCTGTTTTCCATTTTTGAGTACCACTGTTGTAATCTGTTTGTAAGCAAATTCATCAGGATGATGACCTTCTAACAGCAGTGGTAACTCATCATTTCTGATCTCATTCAGCCTCTTATACACCAGCCCCTTTTTGATCATTCTGTTGTCCAGCATTTTTTGTGGGGGCATGTTTGAGGTGTAGGCCTTTTTGAAATCTTCCAGGATTTCCCAGGGTGAGACTACAAGGGCTAAGGAGATCACTTCATCTACAATCTTTTTCAATTGCCCATTGTATCTCTGAGGGATATTTTTCTTTTGTATTCTGTGAGCCACCCTGGGATCAGGCCAAATTCTTACTCTTTCTTTCACATACTGAAAAGTATGTCTAAGAGTATAAATCCTCTCAGCTTGTTTTTTCATATTATGATGGAGGAAGTGGCTGCATATGCTTTATCTACTCTCCTCAATAACTCTTCATTGTGCAATCTGTGTTGTTCTTCTTCATCCAATTTCACTTTGATTGCATCTCTTTGTTGCTCAGGAGTTATTGCAAGAGAGAGATCTTTGGCCTTAGGCAACTGTAGAACAACTGAGATCAGTAGCCTATCTTCTTCATCATCATTTTCTTCTTCTTCCACAAGCCTCAACACCCTTCTCTTCTTCTACTTAGGTGCATCATCGGTTGTTGGTTTTATGGGTAAGGGAGTTGGTTTTGTGGGTTGTGGTTGTGGTTGTTTTGGAGAGGGAATGTTGACAGGCTGAGTTAGCATTTTGGAGATGAGTGTGGCTTTTGAGTGTTTGGCTAGCTCAGTCCTGCTCCTGCTTCATTCAAAGCTTCGACTACTAAACCCTTAGTGTATGCTTCAAACGAACAGATCTTGGAGGTTATGGCCAAGATGCTGTCCCTGGTCCATGATTTTACTTCGATCAATGATCTCCCAAGGTATTTGCTGATAAATCTGATTATGATCTCAAGTCTCTCTCTATCCATAGTGCTGTAGCTGGCCCATCTTTGTTGGATCTCTTCGATCTCTAATCTTCTTATTTCAGAATCTAGCTTTTCAGTGTTGAAACCTTGCCTAAACAACTGATCAATGATATTTTCTATTGATCTGCTGTGTTCAGCATCAGCCTCTTCAACCATTTCGTTCAAGTTCTTCTCTTTCTTAGCACTCTTCTTTTTCTTGTATGTGACATGAAAATCTTTTTGACTTTCATGTACTTTTTCAATTTCAACTCCTTTCTCAATCACATTCTCCTTCTCTTTTTTGGCCTCATACACACAATCCTTCTCTTTTTCCACCTTTTTATCCTTCTCTATCTCTCTCTCCTTCTCCATCCTCTTTCTTTTAGCTTTCACTGCTGAACTCTCCCCCTTTTTGGGTGCATTGGTTGCAAGGGATTGAGTAGCAGAAAGTTGTTGGCTCAGTACATCCTCCACCAGGGGTTGTAAGACAGAAGAAAGTCTCTCATCAACAGTTTTAATAACAAATTCGGTTAGTTGCGGTGTGATGAGAGATAGGGGATTTTGAGGGATAGCATCCATTTGCTCAGGGGGGTTTGCTCCTGAGAAATGGTGCCAGAAACAGAGGCAGGTGGCTGAGAATTTTGTAATGGCTGTGTGTTTAAGTGACCTTTAGAGGAAGGTGCCATCTGTTGGGTTGATGTGGTGGCAGATGGTCTTTCTCCTTAAGAGAGTTGGTCAAGTAGTTTTTGCAGCCTACTGACTTCCTCCTCTAGGATTGTGTTCTGGGCAAGAACATCATAAAAGAAGCCCAGGTCATCATCAGCAAATGCTGAATCACCTGACCTCCTACTTGTAGCAGGATGTACATGCACTGGGTGTAGACCAGATGTAGCATGTGCCCCTTTGTCTTGGAACTGGGGACTTCCAGCCTCAGGACTTTGTCCTTCATCAGCTGTTGCCTCTGGTGAGGTCTTAGGAATGTTACCAGCCTCAATCTGATCATATGCTGATTCAGAAGAGGTGGCAGCCTCACCAGATGTTCTGGTCTCCATATCCACACCAGGAGATAGAACATTTAAACCCCGGTGCTGTGGGTTGTCAGAAGCATGGTATCCTCTTCCTCAATTGCTGTTGTTCTCCCCTTGGTTGGTGGTTGTAGGGGAGGAGGAGAGGCATGCAGCTGAGTCAGCATATTGGCAATTATAATGGTTGGGCTTTGAGGGGAATTTGCATGGGGAGAGGGGATAGAAGTTGATTGCATCTGGGGAGAGGATGCTCTTCAATGATAACCTCCTGTGCGGCTGTGGCCGGTTGAGTTGTTAACACTACTGGGGGTTTGAACCAGTAGGTTTATCCTGTTTGGGTGGTACAGGAGCATCATCAGGGGACTCATCTCCCTGATTAGCTTGTTTGGGTTTGGATTTTGGATTGGTGGGGACTTTGGATCTGGCAATTGAAGCTGTGGGTTCCCTTTGCTTGGGTTTTAGCAAACGGGCAGCTTCTTTGAGGGATTGGTCGGAGTTATGCCTGGAGTATACCTCAGCTAGAACAGCTGGTGCAGGGACTCCAAGGCCAACAGGGCCATCAGTTTGTAATTCATTTAAAATTATGGCCATCAGAAACCTGGGATATAATATCCATCTGTTTCCCACAGGTTTCTGTGCCAGATCTTTGATTTCTAGAAACACAATTTGTGAAAAATTTAAAGGTTGGTGTTCTAGAATTGAATATAATACCTGTTGCCACCGGGAAGACATTTGATCCCATGAGGATGTCTTCGAGGCTAAGCAAACATTCACCATATGAAATATTAATCGTTCAGCATCAGGGAAGTTCTTCTTCAGTATGGTAGCAACTCTAAGATTTCCGTCATACCCATTGTTGATGAAGGACATATCAGTTGTGCCCTTTGGGTACTCAGTCACACAAGCAGCATCTTGTAAATTTAGCACTTTACGAATGCTCTCAGGTGTAACCTCTACTTGTCTTTGGTTAACCAATGACCTAACAGAGATTTGGCCGGTACGCACATCAGTGTGAACGTAGGCATTGGACCAAAACTGACTGAGTGACTCTGGGTAGATGGTCGGGTTTAAGAGCAGAGCTGTATTATATTGAGAATAATCCATTAGGTCTATAGCGTGATCAAACTTTGTCCAGAAGGCCGATTTCATGAGGTAGGCGACGCAGTTATGTCTGGGTTTTAGACTCATGGTTGCCATTTTGGAAAGTATGAAGGTCAGAAGAACGGCTAATGGAACGTTTGAGAAGAAGACAGGTATTTATAGGGTGGGGATAGGAAAAGGCTAAAAGAAAACTACTGAAGGTATTGGTGTGGTCATCAGCTGTTTGAAACTACTGATGACGTGGTATTAACCTTCAGAGGTTTAAAACGACTGACAGTGGTGGTGTTGTCATCAGTTGTTATAAAACAACTGAAGACTTGTTTTGACCATCAGACGTTGAAACAGCTGAAGTCTTGGTGTTAACCATTAGTATTTATGAAACAACTGAAGGTCGTGGTTTTGACTTCATATGATGTAAACAACTGAGGACTTGGTGTTTGTCATCAGTAGTTGTGAAACTACTGAAGACAATGGTTTTGCCATCAGTTGTTGTAAACAGCTGAACACTTGGTATTAGTCACCAGTAGTTGTGAAACGACTGAAGACTGTGGTCTTGCTTCAGTTGTTTAGAAACAACAGTTGTAGAAACAACTGAAGAGAAATTACTCATCAGCTGTTTTCGTCAATTCTTAGCTTTTCAGCTGTTTCATACTGTCCTCAACACTTACTCATCAGACTTTTTATCTGCTTTTCAGGTGTTTCATAGGACGTCAATACTTATCTGTTTTTACTGATTTCAGTAGTTGTAACTACATCAGTAGTTTAGAACAGATAAAGTACTTCAGTACTTGTGAGGCATTTAGCCTTCAGTAGTTATAAAAACTACTGAGGGTAAAAGAACTCATCAGTATTTATATGTGACATTGTCCAATGATCACGAGTAATTACCGAGATCATCAGTAGTTGTCACTTATTCTAGCTGTAGCATACCAAACCTTAACACCAGGTTGTGGAAAGTTGAACTATCCAAAGGCTTAGTAAAAATGTCTGCAAGCTCATCAGCACTAGGCACAAACATAGGATTAATTAGACCCTTTTCAAAACAATCTCTTATAAAATGATGTCTAATTTCTATATGTTTGGTCCTAGAGTGCTGGAGTGGATTTTTGACAATGCAAAGAGCAGAAGCACTATCCATTAATAATGGAGTCTTAGTCTCTGTAATGCCATAATCCAAAAGTTGATTCTGAAGCCAGAGTACTTGGGATGTACAACTTGCAGCAACAATGTACTCGGCTTCAGCAGTAGATGTAGCAACAGATGTTTGTTTCTTACTCTGCCCAGAAATCAAATAGTTGCCTAGGAATTGACATCCACCAGAAGTTGATTTCTTGGTTAACTTACACCCTGCGTAGTCACTATCAGAGAAAGCAACTAATTTGCAAGAGTGCCTAGTGGAATACCATAAACCTAGAGATTGTGTACCTTGCAAATATCTAAAGATCCTCTTGACTGCAATCAGATGAGACTCTTTAAGTGCAGCCTGAAATCTAGCACAAACACATGTAGCAAACATAAAATCTGGTCTAGAAGCTGTTAAATACATCAAGGACCCAATCATACATCTGTAAAGCATTTCATCAACAGCTTTACCTTTCTGATCAACATCCAATTGTGTGGTATTGCACATGGGAGTAGAACAGGGCTTATAGTTTTGTAAATCAAACTTATTTAAAAGATCTTTTGTATATTTAGACTGATGAATGAAAATTCCATCAGCTTTTTGTTTGATTTGCAAGCCTAGAAAGAACTGTAATTCTCCCATTGCACTCATTTCAAACTTCCTTTGCATTAATTTTGTAAAATAATCACACAGCTGGGGATCATAGGATGCAAATATAATATCATCAACATAAATTTGAACAAGTAGCTTATGCTGATCCACCTTCTTAATAAATAAAGTTTTATCTATGGAGCCTCTAGTGAAATTATTTTGCAGAAGAAAGTTAGATAATGTCTCATACCAGGCTCTAGGAGCTTGTTTCAACCCATAAAGAGCCTTATCAAGCTTGTATACCCATTCTGGGTGTTTATTATCCTCAAAACCTGGTGGTTGACACACATAAACTTCTTCTTTTATTTTACCATATAAAAATGCATTTTAACATCCATTTGAAAAACTTTAAGATTGTGGAGTGCAGCATAGGCTAAGAACAATCTAATTGCCTCCAGTCTGGCTACAGGGGCAAAGGTTTCATCATAATCAATACCTTCTTCTTGTGCAAACCCCTGAACAACCAGTCTGGCCTTGTTCTTAACAATAAGCCCATTTTCATCTGTTTTATTCCTAAACACCCATTTAGTTCCTATTGCACACTTACCTGGGGGAAGAGGAACAAGCTCCCACACTTGCTGCTTTTTGAACTGAAGAAGCTCAAGCTGCATTGCTTCAACCCAACATTGTCTCTAAGTGCAACATGATAGTTCTTTGGCTCTAGCTGACTGATGAAGAGAGCATAGAAGCAGAAATTGGACAGTTGACCTCTGGTTGAGACTCCAGCATTGATATCACCAATGATTTGAGACATTGTGTGATTCTTCAGCTCTGGTAAACAATAATCAGTGCAAGTGTTGTAGAACCTTCAGCAGCAACAGATGTTGATGTAGACTCTTGAAACCATGTACATGGTGGCAACTCAAATGAAGTTGAAGATGCAGAAATCTCATCAGCACTTGTTGTGGATGAAGCTACTGCAGCTACAGGAGCATCAGGTTTAGAGGACACAGGCAGTTGGTCACTAAACCTGAAGAGGTGAGTACTGCTATCATCATCATCATTAGCACCAGCAGTACCACCAGGTGGTGAAATGTTGACAGGAGCAACAGCAGGAGTTTGATAAGGAACATATTGCAGTATGTCCAAATCAAATAGCTCCACAGGGCTTTGTGGAATCTTGTCTTTTGGAGATTCATTAAACTTAACATGTAGAGTCTCTTCACCATCTTTGTTCTACAGTTGAAGACTCTGTATGCTTTGCAAGTTGATGAATAACCAACAAAGTACCCTGCATCCACCTTAGGATCAAATTTTTGGAGTTGATCCCATGTGTTGAGAATGAAACAAGGACACCCAAAAGCTCTGAAGAATGAAATTAGAGGGGCCAAATGATGAAGAACTTCATATGGAGTCTTCATCAGCCTCTGATTTACTAGAACTCTATACTATACATAGCAAGCTGTATTGACAGCTTCAACCCAAAAAGTCATTGGCAGTCCAGTATCAGCCAACATGGACCTTGCAGCTTCAATAAGGGTCCTGTTCTTTCTTTCCACTACTCCATTTTGTTCAGGAGTTCTTGGAATGCTAAACTGCCTCTTGATTACCTTTGAGAGGTAGAACTCATTAAGTGATTTGTTTCTGAATTCTGTTCCATTATCACTTCTAATACACTTGACTGAGAGGGAATACTACTTCTCAACATACAACACAAAGTTGATAATCTTCTGAGCTGCCTCATCCTTTGAATGCAAGAAGAAAGTCCATACAAATCTGGAGTAATCATCCACAATTACCAGATAGTATTTCTTTTTAGCCATACTCATCACTCTCACAGGACGAAAGAGATCCATGTGAAGGAGCTGTAAGCAGGCAGTGGACTTAGGTTCTTCTATGGAGAGAAATGAAGATTTGTGTTGTTTTCCTTTTAAACAAGCAGTGCAGTTATCTTCACATTTGAACTCCTTCATAGGCAGTCCCCTTACTAAACCATGGTTTATCAGCTGATTCATGTTTTTGAGATTAACATGACCCAGCCTTCTATGCCATAGAGTATATTCTTGAGGGAAAGCCTTGAAAAATAGGCAAGGATGGCCTTTGAGATCTATTTTCTTGGAAAGATCTAAGGCATACACTCTTCCTGTCCTGTTGGCCTTTAGGAGAGTGTATTCATCCAACACCTTATCAATCAAACTTAGAACTTTGGATGACAGAATCTGACAGTTCTGACAGGTGAAAAGAGCAACATGGCCTTTATCACACATTTGACTGACACTCAAGAGGTTGTACTTGAGATTTTCCACATGGTTAACATCATCAAACTTTATGTCCCCATTGGAAACAAAGCCTTTGCCAATGATGTAACCCTTAGCATCATTGCCAAATGACACAAACCCCTTCCTTCCTTGAGAGTAGTCATTAAGAAGTGATCTGTTTCCTGTCATATGCATGGATCCTCCACTGTCTACATACCAGATGCTACTTTGGCATGTTGAAGAACCCTGCAAAAAACACAACAATTAGTTAGATTTTGAGACCCAAACCTTTTTGGTTTTGGGCCTGTTCACATCAACAGATGGTAAACTAACAGGTTTGTTGGAAACAACAGCCTGAGAGGAAGAAGATGGTGAAGAAGAGGAATCCTTTGGCTTGGACCTCCTTTTTTGTGGTTTCAACATAGGAACATCTAATTGGTTAACTCTTCCCAATAGATGTTGAACCATCATAACCAGCTGTGTCTGATTTTGTGATAAAGCTTTCAGCTCTCCAGACACATTGGCATTGGAGTTTGATAAGTTCATATGTTGCACCTTCTTCTTTTGAGCAATCTCAGCTATTACCTGTTTAACCCCTTCCTTTTTGGATTTCTTTTTGGAACAAGGGTTACAGGATTTGATGTTGCTCGTACAAATGTGCTTCAAACTCAGTTTTCATTTTAACTATTTTCTCTTTAATTTCCTCTTTATGTTTGAGTTTGGATCCTCTTTTGTACCAACAATCATCTGTAAGATGATTGAATAGACCACATATTTCACATGGTTTCTTCTTCATCTTATGTTGATCATCAACTAAAGGAATGAAACTACTGAAGACTTGTTCTTCAGTAGTTTGGAAGCACTATTTGCTTTCTTGACTTCCTCTTTAGTAGTCTTCAAACCCTTTCTACTGACAGTTTTCTTCTCTTCAGTGCTGACAGTAGTTGGAGTTTGAACTTCAGGTGTTAAATCTTGCTCTCCAGTCCTTTCAGGACTCCCAGAAATAACTCCTGAGTTGATCAACTCTTTGATCATGTGAGTGTCAGTATTTGAACCATCAAGATCAGCTGATAGGTTCAACGAGGGAATAATACTAACTTCAACTTCTGATGGTGCTCTATCAGAAAGTGAATCACCAATGCCAAACTTCACATTGGAAGCAGATTGCTTACTAAGAAGCATTTCAAAACCTTTGCATGATTGTACCCATCGATCACACTCTACCTGGGTGACTGCAAGGGTTTCTTTGAGGTCTTTGTACTTTTCTAAAAGCACTTCTTCCCTAGCCTTATCATCAGTGATTTGGCATTTAAGTTTATAAATCTCATCATTTTTCTCTTTAAGCATAGACTCAAACTCAGCTTTTCTTTTGGAAATGATCTTTTCTAGCTCTATGTTCTTATTAATTAAAGCTACATTTGCTTCTCTAATAGAGACAAATGCTGCTATGCATGTTTCAGAACATAATTTGGCCTTAGCCTCAGAGGATACCTATGATACCTGTGATGAAGAGCCATTTGAGGATGATCCATCTGCAGACTCCAGAGCCATAAGTGCCAGATTCCAAAAGGACTGTCACCACCATGTTGACCAGCACCTGTGAACAGTTGTTCATGACCAGACATGTGATCTGGTAAACTGCTCCAGTCACAACTCCAGGGGTGAAGAAGCTGTGTTGTTGAGGTTGAGGAGGTTGATGAGATTGAGATGGTTGAGGCTCAGGAAGAGCATGTGGTTGTTGAGCAATGGGTGCTTGAACCTGACTGGTTTGTGGCATGTAATAACAAGGGTAAGGATATGGCATTGGACCCTGAGGAACAAAATATGCAGGAGATTGTGGTTGAGAATGATGACCAGAATTGACAGGATGTTACCCTCTGTGTTGTTGACTATTGCCAGGGAAAGTCACAAAGGGTTAGAAGAATTAGATCCAGATGATTTACATTCTCTAGCAAAGTGTCCAAGCCTGTGGCATTTGTGACACCTCAACTTACTCTTGTCAAAACCAATTTGGTTTTGCCAGAGAGTCCTGGAAACTTTCTTCCAGTTCTTTTGTAGAACTTCTAAGATCTGATATTTATCAAGGCCATTTGGCTCAAAATATCCATCTCTTCTAAGTCATCATCAGCAGTCCCCTTGAGATCATCCATGATGAAGCATAGATTGTCATTATTACACCCAGTAAACTGACTATCAACACTCACAAATGTAGAATCAGAAGTGTTTGAAGAGAAATCAATATGCTCATCATACTGGCATTCAGATGAGCATGACCAACCAAGGCAGTGTTGCCTGGTACAAAGTCTTCAGTGAGCTTACCAAATGAAGCCAGTTTCCTTTTCTGTTCTATCTCTCTTTCGAATGTAAGCAGTTTCCCATGAAGTTGGGTGAGAGATAGGCATCCAGATTTGCACTGGAGCGTAGGACAATTGTATATGTGTCCCATCTCTCAGGTAGTGATTTGAGGAATCTGTGGTTCATTTGGCTTTTGTATATTCATGTTTAACCATTTTCAACTCAGAGATTAAACATGAAAACCGCTCAAACTCTTGAGTCAGAGTCTCACCCTTTCTATGAGCAAAAGTCTCATACTGTTGGGCGAGGATTTCCCTGTTGTTTGCTAAGACCTCATCAGTGCCACCAAATTGTTCTTTCAGTGCATTCCAAAGGACATGAGCAGTTTCATGATGCATAAGCCCGGAATACATTTCATTAGGCAGTGCCATGGCTAGAATTCCATGGGCTTTAGCATCAATCTCAAATAACTTTTTGTCCTTATCAGAGTATTGTTCCTTCTTCTTCGAAATCAACTGATTTGTTTCCGGATGATTCACCATTGGCTTATGTGGTCCATGTACCACGGATGTCCAACAACCTGAACTATTGACAGACAGGTGATGGAGCATTCTAGCTGCAGCATACCAAGCCTTAACACTAGGTTTTGGAAAGTCAAACTATCCAAAGGCTTAGTAAAAATGTCTGCAAGCTCATCAGCACTAGGCACAAACTTTGGATCAATCAGACCTTTTTCAAAACAGTCCCTAATAAAATGATGTCTGATCTCTATATGTTTGGTCCTAGAGTGCTGGACAGGATTCTTGACAATGCAAAGAGCTAAAGCACTATCCATTAATAATGGAGTCTTAGTCTCTGTAATGCCATAATCCAAAAGTTGGTTCTGAAGCCAGAGTACCTGAGAAGTACAGCTTGCAGCAGCAATGTACTCTGCTTCAGCAGTGGATGTAGCAACAGATGTTTGTTTCTTACTCTGCCAAGAAATCAAACAGTTGCCTACGAATTGACAACCACCAGAAGTTGACTTTCTAGTTAACTTACACCCTGCGTAGTCACTATCTGAAAAAGCAACTAATTTGCAAGAGTGTCCAGTGGATAACCATAAACCCAGAGATTGTGTACCTTGCAAATATCTAAAGATCCTTTTGACTGCAATCAAATGAGACTCTTTAGGAGCAGCCTGAAATCTAGCACAAACACACGTTGCAAACATGATATCTGGTCTAGAAGCTGTTAAGTACATCAAGGACCCAATCATACATCTGTAAAGCGTTTCATCAACAGCTTTACCTTTCTGGTCAGCATCCAGTTGTGTGGTGTTGCACATGGGAGTAGAACAGGGCTTACAGTTTTGTAAATCAAACTTATTCAAAAGATCTTTTGTATATTTTGACTGATGAATAAAGGTTCCATCAGCCTTTTGTTTGATTTGCAAGCCTAGAAAGAACTGTAATCATCCCATTGCACTCATTTCAAACCTCTTTTTCATTAATGTTGTAAAATCATCACACAACTGGGGATCAGAGGATGCAAAAATAATATCATCAACATAAATCTGAACAAGTAGCTTATGCTGATCCACCTTCTTAATAAACAAAGTTTTATCAATGGAGCCTCTAGTGAAATTATTCTTAAGAAGAAAAGTAGAGAGTGTCTCATACCAGGCTCTAGGAGCTTGTTTCAACCCATAAAGAGCCTTATCAAGTTTGTACACCCATTCAGGATGTTTATTATCCTCAAAGCCTAGTGGTTGACACACATAAACTTCTTCCTTTCTTTTACCATATAAAAATGCACTTTTAACATCCATTTGGAAAACTTTAAGATTGTGGAATGCAGCATAGGCTAAGAACAATCTGATTGCCTCTAGTCTGGCTACAGGGGCAAAGGTTTCATCATAGTCAATACCTTCTTCTTGTGAAAACCCCTGTACAACCAGTCTAGCCTTGTTCTTAACAATAAGCCCATTTTCATCAGTTTTATTCCTAAACACCCATTTAGTGCCTATTGCACACTTACCTGGGGGAAGAGGAACAAGTTCCCACACTTGCTGTTTCTTGAACTGAAGTAGCTCAAGCTGCATAGCTTCAACCCATCCATTGTCTCTCAAAGCAACATGGTAGTTCTTTGGCTCTAGCTGACTGATGAAGAGAGCATAGAAGCAGAAGTTAGACAATTGACTTCTGGTTGAAACACCAGCATTGATATCACCAATAATCTGAGACATGGGGTGACTCTTAGTTCTTGATAAACAATGAGATCTGTGCAAGTGTTTGTAGAACCTTCAGTAGCAGCAGATGTTGATGTAGACTCTTGAAACCAAAAATTAGATGGTAACTCAAAAGATGTAGAGGAAACAGAGATCTCATCAGCATTTGTTGTGGATGGAACTGCTGAAGCTACAGGAACATCAAATTTAGCAGACACAGGCAGTTGGTCGCTAAACTTGAATAGGTGAGTATTGATATTATTATCATCATCATCAATACCACCAGGTGGAAGACATGCTGCAGAAGATGATTTATCCACAGGATCTGCAACAGCTGGAGGTTGATAAGGAACATATTGCAGTATGTCCAAATCAAACAACTCCACAGGGTTTTGTGGAATCTTGTCCAAAGGAGATTCATTAAACTTCACATGCAAAGTTCCTCAACCATCTTTGTTCTGCAGTTGAAGACTCTGTATGCCTTGCAAGTAGATGAATAACCAACAAAATACCCTGCATCCACCTTAGGATCAAATTATGGAGTTGATCTTTGTGTTGAGAATAAAACAGGGACACCCAAATGCTTTGAAAAATGAACTTAGAGGAGCCAAATGATGGAGAACTTCATATGGAGTCTTCATCAACCTCTGATTTACTAAAACTCTATTTTGCACATAGCAAGCTGTGTTGACAGCTTCAGCCCAAAAGGTCAGTGGCAAACCAGAGTCAGCCAGCATAGACCTTGCAGCTTCAATGAGGGTCCTGTTCTTTCTCTCCACTACTCCATTTTGTTCTGGAGTCCTTGGGATGCTAAACTGCCTTTTGATTCCCTTTGAGAGATAGAAGTCATCAAGTGCATGGTTTCTGAATTCAGTTCCATTATCACTCCTGATACACTTGACTGGAAGGGAATACTACTTCTCAATATACAACACAAAGTTAATAACCTTCTGAGCAACCTCATCCTTTGAATGTAGAAAGAAAGTCCATACAAATATTGAGTAATCATCCACAATTACCAGACAGTATTTCTTCTTTGCCATGCTCATCACTCTCACAGGACCAAATAGATCCATATGCAGTAATTGCAAGCAGGCAGTGGACTTAGGCTCTTCAATAGGAGGGAATGAGACTTTGTGCTGTTTTCCTTTTAAACACGCAGTGCAGGTTTCATCACAGTGGAACTCCTTTATTGGTAAGCCTCTGACTAAACTATTGTGGGTAAGCTGATTCATGTTTTTGAAATTAACATGACCCAGCCTTCTGTGCCACAGTGTAGATTCTTGAGAAGAGGCTTTGGAAAATAGGGAAGGATTGCCTTTGAGATCTATTTTCTTGGAAAGATCTAAGGCATACACTCTTCCTGTCCTGTTGGCTCTCAGAGAGTGTGATCATCCAACACCTTATCAATCAAATGCAAAACTTTGGATGACAGAATCCTACAGTTATGACTGGTGAAAAGAGCAACATGGCCTTTATCACACATTTGACTGACACTCAAGAGAGTGTACTTGATATTTTCCACATGATTAACATCATCAAATTTGATTTCTCCATTAGAGACAAAGCCATTACCAATGATGTAACCCCTAGCATCATTGCCAAAAGAAACAAATCCCTTCTTTCCTTGAGAGTAGTCATGAAAAAGAGAGCTGTTCCCAGTCATGTGCATAGATCCCCCACTGTCTACATACCAGATGCTACTTTGGCATGTTGGAGAACCCTGCAATAATAAACAATTAGTTAGTTTTGGAGACCCAAACTTTTTTGGTTTTGGGCCTGGTCTCGTCAATAGATGGTAAACTAACAGGTTTCTTTGAAACAACAGCCTGAGAGGAAGAAGATGGTGAAGAAGAGGAATCCTTTATCTTGGATCTCCTTTTCTGTGGTTTCAACATAGGAGCATCTAGTTGGTTAACTCTACCCAACAGATGTTGAACCATCATAACCAGTTGTGTCTGATTTTGTGATAAAGCTTTCAGCTCATCAGACACATTGCCAGTGGAGTTTGATAACTTCCTATGTTGCACCTTCTTCTTCTGAGCACTCTCAGCTGTCACCTATTTAACCCCTTCCTTTTTGGATTTCTTTGAGGACTTAAGGGTTACAGGGTTTGATGTTGCTGATACAAATGTGGTCTCAAACTCAGTTTTCATTTTTACCATTTTCTCTTTAATTTCTTCTTTTTGTTTGAGTTTGGAACCTCTTTTGTACCAACAATCATCTGTAAGATGATTGAACAAACCACATACTTCACATGGTTTCTTCTTCATCTTAGGTTGATCATCAACTAAAGAGGGTGAAGCAACTGAAGACTTGTTCTTCAGTGCTTTGGAAGCATTGTTTCCTTTCTTGACTGCCTCTTTAGTAGTCTTCAAACTCTTTCTACTGACAGTTTTCTTCTCTTCAGTACTGGCAGTAGTTGGAGTTTGAACTTCAGTGTTAAATCCTGCTCTCTAGTCCTTTCAGGACTTTCAGAATTAACTCCTGAGTTGATCAACTCATTGATCATGTGAGTGTCAGCATTTGAACCATCAACATCAGCTGATAGGTTCTGAGAGGGCTTGATGCTGACTTCTACTTCTGATTGTGCTGTATCAGAAAGTAGATCACATGATGAGATGGATTGGTTATTACTCTCACCATCAGATTCTACCTCTGCTCTTGGAGTAAAATCTGTAGGTGGAGCAGTGTGATTGTAACCAATGCCAAACTTCACATTGGAAGCAGATTGCTTACTAAGAAGCATTTCAAAACCTTTGCATGATTGTACCCATCTATCACACTCTACCTGGGTAACTGCAAGGGTTCTTTGAGATCTTTATACTTCTCTAGAAGTATCTCTTCCCTAGCCTTATCATCAGTTATTTGGCATTTAAGTTTGTAAATCTCATCATTTTTATCATTAAGCACAGACTCAAATTCAGCTTTATTTTTGGAAATTATTTGTTCTAGCTCAATGTTCTTGTTGATTAAAGCTACATTTGCTTCTCTAATAGATGCAAATGCTGCTATGCATGTGTCAGAACATAATTTGGCTTTTGCCTCAGAGGATACCTGTGATACTTTTGGTGTAGAGGCATTAGAGGATGAAGTATAGCAGAATCCAAAGCCATAAGAGCTAGATTTCCAAATGGACTTTCACCACCATGTTGACCAGCACCTGAGAACAGTTGTTCATGACCAGACAATCATCTGGTAAACTGCTCCAGTGAACAACTCCTGGGGTGAAGAAGCTGTGTTGTTGAGGTTGAGTTTGTTGATGAGATTGGGAAGGCTGTGGTTCAGGCAATGCTTGTGGTTGTTGTGCAGTTGGAGCTTGAACAGGATTTGGTTGAGGCACATAATAGCAGGGATAAGGATATGACATTTGACCCTGGGGAACAAAGTATGCAGGAGATCTAGGATGTGAATAATAACCAGAACCAGCAGGATGTTGCCCTCTATTTTGTGGACTAGTACTAGGAAAAGTCACAAAGGGTGCAGAAGAGTTAGATCCAGTTGATCTACACTCTCTTGCAAAGTGTCCTAGCCTTTGGCATTTGTGACACCTCAACTTACTCTTGTCAAAACCAACTTTGGTTTTGCCAGAGAGTCCAGGAATTTCCTGCCAGTTCTCTTATAGAACTTCTGAGATCTGATATTAATCAGTGCCATTTGGCTCAGAATATCCATCTCTTCTAGATCATCATCAGCTATTCCTTTCAAATCATCCATGATGAAGCATAAATTGTCACTATTACTGCCAGAATGACTCTCAATACCAACAAAGGCATGATCAGAACTATTTGAAGAGAAATCTATATGCTCATCATAATTGCTCTCGGATGCAGCATATTCTGACTCATGACCAACCAAGGCAGTATTCCCTGGTACAAAGTTATCAGTGAGCTTTCTTGATGAGGACAGTTTCGTCTTCTGCTCTATCTCTCTTTCAAATGTAAGCAGTTTCCCATGAAGTTGGGTGAGAGATAGGCCGTCCAGATTTGCACTGGAGCGTAGGACAATAGTGTATGTGTCCCATCTCTCAGGCAGTGATCTGAGGAATCTGTTGTTCATCTGGCTATTGGTGTATTCCTGTTTCACCATTTTCAGCTCAGATATCAAGCAGGAAAAGCGCTCAAACTGTTGAGTCAGTGTCTCACCCTTCCTATGAGAGAATGTCTCATATTGTTGGGCAAGGATCTCTCTATTGTTTGCTAAGACCTCATCTGTGCCACCGAATTGTTCCTTCAGGGCATTCCAGAGATCATGAGCAGTTTCATGATACATAAGCCCAGAATAGATTTCATTAGGCAGTGCCATGGCCAGAATTCCATGGGCTTTAGCATCAATCTCAAATAGTTTCTGATCTTCATCAGAGTATTGTTCCTTCTTCTTCGGAACCATTTGATTGGTTTCCGGATTGTTCACCATAGGCTTATGTGGTCCATGTACCACAGATGTCCAACAACCTGAACTGTTAACAGATAGGTGATGAAGCATTCTTCATTGCCATATGTTTACTCGGTCCTAACCAGCATCGGAGGCTTGGTTGAGGAACCAGTATTTTGAGGATCATTAGAAGGAGTCGTCATCTCAGATTCAATCAAATTCGGTTAAGCTAAACAGATTTAGAGCAAAACGCAACAACCAATTGAACCAGAAGATCTCAAAATAAATGAACCAAAGCGGCAGAAATTCAATAATCTATAACCAGTTCTTGCAAATACGCTAATTCAATCAAACACAGATATCAATTAGCAGTTTCAATGATCAATTGTTAGATCGATCAATGATTAACTTGCTCTGATACCACTGTTAGGATCAGTGATCTATGTTTGATTGATTAACGAGTATAGCAGCGGAATTCAACAATGAATTAGTCGATTCACAAGAACAAAACGATATTCAATGAAGAACAGAGACCGTTATAGAGAGAGAATATATGCAAATATATGTAATTCAGTATTCGCTTTTGTGGTAACAGAATGTCACAATTACAATTAGGTCGACACCTCTTATATAAGAGATGTGACGTCTGCTGATGTCACTTGATAATGACATCTAACAGATTTATTACAACTGAAACACAACTACTGAAGATGTCAAAACAGTTGACATCTCCTTACAAAAATGCTAAGTGTTATCAGTTGTTATAACTACTGAAAAACATAAAACTACTGAAACTACAACGACTGAAGAACAAGCTCTTCAGTCGTTTTACAAAACTACTGAAAGTAAAATATAAAACTACTGATATCACAACTACTGAAGAAGTACTCTTCAGCTGTTGTGACAAACTACTGAAACTTCAGTAGTTGGTCTTCAGACTTGATCTTCAGCTGTTGAAGTCTTCAGCACTTGTCAAACTGCTGATGAAGCTTTCAGCAGTTGTTGTGATATCATGTTGGACTTAGAGGTTTTCTGATCTTGGCTCATTAGTTCTTTTGGTCCAACAGTATATATATGTACATATATATACATAGATATATACGGGCATACATTAGCACTCCAACCGGAAAAACATAGACACACAATTACGCATGACACACCACAACACGGTCGAACCCGCTGCTAACCGTGACCCAACCCAAACCCGCACACATAACAAACTATATCGAAACTGAAACCGTAGTGATTCGAATGTAAGTGGGGACCGAGTAATCATACAAAACAAGGTACGAGGCTCCATCGATCACTATTCCCAGTTGTTGTCTTGATCGATTCTTTGAGTGATCGCGGATGAGAACGGTTGTAATGTCGTCTAGTGGAGGTATTGATGTGGATAGGTCGTTGAAAATATAGGTTGCACGAGAGAAGAAGACAACAGGGGGAACCTTGTGCGTATGAGCTGCTCGATGACAACAAGGGGAGAAGAATAGGTTTTGAGTTTAGGGTTGTGGAACCGTGGGATGTTTGGGTAGTTATTAAAATGTTTCAAACCTATATAAATGACATCTAATCCTTGTAGTATGCTCAACTTGCACAAAAGACCCCCAAGTTAAAAGTAATGAATTAAATTAATCACATAATTAGTTTCATAATTATGAAAGAAAATTAATCACATAATTAGTTCATGATTATGAAAGAAATGTTTAAATAATAGAATCTATTGCAAGTGTAATTTTAAGGCTAGAATTTATTGAAATCATATTCAGACAATGTTTATTGATTGTCTTTGTTTTGCTTTGAGTATTATTGAACTATTTTGCTTCTTCATCATCATGATATAACTGTGTTAAGTGTGTGTTTGTAATATTCATTCATTTGATCAATCAGAGTACTATTCATCAATAAATTTAGACCATGAAAATGGTACCAAAGCCTTTGTGCTCTTGATTGTTTGGGTTTTTGGTTGGTTGAGCTCAATATCACTATTTCGTCAATTCCATATCAAAATTAAGTGTATTTGATATGGAAATTGATTGCTATTGATTTGTTTTATTGTTTGGAAAGCTCTAGTAATCATCAGATCTTAAATTCATTAAGATTTGAGTGATTTTGGATCAATTTCATGTTGAAATAGTTTTTCAGAATCATACAGTTAAACTAAGGATCATCCAGTGAACTGCAATTTATTCAGCAAAACTACAGGGTTTTGCTCATTGTGTTAGTTTCTACAATCTCAGCGAAAGTATACTCATTGAATGAAAGTTCAACAGTGATTATGCACTACCATAAGATGAAATTGTTTCCGAATTACATCTGAACGAAAGTTCAAGCTAGTGTTGAGCGAATTAGTCTACGAAACTAGCATAAGCAAGCTGCTTGATAGAGAAACTGGTGCTGAAATTCCTAACGAATTTAGCATCGAAATTACAAAAATTTTAGCGAAACAAGTTCTTCTTCTGCGAAACTACAATGTCTAAGATGACAACTCTTACTCTTGTTGATTTGGGGAGTGTGACACCAAATCGAACTCCAAGACTGATCAATAGAGAAAATTTTGAGGATTGGAAGAGTGCTTGAAAGAATTCTTTTACTACAGGGTCATAATCAGTGGGAATCAATCATCTCCGGTCTGCACATACCGACTGTTACTGTTGGAGATATGGTCTCAAAACAAGGATCCAACTACTTTCAATGAAAAGGATTTGAAGCTGATTGATAGAATTCAAAAAGCATTGGAGCATGAACCCTAGTCTTGCACCAGATTTTTACAATCAATTTGCTAAACACAAGAATGCCAAGTCTGTATGACACATTATGTGAATTTTATGATCAGAATGATGAGCTAGTAAACGACAAAGGGATATTGGCTGAGAAAGAGTTCAATTCTTTTGTGGGGTATAAGAATAAGAATCTTACTGATCTGACAAATCACTTTCTGATAGTCTTAAGAACACTTAAGAAATATGATGTAAATCTTTCAAATAGTGAACAAATGAATAGGTTGTTAGATTCACTTCCACCTCAATAGAGTCTACAAGTGAGAATGTTGAAGCAAGAGAGAGGGTTCAAAGATTACAAGCTCATGGATATCATCAACAAGTTAGCATACTTTGAATAGGATTTGAAGAAAATAGAGTTCAATCAGTATATGATGCCATCATCCAGCTTTCCTAGAATATTGCAACTTACATCCGTTGCAAGCTACCTAATGAAAGCATCAAGACAAGGAGGAGTGACTACAAATGTCTCATGTGATTAAGTTTCTTGTGGTGGTAACTCAGTTAGAGATCAAGCTAACTCAAAAGCTGCTTCAGGAACTTCAATCCCATCTGATACAATGGCACTGCTTCGGGAACTCAAAAGCTATGAGACACTAGTGGCTCGTGAACTGAAATAGAAAGGGATGACTATGAAAGACATGTATCAGGTTGATCTGGATGTTTTGGAAGAAACAAATATTTAGTTGAAAATGTTGATGTTAACTCTCCGAGCCAGGAGATTTATGGAAAGAACTGGAAGGAAGTACTTTGGAAGTCTAAAATTCTAATTCTAAGTTGGGCCTTGATAAATCCAAATTGAGATGTTTTAACTGCAAGCAGTTAGGACATTTCAAAAGAGAATGTCCATTTCCAATTGAAACTGATCCAAGCAACTTCCGAGTTCCAAGATTGATCTCAGGTGGCGAAATGAAGGAGAGAATAGAAGAAAGAGAGAGCTTTAATAACTAGTTTTGATTGTAGTGCTTAAGTTGAGGAAACAAAAGAAGAAATCAACCAAGCCCTAGTTGTAGAGATAAGGGAAGAAGAGATAAGTATGGAAGATTTTGATATTTTTAAAGAATATATAAGTGAAGCTGAAGTTCATCAAAGTGTTAAGGATGAGGAAGTTGATCAAGACATGTCTGAAGAGATAAATATGAGTGAAAGGAAGTAGTGTGTGGAAGAGAATGTGATTGGTGATTTGGTAGTTAGTGATCTGAAAGAAATTAAAGGTGAGAAGGTGAAGTTAGGTCGGAAATAATCAGAAGAGAAGGGCAAAGGGAATCACGCTACTACATCCATTGTTAAGGAAAACAAGAAGAGTACTCTAGTGTATCAATGTGAAAAAGCCCTGGCAGCAGAGAAGGTAGTGATGGGTCTCCTTTACGAGGTAATACAAGACATGTGCTCTCCTGCCTGTAAGATAAGGTTATTTGGTATGTATAAAGCAAATCATCTGTTGCTTGACAATGGAAAAGATTTAAAATGAATTAATGATGAGCTTAAACTAAATGGCTCAAAATATTTTGTTAAATTGAATGAAGCTTTAAAAGAAAAGAATCATTTAAAAATAATCATTTTAGAAAGAAATGTTGAAATAAATACTTTGACTGAAAGAATCACACTTGCTATGTTTGAAACAAGTAAAGTTCAGTCAAAACTTGATAAATGGACAATTTCTGTTAGGATCATGTACTGGATGATGTACTAACTCATTAACGTGTATACCGAACCAAATAGTGCGGAATCCTATTTGATTGGCGATCCAATCAGTGAGAACGCACGTAGAAATAATTATGTGATTGAATCTAACGTTAAGATTCAATTAGGAATCGATCTAATGTGATCTATGAACTTGGAGTATGATCTTAGAGGTTTCTGGACGGCTAGGGTACATCTGGAGTCGAAGTGTGTACAAGGCTTACATTTTTCCACGAATTAGGTGGTATTTATAGGTTAGGGTTACTCATTCGTGTGACTGAACCATTTGCATGGTTCATTTGTGAGATTGAGCGATGCGGTTGATCCATTCGCACGACTGAGTGTTCAGTCATGCGACTGAGTCAGTCGCATGAAGTTGTTTAGGCGTATGGACTATTTAGGCACATGGACACTCAGTCGCGTAGCCATTCGGACGCATGATCACTATTGGGGCGCATGGTCCAGTCGGACGCATGAGAACTTCACTTAACCAAGTTTGAATGTATTCATTATTATAAAATTGTGCATATCAATTCAAACAATCACAAACCTATATAATCTAGTCAATATGCGTTACACAACTCATTAATGAAATATTAAACATTATAAATCACAACCAAACATTCTCATTTCATTAAGTACCCAAGCATTACATAAGCATAAGACATTCAAGACATATTACATTAAGATCCGAATCTAGGTACACATGTATCAACAAACTCCCCCTTGGACCTAGATCTATCTATTGTCTTACCTTCTTCATAACCTCCTCGTACTTCTTGTACTTCTCCTCTGTTGTGACTCCTGCATGTATTTCAAATGCAAAGCAGAGTTGTATCACATTTTGGAATTAGAGGGCTTGTACAATATCCTGCGTGTCATAGAATAGTAGCCACTTGTATAGAGTGTAGATGTCGTCAGTTTACAAGTTGGTAAGCCACATCGGGTCGAATATCCTCATAGTATCCATTTTCCCTCTTTGTTCAGAACTATGCAGCTTCCCCTGTTCTCCAATCATAGTATCACCATTTGAAGTGAGGAGTGATGTCCTGTGGCATCTCCCGTAGAGGGATCTTTGACATTGTTCGTGGAGGACTCCACTTCAGCACTATCTTTGGGTTCCCAGTTATAGGATCAACTTAAGAACGTCTGATATACGTCGTAGGTTGTTGAGGTTTGAAGTTGACCCACCTGGTGTGGTACTCTTTCTTCAAAGCAGCTTCAAACTAGCCTGACATCTTTCTCGGGTCAGCATATAAGAGCTTCAGCTTAGCCAACTGGTTGAGCTCAAAACCAGGTAGAGACTTTAGGTCATGCGGGAATCTAAAGTACTCAATAGCTTTCTCTCTCTTCACCACGTATACAATAAGATCATCAAAATGGGCTGACGCAATAATCTTGCCTGACACCTTGTGTTGATTCTTCACATTGTATAGCTTGGTGTACACATTCTGTTTAGGAGCAGCGCGTTGGGCTCGGATCTCCTCAAAACAAGCAGCCAATTCAGCCTTTCTGATATCAACATCAGTGTTTGAGGCTTGGGCTTATTCTTCAACTTTCTCGGACTCTTGCTCCATCTTATCTATATCTCAAATATATCACCGACCAGGGAGTAACTCAGATTGGGGACCACATTTCCCTCTTCGTCAGCGTACTCGGGATCGTGCTCTGCAGTGACGTCCTCGATCTCTATCTCATAAATGTCGTTCAGCTCGTCGTCACTGGTTTCTACAAAAGTTGGAGCGTCCCTGACAATCTCATCGGGATTGAGCTTGAACATTTTTGCAATTTGCTCGTTAGTGAGATTGTGAATGATCTCTCCTTCTTCAAGAGTGTACATCACCGATCTCCTAACAATACCCTACACATCAAGAATCATTGTGAGCTGACTCTTGATCTGTTAGAGGGGAGCAACATCATGTTCATCCCTCTGAAAGTTTGGATTTGCTTGATTTATACATGTAACACAACAATCATTAGTTAATAATCAAGACAGAAATACAACTATTAAATATATAAACATTCATTAAAATAGTGAGATACAAGATTCGAATACATATGATTTGAATATAGTAAAAAACTAAATATTACTCTTATCATGTATCCTCTGCTCTTCTGCTACCGGGGCGGATGTGGAGGCACCCTAATCTTGAGTCCTTTTGGTCCTCCGTTCGCTGGCAGATGTGGCAACTGCAGTAGAAGAATCGTCTTCATCATCATCAACAATTGCCTCAGCATCACCCTCATGATCATCACCATCATCATCATCATCATCACTCTCATCATCATCATCATCATCGTGTCTGTCTCCTTCTCCGATCTTTAATGGCTCTCTTTGGATCCTTTGAGCTTTAGCAAGATAGTCTTGTTTGAAGCCTCCAGCTCCTCAAACTTCATGGTATGTTGCTCCTAGAGCTGAGACATCTGTTGAGCCTACTTATCAATCAATCAAGCCTGCTAAGAAATCTGCTGAGATTGTGTAGCAGTAAGATCTACTAACTGATGAATCTTTGCAATTTTCTCTTCATCGGCTGCTAATAGACGCATCACCATACGGTTCAGTGCTGACAGCTGTTCCTCTACCCCAAAGGGAGGTAGAGGTGATCCAGATGTATATGGAGAGGAGGATGATGGTGTAGCTGGATGACTAGTGCTGGTGGTGGTGGCAGTGGTGAAGATTGGGGGTAATATAGATGAAGATGGTGGTGGTGTGGGTGTGGAAGATATGGTGGCAGATGGTGTGGCTGTAGAGGTGGTAGGTGGAGTGGTGGTGGTAGGTGTCGTAGTGGTGGTGGTGATGAAGGTTAGTCTTCTCTTCTTCTTCTTCAAGCCGTGGGGCTAAGCAATCCTTTTCTTCCTCGATCCGTTCGAGGTGGATGCTCCCCCTGGAACACGACTTGGCTGATCGGGAGCAAAGGTAGGATTCGTGTCAGTCTCTCCCGATCTGCTGGGGCGTTCACCAACCACCCGGAGCCCTCGCTCTGTGGCAACCACCTTGCTGCCAACAATCCAAGTGAGGGGCTCCTTATCAGTATCCTCCTCCTCATCAGGTATGAAGTCCTACTGGAATCCTGCAGCCTCCACTCCATCATGGGTAGATGCCGGAGATGCTATATCGGCAGTGGGGCCTTTGGTTGAGTGGGCCCTACATCTCCACCATCACCAGTGTCATCGTCGTCGGAGTCATCCTCCGGGATCAGAGTCACTGTCTACATGACGCCATTTACGCCAGCCTGGCGCCACGTAGTCTTCATGGGCCAGATTCCCAAACAGTCGCCTCACAGGGGGTTTCACCTGCTTTCCCATGTAAACCTTCATACGACCCAGTGTGGTGTCGTCCATCACCTCAAGTACCACGACATCCTCCTTCTCCTTCGGCAATGAAGGGAGCTTCTGGTCAATGATCATCTGCATGAATCGAGGGTACATGCAGAAGCCCTCCTTCCCTTTCCCCTCAATGTTCTCCACCAGGTAGATGAAAATCATCCTGGAGAAGTTGAACGGGTGGTTCAGCACCAACGTTGCATAAGCGTTCTGCATCTGATCGGAGAGCTCGTCAAACCCTCCCTTTCGAGAAGCAATACACTTCAGCAGCACATGTGCGAGGTACTTGAACTGGGGGCACAGGTTGCTCTGTTTAGCACCCCTGCGTTCATGTCCCCAGAGTACTTAGCTCGCATCAAACATCCTTGAACCGTAAGGGGGTGTAATCGAGTGGGACAGTCAGCATCATCCCCGAACTATAGCATCGTCTGAAGATCATCCTACGTGATCTCAATATCCTCTCTAAATATTGAGCTCCTGATGCAATGGGGCTTTGAGGATCTTTCCCAGAAAGCCTGTTGGACTGAGTGATAAGGAGTGCAAGGAGTCGAGATGGCATGGAAGATCCTCGATCTCCACAGAAAAGTGATAATGCCAGAAAAGTTTGAAGCATTTCTGGATGTCAGATCCAGATGAGCATAGATGTTGTTCGTAGTGCTCATAGTCCAACGACTAGCCATCTATTACACAATGAATATAAACGTTAGTAACTGTCAATGAGTAATAACTTGAATCATTGGACTTGAAAATTTTTTATGTTCTGTCGTGCGAATGAGACTGTGCGACTGAGATCTAGTCGTGCAAATGAGCAGTGCAACTGAGTTCTAGTCGTGCGAATGACCTCATACGTACGACTGAACATACGACTAGGCTCATATGTATGCAAACTCATGCGTTTATACCAGTCGTGTGACTGAACTCATACGCATGGTTCATTCGTGCGGTTTAGCCATTCGCACAACTCAGTCGTGCGACTGAAGTTCATCAAAATATCCATTTGCATGACGGACTGCTGTTCAATTCAAATTCAAGTTCTGACCAATTCTTAAAATTAGACATTCGTGTTTTGGTTCATTAAACTCGCAATCACTCTATTTAGCACCTAATAACTTTGTTTTCAATATTTTACTTAGTTTTGTTAGGTTATTTGTCCAAACAAGTCTCCGTTCTTGCTTAGGACCGATTATCTTGATTTTGGAATCAAATTGATTGAAATATAGGTGGATTTGTAACACCCCAAAATTTTATTCAAACAAAAGGAAAAGAAAAGTAAGTGGAAGGAATGGAAATTGTACACAAATGGAGGGGAAAAAGTGTACAAAGTACACTTTTTATATTTTAAGATATTAAAGGGCATGGTTGCCCATTCTTCCTTCTTCATCATCTTCTTCACGGCTGAAAAGAAGAAGAGAGAGAGAGAGAGCTCGGTTCTAGAGAGAGAAAGAGCAAGAAAAAGCTGAAAAAGGTAAGTCTTCTCTTGTTTAAGCTCGGTTTTAGTTGGGTTTCGAGTTCTTGACCGAAGTTCTTGGTGTTTAGAGTTTGTTTTCGGGATTCAAGAGCTGAATCGAAGGTGGGACTTGAATAGCAAGTGTGTTGCTCAAAAGCTGCTAAAGGTGAGTCTCTAGAACCCCTCTTTTACGGATTTTTAACTGATTTAGGGCTATTATGCATACCAAGTGATGTTTTAAAGTAAAACCATGGGTTTACAGCTTTATGTTCGAATGTTGTATGTGTGTATGCATGTTATAATGATGATTATGGGTTAGAGATGATGTTTAGCATGCTTAGATGGCCGTAGTATGTTAGATCTATGTTTGGGTACACTTAGAATGAGAATCGGGTGAAATTGGTAGTATAGAAAAGATTTCAAAATGTCTGATGAACATGAATAGTGGTTCATGCGCCTAAACAGTTGTCCATGCATCCATCATGAGTGACCTGACGCCTAAGTGTTGGCCATGCGCCCAAGGGTGGGTCATGCGCCTAAATAGTGGTCCATGTGCCCAACATGTTGGCCATGCGTCTAAGTGTTGGCCATGCGCCCAAGTGCTGGCCATGCGCCTAAATAGTGGCCCATGCGTCTAAGTATTGGCCATGCGCCCAAGTCTTGGCCATGCGCCTAAATAGTGCCCATGCGCCTAAGTGAAGAAAAGACTAAGTGTGGACCATGCACCTAAATAGTGCCCATGCGTCCTAGAGATTGAAATGGCTAAGTGTTGGCCATGCGCCTAAGCAGTGCCCATGCGCCCAAGTGCTTGAAACGGCTAAGTGTTGGTGATGCACCTGAACAGGGCAGAAACGCCCAAACAGTGCCCATGCACCCCGGCTGTTTTATACTTAGAATTTTATGCTCATGCGCCTGGAAGGACCCATGCGCCCACTTTGGACTTGAGGTTTTCTAAGTGGTTTTTAAAGGGTATAATGGGGAGATAAGCCTGGTTATGATGTGATGGCTTACGTTTGATGTGTGTTATGCATGTATGATGTGCCTGTGTTGGTGATAATGTATGTTTATGTTTATGTGTGTTCCTTGTTTTGTATGTATGTCTTCCTTGGCTTTGCATTGAACGTTAATAAATGTAATGAAAGTATTATGTAATGTAAAGTGGAAGATAATGAAAAGAGGAACGTAATGAATGAATGCGGGCATAAACAACTGAATGAGTGATAGGATGGCTTGCGAAAGAAAGGAAGGAGGTTCACGACTCACTGAGGGTTGTTAGCTCAACTGTGTGTGTATCATAGCGTGCAATCTTGGCATACTCATAAGAGGACATATAAATAGTGGGAGTTCAGTTTTGGTAACTGCTCCGATACGTGCGATGTGGTATTTACTGTGTGCTATGTAGCATGCAATTTTGGCTGCCTCATGTGGTTTTATGGCGTGCGATCTTGGCTAACCCATGGGATGGCGTGCGATTCTGGCTAAACCCCGAGAGTTCTCACACACACGGGGGGAGTCGGTCTTTGTGACCACTCCGATGGTGCGATTGGTGCGATTGGTGCGATATGTGCGATGGATGGCATAAGGGTAGCGTGCGATTTTGTCTGCCTGATGTGGTTTTTATAGTGTGCGATCTTGGCTAACCCAAGAGATAGCGTGGGATTCTGGCTTCCTTATGTGTATGATCCGTGTGATATGTACTTCGGGTACGATGATGTGAAAGTGCGATAATGAAAGAACGGGATCCTTGTCATTCGACCTCAGTAATCATGGCTGAGTGCCATGAGGAGGGTAAAGCCTGACAGGATCTATGTGAGAATTGAATGATTATAAGAGTATGAAATGTGCGAACGTGTGCTATGTATGTAACGAACGTTAATGAATTATCATAATAATGTGCGATAAGGATCCTTGTCATTCGACGTCAGTAATCATGGTTGAGTGCCACGAAGAGGGTAAAGCCTGACAAGATCTAGGAAGAGAAGTGAATGATAATGTAATACGTTGAATGAACAAAGTTAACGAACGTAATGATGAAGATAATAATGATATTATCTGTATGTACGTATGATGCATGATCACGAACGATTGTAAAGTATAGTATGATTTGAAATAAATAAAGAATGGTTTTAACAAAGAAAAGTATGTTTTATTATAAAACTAGAACTCACTCGGCGTCATTGACTTTTGTATACATGATAGTTGGCAGGTATTTGTTGATGCTGAGGAGTTGCAGGCATGGATGCATAAACTACTGGGAGCATTTTGAGGCTGGCATCCATATTTTGACATGTCATTGTATTTTTAGATGAAAAAGAACGTTGTAAATGATATGTTTTTAGTTATTAATGAATGATTCAAATTCCGCTGCAAAATATACGTATGTTTTAAAATGTTTTAAGTGCAATGAATGACCAACTATGAGGTGCCGGGAACGTGGCCTTACAGGATTGAACCGCATTATACCTTTATAATCAGTGGAAATCATAAGTATACAACAATCAATGGTATAGAATGATCAAACAAAAATTGGCAGAGTAACGATAGGTCGTGCGAATTAGGGCGATTTTGGGAGTGATGAATGACTGCGATCGACTCCCCCTCCTTTTATACTAGGGTTTCCTTTAGTCGTATGATTGAGCCCAGTCGCACAGTTTATTCGTGCGACTGAAGATCAGTCATGCGACTGGCACAGTCGGTCACCTTCAGTTCTGCGACTAGAAGTCAGTGGTGCAAGTGTGTCATTCGGTCACCTTCATCCATGTTATTAGCATATTTTAGTCATCCAATCGTGTGATTTTAGTCATACTGATGGTCCAATCGCACGTATTTCCCATACATGTGGGTTAATCGTCCAATTGGGCACATTCGTATCCTTCAATCGTATGACTGGTCAATACTCATGATCCAGTCGTGCGAATGAATCATACTCATGGTTTTTTACTTTATGACCATTTTACCTTTGACACCCTTTTAAACTATTGATTTAACATTATGAACCTTTGATCATCTCAGACATGATCATTTTAACTTGAAAAAATTTTGACCACCTCAGACGTGGTCCTTTTAAAACAGTTTTATCACCTCAGACGTGACCCATTTTTATTTGAAAGGATGTGTGGTCACCTCAGACGTGACCATTTAGATGATAAGGTTCCCTATCAACTTCCATGACATAGTATGATATTGAACAAACTAAAATTGACAAACTTTATACACAAATAAAAGAAACAAAACTGAAACTTAAAACTAAGACATGTTTTTGTGTTTTTGTGAGGGTTAAATCCTAAGATGTAAATCTAAGAAATTATTTATCTGAAAAGGTAGCTTCAATTCATCTAAACCATACATGGACCAATTCAATTTGGAATCATACAGGATATTCAAATCGTTCGGGACAAGTTATCTAAAACCTTTGATGCTCTATTCTTGTTTTTCATCTAGAGTCATTTAGCAAATTTAGGAAATCATACTAGTACTATTAGGTCCCCACACAGATTTGAACTTCCAAGAATTCTAGCCACAATGATTGTTAGTATACTTGTCCTCTTAAATCCATACACAGACTTTCAACACAGATTGATGATGGTTTAAGGTTTGTTTATTTCAACAAGCATTTGTGGATCCCACACTTATATCGTAATCAACATTCCTCAGGAGATTTTTGAGCGGTCTCAGGGTAGTATTCAAGAAGAAACTATTCATAGAACTTTCAAAGAGAAGCAAAGCCTCAGGTCAGTGCCACCGCACAGCAGAAAGGCGGCAAACAGCAATGAATTCTAGAACATATAGGTTAGGCTTATCCTCAGGTCTGTGCCACCGCACAGCAGAGAGGCATATAACCTATCTTCTTGTTTGAGCAATTTCATTCTTTTTGCACAGATCTCACCAACAACATAGGTTATCAGTTTGATTTTATTTGCATTTTTTATTTCCTTTTGCTTAGGCTTTGGTCTTACGCACACATTCGTGGCGTTTATTTTGCTCGTTGCCCCTTATTGGAATCTTGTTGATTATGTTAACCAGGGATAAGGTGTTACCCACAGGTAGTCAAACATTTTAGTTTAATCTTGAGATCACCAATAAGGTCTAGTCATCTATTGTGTTGAATCTACCAACACATCATCTGTAGTCTAGCAACCTCTAGGTCTACTTTCTTTGTGTTACCTTAGTAGTAGCTAGTTTGTCTATCATATTTCCTTTTATATTGCTCAGACTACACAGACTTATACTTGAGATTTGAATCTTTTTCAATGTATATTTTTAAAGTCCCAAATGGTTTGCTCCTGTGTACTATCATATTCCAAAGATTGAATCGGTATCACACATACGATCTTATTTTTATCAGCTACCTCTCCTTCTCCCTCGTTTTTTATACCGTCTAAACCTATTCTCCCCCCTAAAATTTTAAAACCGTAATGGATTAATGTTTTAGGATTTTAATAGGCAAAAACAATAAGACCAATTTTAATTAACCAACTTAAAATTAAGCAAATAGTTCAAAAAATTGAAAAATAAAAGAAAATTTACACGACACATCGGACTACACATGGTCATCTTCAGGAATGACCTCACTTTTCTTTTTAACACCGTTGACCTCTAACAGATATAGAAAACATGGTTTGTCAAAAGCCTTTGTATAGAGGTCAGCGCGTTGAAAATCTGTGTTTATTTTTACCATATCGATTAAGTTCTTTTCAAAGCAATCACGTATAAAGTTATATTTAGTCCCGATGTGTTTGGTCTTTGGATGTTGGACCGGTTTTTAGTGACTGCAATTGCAGCTGAGTTATCAACAAAGATAGGAGTAGAAGAGAATTTCAAACCGTAATCCCGCTATTGCTATTGAATCCATATGATTTGTGAACAGCAACTTGCAGCAGCAATGTGTTTGGCTTGGAACCGCCTTCATTACTACCTCAAACTCTTTACATAATTCTTTGCTCTTGGAACCGAAGATTATGTCATCGAAATAGATTTGTACCAGCAGTAAATCCCCATTGTTTTCTTTGATAAACAATGTACAGTCAATGACTCCCCTGCGAAACCATGTTACACAAAATGCGTCGAGAGTTTCTCATACCAGGCCCTTGGAGGTTGATGAAGCCCGTATAGCACCTTGTCAAGTTTGTAAACTCTATCCCGATGATATGGATCCTCAAATCCCTCGGGTGACTGACATACACTGTCTCTCGGATCTCATCATAAAGGAACACACTCTTCACACCTAGTTGATATACTTTGATCTTCATATACGATGCATAGGCAAGGAAGATGCGGATTGCTTCCATTCTTGCCACGGGTGCAAACACTTCATTGTAATCAATACCCTCAACTTGTTGAAATCCCTAATCAACAAGCCGAGCCTTGTTTCTAATGATCACTCCTTGATCATATTTCTTGCATTTCAAGACCCATTTGGTGCCAATGACCTTAGCACCTTTAGGTCTATCCACTAGAGTCCATACACCTAACTTCTTGAACTAAAGAAGTTCTTGCATGGCACTCACCCATGCCTCATCATTCAGGGCTTCACTAACATACTTTGGCTCAAACTGAGACACAAAGCAACGATAGGCACCATCATGAAGGTATCCCTTTTCCATCACAGAGGCATAATCAGCTGAATACAACTGATTTCTGGTCTGAACTCCTGATCTCACATCACCTATGACATTATCCAAAGGATGATAGACGTTTAGAAGTGAGCCAGGAGTTGTTGGAACAACCACCTTCGAATCAAGATTGTGAATATTTTGTTTTGGATCTGAGGCTATAGGAGTCTAAGGTTCAGAAGGCTTAGAAGCATGACTGTCAGATGCTTGTGGACTTGTGGTAGTCGGAACCTGTTCATCCTGGTTGTTCTGATCATTTTCTTCATCAGAGGAAGAGTCACTCACGTCAAGTGCTCTCCCTGAGTTAGTAGATGATTGACTTTGTGAACCGGATGGTGTTGAATCTTAAGACGGTGTGTTCAAGACTTCATACATCGTCTTGTTTGCCAACTCGTCTTCAGAAGTGGAGAGAGATATGTTGAAGGACTTGAAGAATCCATCATAATCAAAGAAATAAGCAGGCCCTTTTCCAGCAGGTGGTGTGGTGTATCTCTAAACATCAACATTACACCACACCTCTACTTGACCCGTTGAGTTGTTGTAAACTCTCTTGTTTGGTATGTTGTATCCTAGAAAGATCCCTTCATCTACCTTCTCGCTGAATTTTCCCTCCTGAATCTTCTTCAGCAGGGTGCATGTAGCGCCAAATGGCTCGAGATACTCTAAGTTAGGTTTACATCGTTATAGTAACTCATAGCACGTTTATCCATGGCGTTTAACAACCAGAACTCGATTGAGCGTATAATATGCATTTGCAACGGCCTTGTTCCAGAATTGAATAGGTAGTTTCAAGTCTACTAGCATAGTCCGTGCGGTCTCTATCAAGCTGTGATTCTTCCGTTCAGCAACACCGTTCATCTGAGGAGTGTAGGTAGAGGTAAATTGATGCACAATTCCCTTTTCCTTGCAGTAGGCCTCCATCCACTAATTCTTCAACTCAGTTCCGTTGTCTGAGCACACTTGTCGTACTTTCAGCTTGAATAGGGATTCCAGTGTAGTTACTAATTCCTTGAAGGATTAATGTTTCTGATTTGGACTTCAGAAACATTACCCAAGAGAATCTTGAGTAGTCATCAGTAACACGTAGCAGTACAAGTCACATGCGATGCTTCTTGTACTGACAGGACCAAACAGATCCATGTGAAGAAGCTCAAGAGGTAGTTTTATGGAATGAACTTTCTTTTCCTGATGTGACTTCTTTGTCTGTTTGCCCTTCTTGCACGCAACACAGAAATCCGGGAGTTGGAAGTTTTTGACGTTCACTCCCCTCACTAGATCGTTCTGGATCAAGTGATTCATCTTCCTTGGATTTATGTGTCCCATTCTCCTATGCCAGGAGATGGAATCCTTTTTAGTAGCTTTGAACAAGAAGCACTGAACTTCATGATCTGTTGTCGAGGCCTTCGAATGACCCAAAACATAAAGATCATTATATCTTGAAGCTGACATTAGAACTTGGTCCTCCGGGATCACGTAGTCCTTCTTTAGAACGTAGCACTTCTTGTTGTCAAAGACTACTTTGAAGCCTTTATCACATATTTGAGAAACATAAAGTAAGTTATTCTGTAATTGTTGGACATAGTTTACCTTGTCAAACTTAACTTTCTGAGTTCCCACTTCTCCTTGGGCTGTGATATACCCTCCTTTGTTTCCAGCAAATGAAACATGCCCTCATTTGATTTGTCTGACGTTTGATAAGAGAGCTTTGTTCCCCGTCATGTGCCTATATGCTCTGCTATCTACAATCCATGTGTTAGTCTCAGCACTATAGCAAACACCCTGCACATTCAATGAAAACATTCGTTCATGTTAAGAACCCAAGCCTTTACTGGCTTGGGTTTCCCCAAGGCATCACATAACATAAACTCAACCCATTGACCATTTGAGGTTGAGGGAAGCTCAGATGTCTGTTTGTTCTCATTTTCAGATGCGGAGGCAGATTTTTCTTTCCATAGACCAGCTTTGTGTAAGGCCTGTTTGTGATAAACAGACGACTGGCTGATGGGTTGAACTATGTGTTCACTATCCCTTTTAGGAGGCATCACTGAGTTCCTCTTAAAAGAGCTAGTTTTAGATGCAAGAATTTTAACTTTCTTTCTCGGTGTCTGATAATAAGGACAATGAGACGCAATGTGACCGTACTCTCTACAATTGTAGCAGGATCTGCTTTCAACTTTACGGTTTAAATGTTTTTGTGGAGATGTAGGTTTCACACGGATGACCTTATTTTGTTTAGATTGAGACACTTCTTTGTTAGATGTATGGTCGGATTTTACAAACTTAATTGTTTTACCTGGTTTTACATCTTTTATTTCTTGTTTACCTGGACTTTGACATGATATGCGTGATTGATTAGGTTTAATAGTCTTTTTGGTTCTGATTTGACTTTGATTGAAGCTGACTTTAAATTAACCTTTTCAAACTCTTTTTCCAGGTTAACACAAGGCATTTTTCCTTTTGCCTTTGAAGTGGACTCCTTTTGTTTAATGCTAGATTCAATTGATGTACATGTGGAATCTGGGTCACTAACAAGAGGTGTGGTCACCACATGATCCTTGATGGGATTATTATTAATTGGTTTACTTTTGGTATTCATCAAGGTCTTAGGTGGTGGCGGGACCACTTTGTATCCCAATCCCTACCCATTGTTTCTCTCTCTCACTAAGTGTTGGACAATATGAGACGGGCTTGTCCAACTGTGTAGTTTTTGTTTTAAGGAGTTGACTTCTACTTCTAAAACTGCTTTCTGCTTCTTACTGTGCTCTAGGGAGTTAAGATAGTACCTAATGTCATTAGCTTGGTTAAAGGCAACTACTTCTGTTTCTCTAAGCTGTTTGTTCAAAAGGTCTATCTTTTCCTTGTAACTGTGCTCATTTTGTTTTAAAACTCTATTAGCTTCAGTGCACAGTTCCAGATCCTTTACTAAGCTATCATTATGATCTAATAACCTAGCAAATTTTAAATCTATGCTTTCTCTAAATTTATTACAATTAGAACAAGCATGATTATTAAACAACTGGTCAGTAGTACTTACCTAAGATGTTGAAGAGGAATCAGCCATTTGTGCAGAATTTGTTGTCTCTGGTTCTGGTGATTCTGAAGTTGATGCAGATTTTTCTTCTTCAGGCAGATGGTTGACCACATGTGTAGTATCTTCAGAGTTGAACATCGCGAGCTCTACTGCTATGTCTCCCTCACTAGCGGAATCGTCATCAATGTCCTCCACACTAGCGATGTTGGTCTCTCCCAGTTAGACAAACCGAAAGCTCCAGTCATGTCCGTCATCCTCGTTCACAGTCAAGGCTTTAGGATCATTGCTTGATGGAGTAGAACTGCTAGATGTGGCTTTGTCCTGACGATTGAAGGAGGAGAAAGGATTGCCATTACCAGTCTTCTTTGGCTTCACACACTCCCGTTTGAAGTGTCCCTTCTCACCCCAGTTGAAACCGGTTACCTTTGACTTATCGAAGCCAAAGGTTGTGTCCTTGGTTGCAACTAAGTTCTGTCCGGTCTTTTTGACAAACTTCTTACCTCATCGGACAGCACTTGCCAAGGCCCACATTATATCCATCTGTTCTAATTCCATCTCATCCACCTGTTCATAATCCTCATCAGCCAGGTGGCAATTTCTTATCTTTCCAGCAATTAGTCCATCATAAGAGTGGACTACCACAGCTAAGAGGTCCATATGTTCTCTGGCCACCTCTAAAGTCATATTACCGAAGTTATCGGTCTTCAGTTTTGCTGCATTGGCTTCGGGTATGATATACTGGGTGCCAGATGACCCTGACGTTTCAAACCCCGAAGTAGATGCTTGTGCTGGATTTGCTGAGCTTGAGACGAAGGCAGTTTGTCGTGGTGCTCCAGATGTCTTGGCCTGAGGAGTCGCGTTGTAAAGCGTCGGATTCTGACCATAGTTGGCCTTTTGGGCTCTATACTTCATCCTAAGCTCCTCCTCTCTCAGTTTCAGAATGAAGTCATTTATATCTAACTTGAGAGCATCCCATTCTGTCTGATATTTGAAACGAAGGAAGCTCATTTCTCCGTAGTCCATTAGCAAAGTTGGATACCTTATCCTCCAAAGACGTAGTTACTCCATGAGTGTGCATCTCACTCATCAAGTGGTAGAATCTGTCGATCACATCATCCAGGCCTTCCTTTCCTATTGAAGAGAAGTTGTCAAACTCCTTCTTCAAAGCTTTGGCCATAATATCCTTGAGTCAGGCATTTCCGTCATACCACTTTTCCAAGGCATCCTATAATTTCTTTGCTTGAGTATATTCTGAATACTGATGGAAGATGTCCTTCGGAATAGACTGGGTAAGCAAAGCGTAGACTTTCTTCTCAGGGTTGTGTTCTACCTTTTGTGCATCAGACATGCCACTTAACGTAAGTTTGACACCGTCAGCTCCAATAGGCATGTTGTACCCCGATTCTCTTGCCTCCCATAAATTTGTATCTACTCCATTTAAGTAGATTTCGAAACGTTGCTTCCATTGTCAGTAGTCGTCTAACGTGATAAGCTTCGGGGGTTTATTATGAATTCCCACTTCGTTCTCCAACAGCAGTAGCTTCTGAATACGAGTGTCTCTACTTGCTATGTATGCTGAAAACTGGTCCTCCATTTCACTTAACTTTACTATTAAACAAACTGTTTATGTGTGCGAATGAAGGTATGCGATTGGGCTTATTCAGGCGATTGAACTAGGCGAATGTTTCAATCGTGCGACTGAACAAATGCAGATGAGTCAGTCGTCCGAATGAACTAATGCGGTTGAACAGTCCGAATAGGGTTCTCAGTAGTACGAATGAGGGTACGAATGAATCCAATCGTGCATTTGGGGAATGCGAATGAACTCAGTTGTGCGATTGAGCCAATCGTGCGACTAAACCTGCTGAAGTTTGAAAATTTGTAGGTTAAACGTGTTTTGGCCGCAAAAACTCGAACTTTTACAAACCCTAATTGCCGTATGCCGGAAAAACTAAACTTTATGGTCAGGAAACATCTAAGACTCCGTTTGACACAAAAGGATTGTGTTTTTATTTAAAAAACACAATTTTTGTAACAAAATTGATTGAATCAACACCTAATCAAGAGCCAAGGCTCTTATACCACTTGTTAGGATCATGTACTGGACGATATACTAACTGATCAAAATGTATACTGAACCAAATAGTGTGGAATCTTATTTGATTGGCGATCCAATCAGTGAGAACGCACGTAGAAACAATTTTGTGATTGAATCTAACGTTAAGATTCGATTAGGAATTGATCTAATGTGATCTATGAACTTGGAGTATGATCTTAGAGGTTTCTAGACGACTAGGGTATGTCTCTAGTCGAAGTGTGTACAATGCTTACGTTTTTCCATGAATTAGGTGCTATTTATAGGTTAGGGTTACTCATTCGTGCGACTGAACCATTTACATGGTTCATTCGTGCGATTAAGCCATGCGGTTGATCAATTCGCGCGACTAAGTGTTCAGTCGTGCGACTGAGTCGGTCGCATGAAGTTGTTCAGACGTATGGACTATTTAGGCGCATGGACACTTAGTCGCATGGCCATTCGGACGCATGACTACTGTTGGGGCGCATGGTCCAGTCGGACGCATGAGAACTTCACTTAACCAAGTTTTAATGTATTCATTATTATAACATTATGCATATCAATTCAAACAATCACAAACCTATATAATCTAGTCAATATGTGTTACACAACTCAATAATGAAATATTAAACATTATAAATCACAACCAAAAATTCTCATTTCATTAAGTACCCAAGCATTACATAAGCGTAAGACATTCTAGACATATTACATTAAGATCCGAATCTAGGTACACATGTATCAACAATTTCAAGAATGCAACATGATGATTTGTGTAGATCACAACAAGGGGCAAGGATTAAAACAGGTTTGGATTATGAAAATGCTTTGGTTTATCCTCCTCCTAGCACTTATTGTTATTCACCTATGCCAGTTCTAGGCCCTTGAGATGATTTCATTCAAATAGATACTAACAGTTGTCTGCAGGTTTAGAAGGTGTTAAATCTATGGACATGCGTGAGGAGTATGGTTATGGACCGACGAGTGGACTTGCATGTAATAGTTTTAGTACACCTACACCTCAACAGTCTATTTTAGATAATAGTTCTAGCCTAAGTAATGTTTTTGTTTCTCAAAAGTCTATCTCAAACATTGATTTGGTGTGTTGAAGTGGTTGTGCCACTTCTTTATTGAATGATTTTAGATGTAATGATGATTCTTCAAATTCTTGTGTGAATGAGGTTGTGAATGATTCTGTTATCGATTGTAAAGATAAAACAAAAAATAACTGCTTTGAAAAATTATTTTCTCATCCCATTCCATCTTTTTACCCCAATTAATATTTCACAATCTAATGAAGAGGGTAATATCATCTTCTAGTGCAAGCATAAGTGGTTCAAGTACCACATGTACTTCAAACAATGATGAATCAACATTTGTAAATAATCATTCTTTAAAAGAAATATCAGAACTAGAGAAATGTATGAGACATATAGTGATAATGATTCTAGCTTATCTGAGTGTGATGAGGAAATATGCATACATAAAATTCCTGACTTGTCGCATAATAGACCTCGATTAAAAACCATTTCTTTAGATGTGGTAAAATTGTCATGTAGTTAAAATTGTCTAGAGCTTCATCATAGACCTATTCATAAGAATTCTTTTGGCAATAGATTAACTCACATTGTTAATAGTTTCTTTTGCAAAAAATTTTTTGTTCCTAAACCTAAAGTTTTCAAACTTGGGTTCAAGTTTCAACCAGTTAAATTGATTTCTTTATTTTTGCAGGAGTCATTCACTAAAGCTGTAAATAGTCTTTGGGATGTTGATAGTAGATGCTCTAAACATATGACCGGGTGGAAAGATTTATTGACAAATTATCGTATCATCAATGGTGGGTATGTAGTATCCGCTGGTGACAAGAAAGGTAGTAAATGATTGGTCAAGGCGAGGTTTCAAATGGATCTCTCACTTGGGAGAAAGTGATTTCATGCCAAAGCTTGCATTCAATATTTTGAGTGTCTCTCGTATCTGTGATAAAGAGATTCCAGTTTTTTTATCCGAAATGAATGTTTATTTAAGAAATCACGGTTTAATATTCCTAATGAGATGATACTCATGTGAGCCCTGAGAAAGAATGACACCTATCTTCTTGATATGGGATCCAAAGAATCAACCTCCATTATCACTTGCCTTCTATCTAATGCTTCATCTTCTGAATCATTCTTGTGGCATTGTAAATTGGGCCACGTTAATTTCAAATGCATTAACAAATTGGTTAAAAACAATTTTGTTAGGGGATTACCATTAAAAGACTTTTCTGTTGTTGAGAAATGCATGGCCTGTGCCAAAAGAAAACAACATAAGAAACCTCATAAACCAAAACTTCAAAAGAGCATTTCAAATTTGTAAGGCCCCATTCCCGGGACACTCATAGTGCATCATTCATTGCGCATAAAATATAAAAAACATATTTAACTTTACTAAAACAATGCAGCAGAACAATTTAAAATCGTTTTAGTCATTGCTTTTGATAAATAATAATACAATATTCATAATCATTAAAAAATATCGTTGTTTGCATTACAATGCAAAAATGTTATAATTTAAAAAATTGATGACATCCCAAAATGCTAAGTAGCTGACCCCGTGCCATCCTCAGCAGCATTTGCCTGCCAACTAGAAACACATAAAAGTCAGCGTTACAGAATGAGTTCTAGTTTTACAAAAACATTATATTACCTTTCATTCATTAAAACATTTTCTCTCTTTTGCATGTGATCACACATCATATGTACAACAAGGTAATATTTATTATCTTCCTTCATCGTTCATTTCGTACATATCGCACATTTCTACTTATCGCACTTTTTGTACATTTATTGTCTTTCACTTATATCTAGATCCTATCATATGCTTGACCCCCCCCCCCCTCTTGGGCACAAAGCCATATCATCTAGGGTTAAGCGACAATGATCCCATATAGCACATATTGCATGTATGGATTAGTCACATAGAATAACTCCCCCTGTGTGTGAGCCCTTAAGGGTTATCCAAGATCGCACCCTATAAACACATAGTTGAGCTAACAACTCTTAATGAGTTGTGAACCTCCTTACATTTTCTAGCAAGATTTTTCATTCACTCACTCATTATGTTCCATTTTCATTATCTTAAATCTTTCGCTTTTTTAAGATAATACTTTACGTTCATTAACATAATCACACCACGTAAAGTAACATCATAATATGTAATAAGGAACATAAGAAAACATATCATACATAAGCATAACATCATCACATACCATAAAATCCATCGTTATACAGTCACTTACATCACTCCCGGGAACCTCCCAAGTTAAAGCCTAACACTTTACTTATTTTTATTCAAATTTTAGAAAAATATTCTAAGTCTTAGGCGTATGGGCACTATGCAGGCGTATGGCTTTCTGGCGCATGGGAACACGTAGGCGCATGGGAAAGGTTCTTGGCGAATGGACACTATTGGGGCGCATGACCCAACACTTAGTCATTTCAGGCATTTTCTAGGCGCATGAGCACTATGCAGGCGCATGAGTGCTTAGGCACATGGGTTGTCTTGGCACATGGACACTTAGTCAAATTTCAGCCTATTCTAGGTGCATGGATACTATTTGGGCGCATGGGACTACACATAGGCAAATTCAATCGTTAGGCGCATGGGAAACCAACTTATACTATCAATCATCATAATTGAGTCCCAACATCATCAATTCATCATGTTCAAAGCTTACTTCCTACATTCTAAGCAACAAAACATGAACATAACACACTAATAATATCGTGAACACCCAAATCATAACCCACCCACATTCACACATACATATTCATATGGGTACAAAACCAACTTCAACAAAAACATACAAACCAACATTTCTAGCCCCAAAATTAGTTATAACATGTAAAAAGGGGGTTTTAGAACTCACCTTATGAAACTTTCAAATGAACTTCCTCAAACCCGAATACACTTTGAGTTCCACCACCTAAAACCCACCAAATCACACAACCCGAACACACACAAACACATAAGCATATACCAAGGCATAGACCGAACAAGAATGCTTACCTATCTCAAAACAAAGAATTCTTACCTATAATTCGAATGCTTCTTCTTCTTTCTTCAAAAACCAAAACTTCTTCTCTTTCTCTCTCTTAAATCTGGTTGAAAAGAAAAGATGCAGAATCCAACACCTTTTTCCACCCACTTTTATTCTTTTTGTCCTTTTTAACACATTTAGCCCCTCAACTTGGGTTAAATTATGTTTTCTCCCTTTTTCCAAACTTTTATTCTTTCTTTCTCATTTTTAAAAATATCCAAGTGTTACAAGTCCACCCCCCTTATAAAGGTTTCATCCTTGAATCCTGTTATTCCTTGAACAAATGTGTGTAATGTTGTTTCATCTCTTCTTCAGTCTCCCACATAGACTCGGATCCCTTCCTTATGATTCCACTATAGACGCATTATGGGAACCACTTGATTCCTTAACCTCTTCTGTTTACAATCAATGATCAACACTGGTTGCTCCACTAGAGATTAACTTGCCCTGCTTTTTGAACAAATGACCCCCTTCCAAGGTGATACTTTCAACATAACTCTATCGCGCACCATGAACTCAATCGGCCTACGTCTTTTGTTCGCATACTACTTTTTCCTATCTTTAGCTGCTTTCATAAAGGCTTTGATCTTTTCCAGCTTCCTAGTCGTAGCCTCGATCACCTCCATACTTCCCAACTCTTTCTGACCAATATCACCCCAACAGACGGGTGTTCTAAATCTCCTACCATATAGCATCTCATAAGGAGGCATTCCAATGCTGGCATGATAACTATTGTTATATGAGAACTCAGCTAACGGTAAGTGGTCATCCTAACTTCCTCCGAAATCAATTACGCATGCTCGAAACATATCCTCAAGCGTCTGAATGGTTCTCTCCAACTAACCATCCGTATGTGGATGATAAGCCGTGCTAATGTGTAACCTTATCCCTATAGCATCATACCCTTTCGCGGTACGTGGTAACTTTGTAATAAAGTCCATGATGATATGCTCCCACTTCAACTTGGGTATATCAAGTGTTTGGATCTTCCCATATGACCTCTGATGCTCGGCATTCACTTGTAAGCAAGTAAGGCACTTACTCACATACTCTGCTACATTGCGCTTCATGCCCGACCACCAATAATCTCTCTTCATATCTTGATACATCTTAGTAGAACCGGGATAAATGGACTATCGAGTCTTATGAGCCACATCCATGATCTTTCCATCTAAGTCACCATAATAAGGAATCCACATTCGTCTGAATTGGGTCCTAACACCGAGAGTGTTCTCACCCAATTCCACGACTAGACCTCTCATCCTTTCAGAGTTAAGACGATCTTCTTTCAATGCCTCGTTTGAAACTCCTTGACCTATTTCATCACATCGGAGGTCAAAATTAGTTGGTAAGCCTTCATCTGAATTGGTTCAGGCCTCTCCTTTCAGCTAAGGGCATCCGCCACTATGTTGGCTTTGCCCATATGGTAATGGATCTCGCAATCATAATCCTTTATGAGCTCCAACCATCGTCTCTACCTCATATTCAAATCTTTTTGCTCGAATAAGTAGTTCAAGATCTTATGGTCCATGAAGACGGTGCACTTCGTCCCGTACAGGTAGTGTCTCCAAATCTTTAATGCAAAGATCACAGCTACCAACTCCAAGTCATGAGTAGAGTAATTCACCTCATAAACCTTCAATTGTCAGGACACGTATGCTATAACCTTTTCTTGCTGCATCAACATGCAACCGAACCCTAAGTAAGAAGCATCTTCATAGACCACAAATCCTCACTTCAGGCATTTTCTAGGCACATGAGCACTATGCAGGCGAATGAGTGCTTAGGCGCATTGGTTGTCTAGGCGCATGGACACTTGGTCAAATTTCAGCCTATTCTAGGCGCATGGATACTGTTTTGGCACATGGGTTTTGGGCACATGGGACTACACTTAGGCAAATTCGACCATTTGGTGCATGGGCCAATCCAAGCGCATAGGAAACCAACATATACTATCAATCATCATAATTGAGTCCCAACATCATCAATTCTTCATATTCAAAGCTTACTTCCTACATTCTAAGCAACAAAACAAGAACATAACACACTCATAATATCATGAACACCCAAATCATAACCCACCCACATTCACACATACACATTCATACGGGTACAAAACCCACTTCAACAGAAACATACAAATAAGCATTTACAGCCCCAAAATCAGTTAAAACTTGTAAAATGGTGTTCTCGAACTCATCTTATGAACTTTCAGATGAACTTCCTCAAAACCTAATGCACTTTGAGTTCTACCACCTAAAACCCACCACATCACACAACCCGAACACACACAAACACATAAGCATATATCAAGGCATAGACCAGCCAAGAACATATTAAAACAAAGAATTTTTACCTAGAATTTGAATGCTTCTTCTTCTTTATTCAAAAACTGAAACTTCTACTCTTTCTCTCTCTAAAATCTGGTGGAATAGAAAATATGCAGAAAGGTGTGAGCGGTCATCATCTTTTTGCACCCACTTTTGTTCTTTTTATCCTTTTTAACCCATTTAGCCCCTCAACTTGGGTTAATTTATGTTTTCTCCCTTTTTCCACACTTTTATTCTTTCTTTCTCGTCTTTAAAAATATCTAGGTGTTATAAAATCCCCTCGAGTTGTCGCATACTGATTTGTTTGGCCCAATCAATGTAAAATCAATTGCTAAGAAATATTTTTGCCTTGTTATAGATGATTTTTGTAGGTATTCATGGATGAGATTTCTTGCTCATAAAGGAGAAGTTGCTGAAGAGTTGCTGAAGTTAATTCTTTTAATCAAAGTGATAAGCGAGAGGAAGGTAATGGTTATTTGAAGTAACAACGGTACCGAATTAAAAATTTACATCTTTGACTCATTTTGTGCAAGCAAAGAAATTTTGACACAATTCAATGCCACCAGAACACCTTAACAAAATGGTGTTGCTGAAAGAAAATATTGCACTCTTATAGAAGCCGCTCTTACCATGTTGATAGAATCTTCTTTGCTAATTATTTGTTGGGCTGAAGTGGTGAATTGTGCATCCTATGTCCTTAATCGGTTTTTGATTGTGAATGATAAAATGAAGAATCCTTATGAGCTATTTCATAAAAGGAAGCCATTGATTTCAAAGCATTGAAGGATCATCCTTATGATAACATAATCAGATCAATTACTGATTGTGTAGGACATAGAGTCAATCTAGTTTAATAAACGTGTGCTTATTCTCTTGTTTTATATACCAAATTGTTCCAATGAATGTTCATGAAACTCTTTAGGATCCATACTGGGTTGAGTCCATGCAATTGGAGCTTCAACAATTTCAAAGACTCAAAGTGTGGACACTTGTTGATCTTCCTCCAAACAAATGCCCAATTGGTAAAAAATAGGTGTTCAAGAACAAACCGAATGATCATGGCATTGTGATAAGGAATAAATCTAGGTTGGTGGTTCAAGGATTTGCTCAAGAAGAAAGGATGGACTACATGGAAGTTTTTTATTCCAATAGCCCGTCTTGAAGCAATCGGGATTTTTCTGGCTCATGCTTCTCATAAGTAATTCAATGTCTATTAGATGGATGTTAAATGTGTGTTTCTTGATAGAGACATCAATAAAGAGATCTATTTGTGTTAACCACTAGGGTTTGAGGATCTGTAAGGCCCCATTCCCAGAACACTCACAGCTGGTCGATCATTGCACATAAATACATATAATTTACATTTGCCATTACTAAATTATTGCAGCAGAATAAATTTAAACTATTTCATATCATTATAATTACTTTTGAAAAATAATACACGATTGACATATTACGAAATATAACTTGTTGCATTACGTCACAAAAACATTATTGTTATACAAAATGAATGCCACTAAAAATAAGCCAAGTAGCCGCTCGTGCCATCCTCAGCAATCAATTACCTACCAACTGGAAAAACATAAAAGTCAGTGTTGCTAAGTGAGTCCTAGTTTTAAAATAAAAAATACTTCACTTGCGTTTAAAACCTTTCTTTACTTTCATACGCGATCATACATCAAAAATACACATACATAATAGCATTATTATCTTACATCATTGTTCGTCATCTTTCGTTTACTCATTCATCATACATCATCATTATCATTCATTATTTTCCTTACCGTACCTTAGGTACATTCATCGTTAACTTCTCTATGCTCCAGGCCAATGCCAAGAGCTATACCCCACCATCATACATAAAGTGGATACTGGGCCGAAGTCTATAAATAGACTCCCATACATTATGCCCGGTAGCCTGACCGCAGTACCGGGGTAAATATATTTGTAACAGTGTCATGTGTTATATCCCATCATCATGCGTAAAACGGGTACTGGGCCAAGGTCTATTAATAGACCCCAAACATAGTGCCCGATGGCTTGACCATAGTTTCGGGGTAAGCGACAAGGGTCCCATACATATGGCCAATCCCAATGATTATACCTAGTGTGCATCCTTCTGGGGTAGCTAACCCATACACCGTTGAGCTAACACCCTTCATTGGGTGTGAACCTCCATCCAAGGCCTACAAGACTTTCTTTACTTTCCTTTCATTAATGCATGCATTCTTTCATTCATTACATTCATCTTTTTATTATCTTCCATTTTACATTACATAATACTTTCCATTTACTTTCATAACCATACCATGCAAAGCCATGGAAAATAGTCATATATAACAAGGAACATAACATAATCATAACCTTACCATACACATCACATCATCAAACATAACATAACATACATCACCCATCATCATAAGGTCAACTTACATCACCCCCGGAACATCCCAAGTCAAAGCCTACACTTAACATTTTTCCCAAAATTCAGAAAATAATTCTAAGTCCTAGGCACATGAGCACTATGGAGGCGCATAGCCCTTTGGGCGCATGGGGAACACTTAGGCGCATGGGCACTATTTGGGCACATGGGCACTATTTGGGCGCATGACCAAACACTTAATCATTCTGGCAAGGTTCTAGGCGTATGGGCACTATGCAAGCGCATGGGCAATCTAGGCGTTCGAGGCACTTAGCCAAATTCAGCCTATCCTAGGCGCATCGTGACTATTGAGGCGCATGGCCACTATGGAGGCGCATGGCCACTATTGAGGCGCATGGGTTTTTGGTGCATGGGGAAAACACTTACGCGTCTGGATAGTTGGGCGCATGGGCCACTGTTCAGGCATATGGGCAACTAAGTTACCATAATTCATTAGAATTCACACCCAAATTCAATTCCAACATAATCTGAGCTTAGTTCTAACAATCTAAGCATCATAACAAGAACAAAACATCATCATAACATCAAGAACACCCAAAATCATAACCCATCCACATTCATACACACATAAACATACGAGTATAAGACCCATCAAAACAAAAACATTTACACATATATTTCCAGCCCCAAAATCATGTAAAACATCTAAAAAGGAGGTTCTAGAACTCACCTTAGCATCCTTTGGGTATGACTTCCTTCATACTCGTTTGCAATTGAGTTCAAACACCTAAAACCCACCAAAAACACAAACCCGAACACACACACACAAACACATAAGCATATAACCGTAGCTAAAACCCAACAAGAACACTTAAAAACATCAAATCCTTACCTTCAATTCAGCATTCTTCTTAATCTTTCTTCAAATATCTGAATTACTTCTTCTCTCTCTAAAATCGGGGAAAAGTGGATGTGCAGAAGGGTGTGGGCGGCCATGCCCACTTTTACATCAACTATTGAAACTTTTTGTCCTTTTAAGACATTTGAGCCCTCAACTTGGGTTAAATTGTGTTTCTTTCTTTTTCTTCATTCTTTATTCTTTCTTCTCATCATTAAAAATATTCAAGGGTTACAAGTCCACCCCCTTATATGGGTTTCATCCATGAAACATGTTATTCCTCAACAGATGAGGGTAATGCTACCTTATCTCTTCTTCAGTCTCCCATGTAGACTCGAATCCCTTTTTGTGCTTCCATTGTACACGCACAAGGGAAACCACTTTTATTCCTTAACACTTTGTCCTTATGATCAATGATCGCCACCGGTTGTTCCACATATTTGAAGTTACCGAGATCAACAAGGATAAACTGATCAATTAGTATGAGTCTTTCCATCATCTCAAGGGTGAATCAATATCTAAATAGCTATATAGGTTTGTGTAGCTTGTAAATGATCTTGAGATAATGGTGTTACTCACAAGGAAAAGAATTTGTACAAAAAGATCCTTCATTCTCTTCCTGAGAGTTGGAAACAATGTGTGACAATGCTGAAGAACACTCATGACCTAGATAAAACAAGTCTAGACACTATGGTTGCTAAGATTGAAGCTCTAGATGGATATAAGTTTCCTACTGAAACTCATCTAAGGAAAATGCCTTTGTTATAGAAGAAGATGACTTTATGATAGCTCTAGAAAGCCTAAGATCTACAGTATCTATATCAGCCCCTTAAATCAAGATGAACAAACCATCACTTTTTGCTACTTAAATTGTAGATCAAACATTGACTTCATGCTATCACATTAATGATGAACAAAAACCTACTTATAATGCTTTTGTTTCAAGCTTTGAAGCTTACCTTGGTTGAAGAATCACAGCTGTTCATGTGATTCAAGGTGATCTGGAGGAGATGGATCCTAATGATGTTAAAATAGTGGATCTATAATGGTAAATAGCCATGATCACTCAGAGAGCAAAAAATTATTCAGGAAAAGGAAAAAGCTGAGCATGAATAAGAACACAAAACATCAATTTGACAAAACCAAGGTTAAGTGTTACAATTATGGTGCGAACAGGCACTTCTCAAGGGAATACAATGCATCAAGGAGCAACAACAATGCATATTCAAGAGCTTATTATCCGTCATCCCACCAAAGCTCTCATTCATATCAAGACAATCAAGGATCGTATCATTAATTATCTCATGATTAAGCAAACCATTAGATTTCACATCATCAACAAGCTCCTTTATCATCTCAACCTCCCTATAATGCACTTGTTATGAGACAACATGGAGTATGTATGCTGAGCATATATAACAACAGTTTGTTATATTTTCAATACTTAATGAACATGGTGCAAAAACCTATGATCCATGATATGAATATCTATGTGTGTGTGTATGATTATGTGTGATTGAATGCTTGAATGATAATATGAATGCTTGATTCTATTAATGTGCAAAAGCTTACAAAGGATTAAGGTAGACTTCTATTTATATCCTATACAAAAAGCTATATGCAGTTGCTAATGTATCCTTATGTAAAACAAAATTACACAAATTATCCTAGGTCTAAGTTGTCCATTGTGGATGATAAACTATCCATTGTGCAAGATAAGTTGTCTGCTGTGGGTGTTGAATAAGTTGTCCGCTATCTCTTTGGTGATGTCCGCTATGAACACTTGATGTATGGTTGACTTCGTAGTTGCCCATGGTGGATTGGATGAACATCCACGCTGGACAGTTCATCAGTTGTGGACTTGGTCATCCACAGTGTATGCTAGTTCATCCACTGTAGACACACATAAACTTTTCTTCATCCACTGCAGACGCTTGATCTTTTGTTGTGGATAATTGTTCTTCTACTGTGGATACTTGTGAAAATATTCCTTTTATCTACAAACTTAAAAAAGAAATTTACACAATGATTAGTGTTTGTTATGATTGTTAATGATACTAATATGTTAGTAAATAATTGTTTGGATGTTAGAACAAATTGTGTGTATTATGTCAAGCATTATCATTTTAATACACTTGTTGAGTCCAACAATACTCCCCCTCAGGATGATATTAGCATCTTTTGATGTTTGCTTGTTACTCTTGTGTTTGTTAGTAATGATGTGTGTTTTTATGTTTGTTATATATGATTGCAATGATTGTATGACGGACTTAGATTGTTTGATTGACTGTTTGAATGCTATGCACGATTAATTGATTGTTTGATTACACATGTCTAATCAGATTGTATGTATGTTCAACTTTGAATATGTTTACTTGTATGATATGATAATTTTATGATTATTGTTATGTATGGTTTTATTCATGATATTAATGTATGATTGATGTTATATTATGTTTGATATCATTGTTATGCTTGGCTAGATACGTATGATTATTTTGATTTTACTTTTTGTTTGTTAGTGAACCTTTAGGTGTGTGATGGACCAGCTTCCTCAACACTTTTCTTGACTTCCGATGTGGATTTTAGAGATTCTTCAACATCCTTTATATTATTTAATCTTTCTCAACTTCTTTAACTTGATCAGACAAAAGAGTTATCTTTAGCCCTTTCTGTAGTTTACTATTTGCTCAAGAAAATATTGTACTGCAGTTTTTTTATCATCATATTTGCTCTCTATAGATAGATGTACCATATGTTCAAGTGTTCAAGATAGATGTACCATCTGTGTGTTAATGGTTGTTTATTAGTTTCCAATCTTTGTTTCCGAGCAACATTCATATAAATAGTTCCCTATATTCTTAACATATGAATGAAGTAACCAACAATCTCCCTTATAAAGAACATCCTCTAGTACATGGAATGTCTGTTTCTTAAGAAATGAAACATAGGATGGATGAAGAAGCTTTATCTCAATAGGGTCAAAACGTCTGATATCAGCTGCTTCTTTACCTTCTAGCTTTCTCTCAAACACCACTTCAAAGTTTGTTTCATCATGGAACTACCTTGTGATTGGATGATTGTATTGATGACCATTAATATTTTTCATAATAAATTTCAAATCAGATGGCCTCATAGGGTAACCAACCCTTTCTAAAATCTCAGTATCGATCTGAGTGGGTGATTCTTCACTTGTTTTCTCTTGTTTGTTAGTTAACTGTTGCTCTCTTCTCAACTTTGCCAAGTGCATTTTGTCTTCTCTAGCTGCCTTCAATCTCATCTCATGGTGTTGTCTGTTCACGTAAGACCTCATGATATGATAGAATTTTCTCCCCTAGGATTGTTGTGTGATTGACCATTCTTAGTTGCATCAGGTCAAGTATAACTTCATTGCTCAGAGATCATAGTTGGGATATGTATGATAAGTATTGGATAAGTCCAGATACTCTCTTGATACGCACTACATCCCAGATTTCATCATACTTCCAGGCTACTATTTTTCTTTCATCAATGGAGGAAGTGAGAGTGATTTTGTCATAAAATTGGACAAAATTTGTTTTTTTTATTTATCATCTCTCTGACCTCATTTCCTTCATACTGTAGACTGTAAGGCATAAATTTTCAAGGTTCTTTAATTGATTGAAGCTCAAGTGGAGCTTGATCATAGGTTGATAGAGAAGATGCAGGATAAGGTCTAGAGATCCATGCCTTCAATGCATTTGCAAGGATGTTCTTGCAAATCTCTCTTGCTATTTCTTTCATTTCAGATACTGATCTGCCTGCATATGACCTATATCGTAATCTTGTATGACTCAACTAACTTTTAACCTGGGAGTAGGTCATCTTCTCTATTTAAGGATCCTTAGGTAAGTTCTTCTGAAGTTCTTGTTGATTCTTGATCTCCTTTTACCTTCTCTATGTTTGCTCTTTTTCATTTTTCATAACTTCTTTAAAGTCTTTGAGCAAGTCTTTAACCTCAAATAGGTTAAGATGTATGAATGAGTCATAAGTAAATCCTCTTGTTGTTAGCTCAATCCCGATTAAAGTTTGACGATCATCAGTGAAAAGTTATTGTATATTCAACATCTCCTCTCATCATCCCTATCTTCATCATCATCATCATAATCGATTAGGATGATAATATGTTCTTGTTACTAATAATGAGATTGATCTATCTCTCCATCGTCAATAACAACAGCCTCAGATGTTATCTGTTTAGGTTCATCTTCACCAACAGGTTCAGGTTTAACTTTGAGAAGCTTGAGTGGAGGAAATTTAGGTTCACAAAAATTAAACCTTTTGTTTTCCTTTGTCAAAGAGACTAAGTAAAGTCTGCTTCTCTTCCTCTCATAGGTTCTTAGTTAAGGTTGTGAGGAAGATGTTTGGTCTTTGGATGTTTCTGATTGCTCAATCAATGACTGTCCGAACTGTCTAATTAATTCTTTCTGTTTTTTATGACAGTGGACTGAAAGGGAAAATGCTAGTTTACATTGCTTGTGTGTCAGGTGTATGGAAGTGTTATCTTAGGATAGAGAGTAGTGTATGTTCATAAATGGATTTGCTTCTTCAAAAAGTTGATCCATAGAGTAAGCTTCCTCAGAGATGATAATTGCATTTTTAGGCTACTTAGTGCTTGTTTTCTTAGCTTCAGATATAATATGTTCTTCAAATTCATCACTCAGGTCTTGTTCTTGATCCTCTGGATGTTCTTCATCATTCAGGTGAGTGCTTGTATGTTCCGATTCATGGTTCAACCTATTAATTTCTTCATTTTGAGTAAAGATTATACTTTTAAGCTCATTAATCTCGGCATCTTTTGAATCTGTTTCCTTAGTCAAGTAGGCAATATAAAGTCTTGCACTACTTAGATCTTGGACTTTCACTTTCAATTCTGCCTTTGATTGTTCTAGTTGTTGTTCCAGGAACTAACAATCAACTTCTAAGTTGTTTATCATCCTTAAGCTTCTCAATTTTTTCATCTTTACTTTTTAGTTTATCTTTTGGTATTCTTGCTCTGTTATTGGATTTTTGAATCACTTTAACATACTTCGTGAATAAAAAACTTTAGTGTATTCACTTTCTTCCTTAGTGGGAATCTCACTACCTGGTTCTTTACCTTCAATAGGTTTTGTAGGAGAGCTTTGTGTTTCTTGATCAGTCTCATGTGTTGATGAAGTACGTACATCTTTATGATGAGTTGATTGTTCAGCACGTGATGCATCAATATCAATTAAAACATATGAGAGTGTTTGCTTATCAGATAAGTTTGGGCTCTAAGGTGTAGAAGGTAAGGGACGTTCCACATCAAGTTATTCATGTTCTTCTACTCCTTTTTGTGCTTGTTCTTGAATAATGATTGGTTTTGGAATGGGAGCAACTTGTTCTTCTTGTATGGTTGGTGTAGGTTTGATGATAGGTGCTTGATGAATAATGTATTAAACATGATCTTTGGTTCTCCCTGATCTGAAATGTAGGATCGGTGTTGGTCTCATAACATAAGTTTATCTCACAAACTCATTTAATCTCACTCGGTTGATGAAGCCTAATCTCTAATTAAGTTAACAAATAATATAATAATTTAATGAACACAAGAATAGTTTTCCAACATACCTGTATATATTACTACTCAACTCAATATTACAAGAGTCTTGCAAGCATGGTTTGATGAGTTACAATGAGAAACTATATATACATCTAGAGCCTGTTATACTTGGATAACCAGCTGGAATTTACAACTAGACAAATACTACATTGCTAGAATTAAAGCATCTAAGAAAAAATACTATCCGAGATTAGGTAGTCATGACAAGTCCATGACTTACCTTTTCTCACCAACAAAAGGTTGCAATTGTACTAATTAATAAAAGGTAAATAGTAGATTAAAGTATGGTCAACTACATGGTCGTGGGAAAGTGCCATGCAGTATATCAGAGGTGGCATCAGATGTTAGACTGACCATACTTATGTCTACGGGTTCATAGTTGGTTCTTCTGAAGGTAAATGGTTTTGGAAGAGTAAGTTCTTCTAAGGCCATTTATACTTTGGAAGAATCAACTTCTTCCGATTCTTTGGTAAGTCTTCATTACATTATTCTTTGAAAGTATTTTCCTTAGGTCATCTAAGTGTGTATACATTAGAAAGAGAACTAACTAGTGTTGAAAGCTGAGTTCTACCTTGTTTTTCATATACTTTGGAAGAAAATCTGCGTAGTGTGAGAAGACTGAGTTTTACCTTCGAAAGTTCTTCATACATAAGCTTTGAAAGATCTTTGAATTGTCTTTGGAAGAGCAGCTTTGTCTTTGGAAGACTACTTCAATTGTACTTCAAATTACTCTAATTGTTATTTTGGTTGCATCGGCCTCATATGATCCAACAAACTCCCCCAAGGCTAATGCTACTAAAACATCACTTTCTTCTAATCGTCAAAGTCTTCAATGCAAGGAAAAGTATATATTTGTTTGTTTCTTTGCTCTTGCTTGATATGGTGTAGATAAGCTTGTACAAGTCTTTCGTAGATGGTAAATCTAATATGTTGCTCTTAATGACATGTACTTTTTGTTGTGTCGCTCTGAAGAGAGTTAGTTGATGGGAATTGTAGTCCTATTCGCATCTAACTATAGGATCCGATGTTGGGCCTTCAATCATCTATAGAGTCACTAGTCTCCTACTTAGCTTTTTCTCTTCTTTGTTGAGTGTGTTGGAGTTAATTGCAAGAAGTTGGAGAGCTTGGTCCAATGTTCCCCTTGGTAGATCAAGGACCGAATTTATTATGAGGGAATAGGAAGAGTCATCAATGTTTTCTAACCTTTACTTGCGGCTGTTGTTGCTTTGCTACTTGCAGCCAACAGCTTCCGACTATTAGATCTTTTTTTCTTCTTGAACATTCCAACCTTTACTCCTTTATTAGCTCCTCAACAGTGAGCTTCCCCTTTCTTTAGGATAAGAGGAAGATCCAGCGTTTGGAGACTTAAGTTTAGAAAATTCAAGTTGGGGAGAGTGGGGTTGAAGTTGTGGTTTTTTAGATAAAGGAGTTATAAGAAAGTCCTCGTTGTTTACCTCATAGGCTAGATTAAGAATTGCCTTTGTGATGAACAGGTCATCGAACAAGGAAGATAGTTCAGTTATTCCTTCCGCGGCTTGGATTTCTTCTTCGGAAGTAATTTGAATTGCACAACTTGTCCCTTCTAAGTTGGTTGATGGGCCATTAGTCTGTATTTCCCCTTCAAAGTTAATCTCATGTTTAATAGGGACCTTAGATTGAATAACTTCTTCTTTAGAGGTAGGTGGTGCATTCAGCCTTTGAAGCTCTTCAACTCCAAAGTAGGAAACAACTACATCAGGGGAGGGTTTTTCAAGGGAGGAGCTTATAAAAAATTTGGTTAAAATTTTGTTAAGGTCGATAAGCATATCTGGATCCACTTCAATGCTAATGGGAGGTGGATGATTGGAAGATGGTTGAAGAGTCTTGTTGTGTGGGATAGAAAGAAGAGATGGCATCAAGGAAAGTTGTGATAGCAAGGCTGGGTTCCACATATCTCTGTGTCTATATATTCTCCCTCTTTTTGGTAGCATCATCTTGAGAAGTAGATGAGCTAGAGGAAGAACTTAAAGAAACCTGAGTTGGTACATGCCTAGCAGACTTCTCAATCTGTTTCTCAGCTAGTTAAGCCTTTCAATCTCAAGTTACTGAGTGGCAAACCTATCCTCTAAAGTCTTAACCTTTGATTCAAGGTTTGAGACTTTAGAAAGTAGGTCTCTAATAGTACGGTTTGATTGATGGAATTTGAGAGTGAATGAAGAAGAAGATAATGTAAATTTAGGGCTTTGGAATAGGTAAAGAAACTAAAGAAAGAGAGTCGAAAGTTTTTTAAATGGTGGTAAAAGGCCATACCGATAAGGTGAAAGGATAGTCTAAGTTTTGATTTGACAAGGGCAGTAAGATAGACCATTTAAAATATTCCAACAATTATCAACAAAATCTTACTTCTTATAGAGTGTGGCTTAAAGATTTCCATTACACAAGTAAGGTTTTATTCAGAGAGTAAAGTAGCTTACGAGAGGAAACACTTGTGTTTAGTGTCTTCGGAGGCCACTATTACATCTGAAGGCAAACCATGTCTCAAATACAAGTTTGCATTCAATAGTAAAGTGTTCTTCTAAGATATGAAGTTAGTAAACTTCGAAAGTGGGTTTGATCTATGATTAGATTTTATTCTGATGCAAAAAACTCTTCGGAAAAGAATACTTGTGCAGAGAAATTTGCATTCAAAAAATAGATAATGATCTCTTCCGAGGGTAATTTTCTCTTCAAGAAAATTCATACTTCTAAATTTTGAAGAAACTTTTTTTGTAATAGGGCTTAGATTGTATAAAGATAACATAGACAAGACACATTTTAAAGGTTTTCAAAAGAGATTGACTAGTCAATGTTAATCATCCCAATAGTTATGATTAAGTACATAAATCTTTGTTCATCAAAAGCTTTTGACTACTTTGATTAAGTTTTTCTGATGAATATAAAAAATGAAGTGGTACCCGGTGTCAATATATTGTATCTTGGAGTGCATGACTAGATTTTTTGTGATATAAATTTCGCTCTTGTTATCTATGTGGATAGGAGTCTCCATGAAGTTGAAAACATAGTCTAACATCTGATTTTCAATCCATAGTAGCTTAGCATAGCAGCTTGCAACAACAATTTATTCAGCTTTAGTAGTTGATGTAAAGATACATGATTGCTTCTTGCATTGCAAGGAGATGATCCTTCCACCAAGAAATTGACATCCTCTTGATGTGGGTTTCTTGTTAATGTTGCAACCACCATAATTACTGTCAATATAACCATAGGGATTGAAATCGTATTCCTAGGATATCAAAGATCCAGTTTGGGAGCTCCTTTGAGGTATTTAAAGATTGTCATCACAACAATTAGGTGAGACATCTTAGGAGCAGTCTGATATTTTGCATAGATGCAAGTTGCAAACATGATATCAAGTCTGCTTGCAGTGATATACATTAGGTATCCAATAATTTCCCTGTACTGATGCTGATCAATATCCTCTCCCTCTGAATCAGGTTAAAGATTGTGATTTTTGGGTATAGGTGTCTTGGCTGGTTTACAATCTATTATCTCAAATCTTTCTAAGATGTCCTTAAAATACTTAGATTGATTTATAAAGAACCCTTCTTCCATCTGCATCACTTGAATCCCAAGAAAGATATCCATCTTTCCTATGGAACTCATCTCAAACTTCTAATGCTTTAAAAGTCTTTGCATATTTATTCATTTGAGGAACCAAATATGTTGTCATCGATATAGACTTGTACAAGCAACATGTCCTCCCAAGACTTCTTTATGAACAATGTCTTATCTATAGTGCCTCTAGTCCAGCCACTTTTTTGAATAACTAAGACAGTGTCTCATACCATAGCCCAAGTGCCTAGTGTAACCCATAAAGAGCGTTATCCAGTTTGCACACATAGTTAGGGTGCTATGGGTCTTTAAATCCAGGTGGCTGACACTGATAGACTTCTCTGTCGATATTCCCATAGAGAAATGCACATTTGATATCAAGTTGATAGATTATCATGTTCTTGGATGCTACAAAAGCAAAGAAGATTCACACAACCTCAAGTCTTGCAATAGGTGCAAAGACATCAGTGTAATCTACGCCTTCCTCTTGTGTGCATCCATGAACCACGAGTCTTGATTTATTCTTGATAATCAAACCTATGTCGTCCCTTTTATTTCTGAACACCCACTTAGTGCCAATGGGGATTTAGCAAGGTGGTAATGGACATAACTTACATACCTTTTGCCAGTTGAACTGAAGCAATTCCTCTTGCATTGCTTCAACCCAATTGTTGTTCTTAAGGGCTTTTTCCCCTCTTTAGGTTCTATTAGATAGAGAGAGCATGATTACAAGCAGACATTCCTATTGTGGGTTTGACTTCTTGTTCTCACACCTTGTGCGACATCCCCAATGATGCTCTCAGCTAGATGAGTGTTGTGTATCCTAAGCCTAGAAATCACATCTATTTGCATAGCTAGATCGAAAGAGTGATTATTAGGTTAGATTGAATGAATAGTGATCATGGAATTATCACTACTCATTGTTTAATTGATTGATAATGAAATAAGAATCGTAATATGAATCAATGAAGAACAATTTGGATAAATGTAAAACTAACAAATGTAATAAAAGAACAACATGTTTGATTCAAAAGATTTCCATTAATACTAATTAATGGTTACAATTGAACAAATAATGATTGAATATTGCTATTATTGATTGCTAGGGTTCTAATGATGATTTGGTATGTATTGTTAGGGTTTCTGTTAGGGTTGCTAGGGTTAGTTGTTAGGTTACGTGTCACACCCCAACCTTGATGGCGGAAACGTCGAGGTGTGAGAGTTAAGATCGTTCACAGCCACATAACGCTATTATACATTCAAATATAATATTCATAAGTTTCAAAGGTAACATTACAAGCATAAGTCTCAAATAAAAGAAATTAACAAGCATAATAAGAAATATAACAAGCACATTCATTTTTTAACTAGGTCCATTCCTAGGTGTGAACAAGCTTCAAAAGTGGCGATCAAACTTGAGTATTTCCTAAAACATGCTAAAAAATAAAAGGTCAACATAATGTTGGTGATATTTCCATAGTTTTCAATACATAAGTATATAAAAGATGGCAATTCATGTTGTAACTTAGAGAACAAAGTAACTAGGGATGTAAGACAGAATGCACAATCAAACCTTGACAGATTTATACAAGTCTCAAATGTTTACAAGTATATACAATTAGCTAAGTGTATTTGGATCAAACAAGTAGGCTTGATAGGCCCATAGATCTATGACGTCGCCAGGCTAGCAATAGTTAATGATTGTACATATATTCGACATTACATGGTAGCTACAAAGTTCAACTAACCACAACACAAGTAAATTGCCATAAGTATACAAGAATCAAACGTTTACAAGTGCAATGGTTATAATGTAATATGTTTTACCCCAAAGTATGAAAATATGAAAAGGGGGTATAGAAATATTCACTTGGCAAATAAGTATAGAAATGATGATTAATAAGAAATAATAACGCTCTAACGCAACTCCTTCACAATACACCTAAAAATATATATTACAAGATTAAAGTTTATTCATAACAAGTTTAACGTTTTAATGAGAGCTAGAGTTTTAAATGGAATTTGGGCATTTTTTATAAGTACAATTAAAGTATATTCTTTATATTTTTAAATATAAAGAATGTGGAATTGAATCATTTATAAGTATTAAAGTTTAGATATAATATTTGAGTTATTATCTGAAATAAATGTTACGGGGCACGGTGTCCACCATGTGTGGTAGGAGCATACTCAACTCATGATGTCGGGTGGAATAAGCGAAGTGATTTCCACCATCTTGTTTGAGGTTCTAGGACTCCTCCCCTAGTTTTTGCAACTCGCTCCTCGGGCAAAACTTTTGGATCATAATATCCTTAAATTCCTCTGAGGGCAACGCCAACGCAACCTCAGTCCCACGGTTTCTCTTTTCACTATTCCACCATGTTAGTTCCCGTTGTTGAAGGACACTTGTGGAATAGGGAACCTTGAACTCGTCAGGGCACTTGCTAATGATGAACGTGTTCTCCATACTTTCAAACCACTCAAGAAGTCCAGTGGCTCCTTTTTTTCCATTAAAACTAGTGGGTTTGCACGAGTTGAAGTGTTTGAAAGTGCAGGTGGGATTGTTCCCTTGTTGATTGTTGCTATTCTCTCCATGAGCAACGTTATTCTTCCCATTAGTGTTGTTGTTGCTATTAGCCATTAGGGTGCTATTAAGTTTAGCAACCATGGATGGGAGCACAACAGCCATTTGTCGAGCGATCAGTGCTGCAAGCTTGCGGTCAAAACTTCCTCGCTTTCCATGATGACGAGACATGCCGGAGACAAAATGAATTAGTCACGAGAAAGAAGGTTCAAAGAATAGTAACTTAAACAAAGATAAGCTAAGGATTGTAAGGTACACGAAATGATTCCATTTGGTAATGCATTACCATTTGGAAACGTTGACACGTCAAGACGAATTGACCCATTTGCCTTAGGAACTTGTGTATATTGACCATAGTTTATCACTCATCCCAGAAATCCCCAGGTAAGAATGACTAGTCCCGTAGGATTTATGCGAAATGCTTGCCTTAGCCCAAAGGCCTTTTGCCAGGAAATCCAGGATACAGGTGTCTATGTGTCATACAATTTTCCTTAGGTTCATGAAATCAAAACCTTGATGAGATTTATATAGATTAGACATAACGTTTAAAGATCCAAATTATAAGCATAAGTATACGATTCCACATGTCGTCGAGAATAAGATCCAAGACATAACGTTTAAAGATCCAAGTCATACAGGTGTCTATGTGTCACACAATTTTCCTTAGGTTCATGAAATTAAAACTTAGATGAGATTTATATAGATTAGACATAACGTTTAAAGATCCAAGTCATAATCATAAGTATACGATTCCACATGTCATTGAGAATAAGATTAAGAGGTTTCATGTTCGAGGAGAGTCAAAGTGTCAAAGTTAAGTTTAGGGAGATGAGTAATAATGTTTAGGCAATCCTATTCTAAGGCATCAAATTACACATAAGAAGGCATAGCATTATGTAGCATGCAAAACAATATACTTTTACAAAATAATAATATTATTCTATAAGGTTCATGCATAAGCTATAGTATAGGTCACCATTTCTAATAACCTAAATCCTTATAGTTATGGGCTCTGATACCAATCTGTCACACCCCACCTTGACGGCGGAAACGTGAGGTGTGAGAGTTAAGATCGTTCACAGCCACATAACGCTATTATTAAATTCAAATATTATTCATAAGTTTCAAAGGTAACATTACAACCATAAGTCTGAAATAAAGAAATTAACAAGATGGCAATTCAAATATATCATTCATTTATTTAACTAGGTCCATTCCTAGGTGTGAACAAGCTTCAGAAGTTGTGATCAAACATGAGTATTTCCTGAAACATGTTAAAAATAAAAGGTCAACATAATGTTGGTGACATTTTCATAGTTTTCAATACATAAGTATATAAAAGATGGCAATTCATGTTGTAAGATAGAGAACAAAGTAACTCGGGATGTAAGATAGAATGCACAATCAAACCTTGACAGATTTTTACAAGTCTCAAATGTTTACAAGTATATACAATTAGCTAAGTGTACTTGGATCAACCAAGCAGGCTTGTTAGGCCCGTAGATCTATGATGTCGTCAGGCTAGCAATAGTTAATGATTGTACATATATTCGACATACATGGTAGCTACAAAGTTCAACTAACCACAACACACAAGTAAATTACCATAAGTTTACAAGAATCAAACATATACAAGTGAAATGGTTATAATGTAACATGTTTCACCTGAAAGTGTGAAAATATGAAAAAGGAGTATAGAAATACTCACTTGGAAAATAAGTATATAAATGATGATTAATAAGAAATATTAAATAACACTCCAACACAAATCCTTCACAATACACCTAAAAAAATATATTTACAAGATTAAGTTTAATCATAACAAGTTTAACGTTTTAACGAGAGCTAAAGTTTTAAGTGGAATTTGGGCATTTTTTATGACTACTATTAAAATATATTCTTTATATGTTTAAATATAAAGAAGGTGGAATTGAATCGTTTATAATTATTAAAGTTTAAATATAATATTTGAGTAATTATCTGAAATAGGCATATTTTAAACAATATTAAATGAAAAAAACGTTTAGATTAACAATAATTTATTAATTATTATTTAAAACTCATTTTACAAGGAATTGTTCAAAACGCTCCTTCTTAAAATGTTTTTTTAAATTTATTTGTTTAAATAATCTTAAAACAGAGAATTATAGAAAATGTTCGATGGGTTTTAAAAATATAGGAAGTTATAAAAACATTCTTTTATATTTATTAAATAATTTTCCAAAACTAAATTAAGACTAAAAGCCTTTAAAAATAAAGCATGAAAGTGCCCGAGTTCGAACCCGGGACCTCATGCTTAAGATGGCAGTGTCTTAACCAGTGAACCAAGGCTCTCAACCATGGTATAACCCGGTGCCAAGTTAATATAACTTATGTTAACAAGATGTCCCCAAATTTAAGAACCCTAGATTCGTTTGAATCCAAATTAACCCCGATTTGATGTTGTTTTCTGAAACAAACTTAGGGCTTTGATTCCCCACGTGAAATCGAATACTATGGTATGTAAAACTTACGTCATTAGTATCGAATAGAGGGAGATAAGATGAAGAATAGGTCATGACTGACGTAGCGATTGATCGATGTTCAAATGATGATATTAATCTAATTCGTTGCACAAGAAGCTTCTAATTCGTTGCATAGGAAGCTTCTATAGAACCCAGTGAACGAAAGCCCTTTGTTAATTGATGGTGAGGTTGCATAAAAAGTTAGGTTCGAATAGCTATGGATCACGACTTGTTTGAAGGTTGATCTTTGGTGTTCGTTTGTTTTTCAGGCGAAATTGGATGTGTAGACAGTTTAGGGATAGTTGAAAGATTGCTTAGGTTCATTTAATTGGACTACTATTAGGGATTAATGTTCAAACGGCTATGGAGTTTAAGTGTTTCGGTTTTGTAATCGAATGGGTGGTAACCGATGTTTTAATCTCAATTATTTGATGCATTCATGTTCGAATCATGCACACGAATGATTTAGGTTCAAGATTCGTCGATTTTTAATGGTTTTAAGGTGGCCAGAGCTCGCCGGAGCTCTGTCAGTGTGCGGTGGCCGGAGATACGGGAGAGAAGGGAAAGAGTTTTGGGTTTTTTTAGAATTTACACAATCAGCCCTTGTAGTTGTTTTTATAAATTTACACCCAAAACTCCTATATTAAGTTTCTTAATGACTAACCAAACCCCCTAACTCAATTAATTTAAGTTTTAACATTTTCAGTTTTAATAATTTTTATAAATTATCATTATTAATAAAATATTGTTATTATTGTTATTATTCTTAGTTGTTATTATTATTGTTATAATTTTGTTATTATTATTACCATTATTAATATTGTCGTAATTATTATTATTATTATTATTATTATTATTATTATTATTATTAGTATTAGTATTATTATTATTATTATTATTACATATATATAACAATTATCATTATAATCATACCAATTAAAAGATTAAAAGACCAATTAAAGTAATAAGCATAAGTAATCCACGAGTTTCATATTAGGCAACAATAGCCCTTACAAGATTAACGATGCTAAGTTTTTATTAACCAAGAAAATACAAGATGTTACATTATGATTGGTAGCATTTGGTTCCTATAAATGTGCACCTATGCCTTGTATTTATAGGCTTAGGTTTTTACTGTTAGGGTAGCACTAACTTTTCTTATCATGGTAAGAAAGTTACTCAGAGAATGTCTTGATGTGATGTTCTCCGACTAAAGTAAAGTTGTATTTAGAAGTTGACTTTGTGACATTACTTTAATGTTTGGCTTTTTGACTGATGTACTTAGTGAGGTACATGCAAGTGTTTTGGTCTTCCGTAGGATGTTGTTCTTAGGTAGAATTTTCTCCTTCCGAAGGATTTGGTCTTCCGTAGAAGTCTGTCACTTGGGCCTTCATCTGCAACAAGCTGTTCTTCCATAGAAGATCCTCAGATGCACAATACCTTGTTGTTCCGGTAGAACATCTATGGAAGTACATAATGTTCACTCATAGATAGTTCTTATACTTAGTCAATTTACAACTTTGACTAAGTATGATGTTATGCCTGCAATCACACATATAAATCAACACAGTTGTTGAGTTAACCTATAAATATATTGCATACAAGAAGAAAAATATGTACAAGAGTTTATTATAAAAGATAATTAAGTTCTTAGCCTATACATTGAATCTAGACTTATTGAAACCTTATCTTACAACCTAAGAAAGCCAATGAACGGTGGCCTCTTGTTCCATAGCACATAAGGGGTCTTTCCTTGGGGCTTCAAAATGAAAACCCTTTTCTACATATAGAGTGTAGAAAAGGGCCAAATCAAACTTTTAATTAGGAACGCGTTGCTAATTTGATCCATTACTCATTTCTCTCTTTAAGTTATGTTTTATATGGTAAAAAATGGTCGAATAAAACCAAAACGAGTCAAACAGTGGTTTTCAATCAACTCAGGGTGAATATTAATCATACATGTATAACTAAATTTTAAAGTAGATTGATTTCAAATCAATTCTAACAATACCTTTCAATTAGGAACATTTTGCTAATTTTGAGCCATTACTCATTTCTCTATTTGATTTATGTTTTGTATGGTAAAAAAATGGCCGAATAAAACCCAAAACAATCAAATAGTGGTTTTCAGTCAGCTTGGGTGAATATTAATCATGCTTGTATAACTAAATTTTATAGTAGATTGATTTCAATTCAATGTTAACAATACATGTAATTTTAAGCAATATCGATAGATCAACCATTTCTTAGATCAAATTTGGGTTAGATATGAACAACAAGAGTCGAGGTTTTGATAACAATTGACTGTGTGGATTTTGGATGGATTGAATATACTAAGATAGATATTGTATCCTAGTGATGGAATAATGATGATCAATAATCAATAATAATATAAACACAATCAAACATTCTCACAAATTCTTCTAGGTATAGATAATCATATATAGAATGCTATTGTTGCTAAGATGAAATTACATTAGTATAATTCCACCTAGCCTGATTGAAACTAGTATTTCAACTGGAACAAGGAGTCAAAGAAATTACGTGTGTTAGGATCGTGTATTGGACGAATACTAACAGATTTACGCGTATACCGAATCAAATAATGTGAATCCTATTTGATTGGCGATCCAATAAGTGAGAACGCACGTAGAATCAATAAAGGTTGAATCTAAACGTTAAGAATGATTAGCAATCGATCTACTGTGATCTATGAAGTTGGAGCAGGTTACTAGAGGTCTCTGGACGGCTAGGGTACGTTTAGGTATTGAAATATTCAAAGTGTCTTGTTTTTCCACGATTTAAGTGGTATTTATAGGTAGGGTTTCTCAATCGTGCGACTGGACCATTTGCATGGTTTAGTCGTGCGATTGAGTCATGCGGTTGATCCATTCGCATGATTGAGTGTTCAGTCGTGCGATTGAGTCAATCTCATGTTACAATCATGCGACTGATCCAGTCTCATGTTCATTCGTACGACTGGTTCATTAGCATTAAGTTGTTCATGCGTATGGTCCATTAGCATGGGCCAATCGCATGAGAACTTCATATGATTAAGTTTGAATATGTTTCATAATCATTAATTGAGTTAGACTTATTCAAACAACCACAACCTATATAATTAGTTCTATAAGAGTTATTACATACCAAGCATGAAATATTCAACATTATAAGCACAACCACACATTGTATTTCATTAAGTACCCGTACAATTATATATGTGTAAGACAATAAAGACATATTACATTAAGTTCAGAAACTAGGGACACATGTATCTACAAACTCCCCCTTGGACCTAGTTTCATCTAATGTCTTACATCCTTCATAAGTTCCTCAAAGTTCTTGTACTTCTCTTCTATAGTGACTCCTATGTGTATCTCAAAAGCAAAACAAAGCCGTATCACATTCTGAAATTGTAGAGCTTGTACAATATCTTGAGAGTCATAGAACAGTGGCCACTTGTATAATGTGTAGACATCATCAGCAGACAAGTTTGTAAGCCACATTGGGTCAAACACCCTGATGGTTTCCATTATTCCATTCTTGTTCAAAACTATGACCGCCTCTCCTATCCTCCAATCATAGTACACCATTGAAGTGTGGAGTGAAGTCCTGTGGCATTTCCCGTAGAGGGATCTTAGACATTGTGCATGGAGGACTCTACTTCAGCACTATTTTTGGTTTTCCAATTATGGCATCAACCCCAGATCATCTGATTTACCTAGTTGGTTGTTGATGTTTGAAGTTGAACCATCTGGTGTGGTACTCTCTCTTTAGAGCTTCTTCAAACCAGCCTGAAATTTTTGCGTGGGTCAGCGTATAGCAATTTCAACTTTGCTAACTGGTTAAGCTCAAATCCAGGAAGAGTCTTCAGGTCGTGTTGGATCCAGAAGTACTCAATCCCTTTCTCACATTTAACTGCATAAACTTTGAGATCTTTAAGATTCACCCATGCTATGATTTTGCGCGACATCTTGTGATGTTTCTTCACTTTGTACAGCTTGGTGTAGACAGTTGACGTTGAAGCACTGCATTTGGCCCTTATTTCTTCAAAGCATGTAGCCCACTCATCCTTTCTGATATTGACTTCAGCTTCCGAGGATTGGGCCTTATGTTCTATCTTGTCAGACTCTTGTTCCATTTTATCTAGAGTCTCAAAAGTTTCACTGACAAGATTGTCGCCTAGATTGGGAACGACATTACCCTCAATGTCAGTGTACTCTGGATAATGTTGGTCCATGACATCTTCAATCTTGATCTCATCAACGTCGTTGTGCTCGTCGTCACTTTCCACATGGACTTTTGGAGCATCTTTCACGATCTCATCAGGATTAAGTTGGAACATTCAGCAAGTTGCTCTTCAGTGAGATCATGAATTATCTCTCCTTCTTCAGGAATGTAATTCACTTATCTCCTGACTATTCCCTGCAGATCAAGAATCATCGTGAGCTGAGTCTTGATCTGTTGGAAGGGAGCAACATCATATTCATCACTTTGATAATTTGGATCTGCTTGATTTAATACATAGAACACAACGACCATTAGTCAACAATGATAGTAGTAAACATCAATAATCAAAATATAAATATTATATACATTAGTTTGATACAATATTCAGTTACACATGATTTTAAATAACATAAACAACTAAGCATTACTTTTGTCTTGTATCATGTGCTCCTCTGGTGATGGGGCTAATGTTGAGGCACCTTGGTCCTGAGCTTTCTTGGTCCTCCTTTCACTTGCAGATGTGGCACCCGTAGCAGAAGTATCATCATCTCCTTTATCATCATCATCAACATCATCACCAGCATCAGCATCATCCCCTTGATCATCACCATCATCATCATCATCATCACTGTCATCATCATCACCATCATCTCCATCTCCTTCTTTAATCTTTAGTGGCTCAGCCTTCGATCCTTTGAGCCTCAGCATATTGGTCTTGTTGGTTGCCTCCAACTCCTCTATCCTTTTTGCTGAATGAACATGTTGCTCCTGGATTTGGGACATCTCTGAGTTCTGAGCAGCCATCTACTGCGCCTGCTGCTCTATCAGCTGTGCCTGCTAAGATATCTGTTGAGATTATGCAGCAGTAAGTTCTACTAGCTGACGAATCTGGGCAGTCTTCTCATCATCGGCTATCAACAGCTTCAGCACCATACGGTTCAGTGTCGAGAGTTGTTACATTACCCCACTGGGAGGAAGGATAAGACGGAAAGGAAAGATAAGATGACGGTCCTGCTTGGTGGCTAGTGGTGGTGGTGGTGGCAATGGTGAAGATTAGGGGTGTTATAGATGAAGGTGGTGGTGGATGAGCTATAGTGGAGGTGGATGGTATGCGGGTAAATGGTGGAATGGGTGTGGTAGTGGTGTGTGAGGTGGTAGATATGGTGGTGGATGGAATGGTGGTAGTGGTGGTAGGTGGAGTGGTGGTAGTAGGTGGAGTGGTGGAAGTGGTGGTAGTAGTGGTGGTGGTGATAAATGTCATCCTCCTCTTCTTCTTCAAACCATGGGGCTGAGCCATCCTTTTCTTCCTCGAGCCCCTCGAGGTGGATGCTCCCCCTAGAATGCTGCTGGCTAATTGGGGGCATAACTGGGATTAGTATCAGCCTCCCTAGACTCGCCAGGGTGTCCACCAAACTCCCGAATACCTCGGTCAGTGGCGACAACCCTGCTTCCCACAGTACGAGTCAAGGGCTCCTCTCTGTCTCCTCCTCTTCATCAAGATGAAATTCTTGAAGGAACCCTGCAGCCTCTGTTCCACCTTGGGTGGATGCTGGAGACGCTATATCAGTGGTGGGGGCTCTCAGTTGAGTGGGCCCTGCATCTCCATCATCACCACTGTTATCGTCATTAGAGTCATCTTCAGGGAGCTCCAGTTGCTCGACATCCGAATCACTGTCTGCGTGGCGCCATTTACGCCACCCTGGCACCATGTAATCAACCTTGGCCAGATGGCCGATGAGTTCTTCACCGGGGGTTTGACCTGCTTTTCCCGGTAAACCTCATACGACCAGTGTCGTATCAACCATGATCTCCAATGACACAGTGTCGTGGCTCTCCTTGGGTAGAGTGGGCAGCTTCTCATCAAAAATCATCTGTAAAAACCTAGGGTACATGTAGAAACCCTCTTTGCCCTTCCCAAAAATAGAACTCCTGATGCTGTAAGGCTCATGGGAGCGGTCAACCGATGCCCCTTCCCAGAAGGCCTGCTAAATAGACCTGTAGGTAGCGCATGGTGTAGATATCGCCTTGTAGATCCTGGATCGCTTGAGGAAAGGAATGATTCCCGCAAACTCAAAACCATTCCAAGTTGTGGCATCTAAATCAGCACATATGTTGTGCTTGTGGTTGATGGACCACCGGTCAGCCATCAATCTGTAACACAAGACATGTAGACATTAGATAACCACACGACACAAATCAGTTCTAGTTATCTTGGTTGAATTCATTCTAGTTCATTCATGTGATTGAACCATGCGACTGTGTTCAGTCGGTTGACTTGGCATGCGACTGGATTCAGTCGGGTGACTGAGCAGGCGACTAAGTTCAATCGGTTGACTAAGCCTGCGATTGGTTTAGTCAGCCGACTGAGCTCATTCGTATGATCCATTCGGTCGATTGAGCCACTCGACCAGCTCAATCGTGCGATTGAAGTTCATCCTGGTATCCAGTCACATGACCCACTGTTCGGTCGACTAAGATTAAAAAATGAACCAATTCTTGAAATTAGACATCGCGTAGTGGTTCTTTAGTCTCGCAATCATTATACTAATAACCTAGTAACCTTTATTTCAACATTTTACTGGTTTAGTTAGGTTATTAGTTCATTTAAGTCTCGGGTCTTGTTGTGGTCATTTTTTTATTTTCGAGTCTAATCGATGGAGTTCTTAGCATGTTCACACCGCATTTTACCTATATAAGCACCACGAATGTCAGAATATAAAAATATGTAAGCAATTTGGGTCAGAGGAAATTTTGGTAGAGTAATGGTAGGCTGTGCGATTTTAGGGCGATTGGGGGTGATGAGTTGAATACGATCGACTATGGCCCTATTTATACCGAATCTGATTTCAATCGGCTGACTGGACCCATTCGCTCGGTTCATTCAGGCGAATGGACCATAGTCGGGAGATTGGTTCAGTCGATCACATTCAGTCGGCCGACTAGATTTCAGTCGGGTGACTGACTCATTTGCACAGCTCCATTCGGTCGACTGGCTCATTCTGATAAGCCATTCTTGTGAATGGTTCATACGCATGTTTCATTCGGCTGTTTAGTGTATAAGTATGGTCCATTCGTACGGTTGGTCCATACTCATGGTCCAGTCGTGCGATTGAATCATACTCATGATTTTGACTTTATGACCATTCCACACTTAATCCCCTTTTTAACATTTGAATAAACATTATGAGCATGTGACCATCTCAGCCATGATCCTTTTAAACAAGTTGTCACCACAGACGTGACTGATTTTTCCTTTGAAAACATGTGTGGTCACCTCAGACGTGACCCTTTTTGGTGATTAAATCCCCTATTGAATTCCATGGCGTAGTCCGACATCAAACAAACTGAATGACTAAACTTAACAAAATAAAAGACTTAAACTAAAATAGTCAAAAAAACTTGTTTTTGACATTTTGTGTGAGGTGTAAATCCTAAGATAGAAATCTAATGGATTCGGTTCCGAGAATGCACATCAGTTCATTTTGACCATAAATGGACCAATTCAATTTGGAATCATACAGGTGGGTCAAATCATTTGGAACATGTGATCAACACCTTTTGATGCTCAATTCTTGGTTTTCATCTAGAGTCGTTAGCAATTTTAGGAAAATCATACTAGTACTATTAGATCACCACACTGATTTGGACTTTCAAAATTGTAGCCACAATGATTGTCAGTATACTTTTCCTCTTAAATCCATAAACGGACTTTTGACACTGATTGGTGATAATTTAAGGTTTTCTTATTTCAACAAGCATTTGTGGATCCCACACTTATATGGTAATCAACATTCCATAGGAGATTTTTGAGCGGTCTCAGGGTAGTTTTCAAGAAGAAACTATTCTTAGAACTTTCAAAGAGAAGCCAAGCCTCAGGCCAGTGCCACCGCACAGCAGAGAGGGGGCAAACAACAATGAACTCTATATATGTAGGTTATGCTTATCCTCAGGTCAGTGCCCCCACACAACAGAGAGGCACATAACCTATCTTCTTGTTTGAGCATTTTTTAATCTTTTTGCACAGATCTCACCAACAACAGATGTTATTAGTTTGATTGCTTTTGCTCATATTCTGGTCTTATGCTCACATTTGTGGCATTTATTCTGCTCGCCACCCCTTATTAGAATTTTGTTGATTGTGTTAACTAGGGATAAGATGATAACCCACAGCTTGTTGAAAAACTTAGTTTGTTCTTGAGATCACAAGAAGGTCTAATCATCTATTGTATTGAATCTACCGACATATCACCTGTGGTCTAACAACCGATAGGTCTACTTTCTTTGTGTTACCTTAGTAGTAGTTTTACTATCATTTTCCTTTTTATATTGCTCAGACTACACAGACTTATACTTTGAACTTCGCATCTTATTTTATTTAAACTTTTAATGTCCCAAGTGGTTCGTTCCTATGTACTATCACACTCCAAAGTCATTAAATCGGTATCACAGATATGATTTAGTTTTAATAAGCTAGCCTCTCCTCCTCCCTTGTTTTTTTCTTTTTTTTTGTTAATGTTACTAACTGACCTATTCTCCCCCTAAACATCTAAAACCATAACCGATTTACGCTTTTTAGGATTTTAATAGGCGACAAAATAACATCAATTTAATTAAACTACACAAGGTTAACACAACAAATAAAAGAAATAAAAATTAAAAGAAAAATGGACTATACGCATCGACTACACATGGTCCTCTTCAGGAATTACATCACTTTTCTTTTTAACGTCATTGGCCTCTAACAAATGTAGAAAACATGGTTTATCAAAATCCTTTGTATAGAGGTTAGCGCGTTGAAAATCAGTATTTATTTTAATCACATCGATTAGGTTCTTTTCAAAGCAATCACGTATAAAGTGATATTTTATGCCGATGTGTTTGGTCTTAGGATGTTGGATCGGATTTTTAATTACTGCAATTGCAGCAGAGTTATCAACAAAAATAGGAGTAGAAGAGAAATTCAAACCGTAGTCCCGCATTTGGTGTTGAATTCATATGATTTTTGAACAGCAACTTGCAGCAGCAACGTATTCGGCCTCACAGGTTGACAAAGCAACCGTGGTCTGCTTCTTACACTGCCAGGTCACTAATCTTCTCCCAAAGAACTGACATCCCGCTGATGTAGACTTGTAGTTCATCTTGTAGCCACCGTAATCCAAGTCACTATACGCTGTAAGCTCGAAGTCATCGTCATGAGGATACCACAACCCAAGTGTTGGTGTAATCTTCTAATAATGAAAGATCCTTTTGACCCCTATCAGATGGTTAACTTTTGGCTTTGCATGATATCTTGAACATAGACATGTCGCATACATGATATCAGGTCTTGAGGCAGTGAGGTACATGAGAGATCCAATCATTCCTCGGTACATGGTGGCATCGACCAGATTACCATTCTCGTCGGGTGCTACGTCATGGTTTGTAGCAAGTGGAGTTCCAGCTGCGGAAGCATTCTCCATGTCAAACCGACTGAGAATATCTCCTACATACTTGGTTTGATGTAGGAAGATTGTTAGGATCAGTGATCTAAGTTTGATTAATTAGAGAGTATTGCAGCGGAATTCGAACAACGAATTAAACAATTCATAAGAACACAATTGATATTCAATGTAACAGTACACGGATATAGAAAGAGAGAATTCTGCAAAAGAAATTTTCATTCATATGCTTTCGTGGTGGCTCAATGTCACACTTTACAACTAGGTCAACATTCCTTATATAGGATATGTGACGTCTGCTGATGTCACTTGATAGTGGCATCTAACAGAATTATTCAAACTACTGAAACTATGCAAACTACTGAGAATGTTCTCAACTACTGATTACATCTCAGAGAATGCTTAAGTACAAAAACATAAAACTACTGAACTACAACTACTGAAACTATAACTACTGAAAAGCAAATTACAAGTACTGAAAGGAAACCATCACAACTACTGAAGTTAATTACTTCAGCTGTTGTGACAACTACTGATCACTTTGGTCTTCAGTCTTTGTCTTCAGTACTTTACTTTCAGACTTTGTCTTCAGCTGATGGCTTTAGACTTTGTCTTCAGACTTTGTTCTTCAGTACTTTACTTTCAGACTTTGTCTCCAGACCTTGTAATCAGCTGATGTCTTCAGCTGTTGTGATCTTCTTCAGTAGTTGTAGTGTCTGTGGGACTTACAGGTTTTTCTGTTCAGGCTCATTGGTTCTTTTGGTCCAACAAACTCCCCCTGAACCAATGCAGCCAAAACCTCTAAACTTATTGATGATCCCACTTATTCTTGGTAGAAACACCCTCTTGATCAGCTTCAGAGGTAATCAGTTAAGCACAGGCCGGGAAAAGTTTTTTAATCTTTTGATGGCTAAGTATGGAAGGGAACTCTTTCTTGGGAAACTGGACACAGAGTCTTGTCCCAACCATGAAACCTAATTCCCATTAATGAGTCTATAAGACTCACTAGCATAGGCCTCAAGGAGAACAACTTGTTCCTCCTTGGTGAGTTCTTCTGCTTCTCCCTCAAAGAAGAACTCTGGGCCATAATACTCAGACAGGTATCTCACTGTCTTTCCATTTTTCAACTCCACAGTTGTTATCTCTCTGTAAGCAAATTCATCAGGTGAGAGCCTTCAAGCAACAACTGGAGTTCACTCATCTGAAGATCTTCAAGTCTTTTGTATAACAACCCCTTCTTGATCATTTTGTTCTCAAGAATAGATTGAGGGTTGTCTTGGAGTTGTAAGCTCTCTTGAATTCTTCAATGATTTCCCAGGGGAGACTACCATGGCTAACGTAATACAGCATTCAAGGTCTTCTTCACTTGGCCATGATATCTGCTTGGTATATTCTTCTTATGAATTCTAGAACTTACCCCGGGGTCTGGCTAGATCCGCACTCTTTCTCTTTGATGTTGAAAAATATGTCTAAGAGTGTACAGCCTCAGAGCTTGTTTCTTCATTTCATGAATGGATGGGGACTGAGGGAAATCCTTGTCAACCATCTTGAGAAACTGCTCATCGTGCTGCTTCTGCTGTTCTGCTTCTTCAATATTTACCTTCACCATCTGCATTTGCAAGTCAGGTGTAATCACTTGTTGACTTCTGTGCTCAGGTGTTTTAAGGGTGAGAACAGTAGATATTGGCAGACAATCTTCATCATCATCCTCTTCTTCATCTTCTTCTACCCTCAAACCCTTCTCTCCTCCTCTGGGTGTATCACTGGTAAGGTTTGAGGTGGTTTTTGGGGTAAAGGATTGGTTTTGTGGGTCGAGTTGTGGGTGGCTTAGGTTTAGGGATAGATTTGGGAGATTTTAGAGATAAGGGTTATGTTTGAGTGGGAGTGTGAGAAGACTGACTTAGCATTTTGGTGGTGAGTTTGGCTTTGGAGAGCTTTGCCATTTCAGTTCTCTTCCCTGCACCTGTTTCATCTAGTGCTTCGATGATCAACCCTTTATTATAGCCTCCAGCAGAGCATATTTTCTTGTTATCTCCAAGATACTGTCTCTAGACCAGGCCTTTATCTCTATCAATGATCTTCCAAGGTATTTGGCAATGAATCTGATCATTATCTCCAATCTTTCCCTTTCCAACACACTATAACCAGCCCATCTAGCTTGAATCTCTTCTATTTCCAGCCTTCTGATCTCAGTGTCTAGTGTGGCTGTGTCATGACCTTGTCAAAAGAGCTGATCTATATTTTATCCATGGATCTGCTGTGAGCTTCATCAGCATCTTTGACAAGATCTTCTAAGGATTTATCTTTATCAGCTTTTGACCCAGCACTTCTCTTTCTTTTATATGTGATCAGCTGATCTTCCTTCTCTTTATTTGTGATCAACTGTTCTGAGATCAGTTCTTTTTCCACCTCCTTCTCTTTTGCATGTTCTTTCTCATCATCAACTCTTTTCTTTTCTTTTCTTTCACTGCCTTAGACTTGGAAGTCTCCCCCTTTTTGGTTGCATTGGGATCAGGGGCTTGAAAGGCAGAAAGAGATTTGTGAACAGCATCATCAATGAGGGTTTGTAGATTTGAGGAGATCCTCTCATCAATGGCTTTATGCACTATGTCAGTGATGATAGGAGTGATGAGAGGTAAGGATTTTTGAAAGATAGCAACCATCTGCTCAGAGGGGTTCTATCCCTGAGAGGTGGTGCCAAAAGTGGTGACTGGTGGCTCAGTTAAGTGTGTAGGCTCAGTGTTTGGTGAACCTTCAATTGAAGGTGCCATCTGTGGGGTTTGTGGGGTAGATGGACTTCGATCCCAAGACGTTTTGGCTAGCATCTCTTTGAGTCTGCTCATCTCAGTCTCTAGGATGGTATTATGGGCTAATACATCATAGAAAAAGCCCAGGTCATCATCAGTCTGTGCCGAATCACCTGACATCCTGATTGAATCAGGATGTCCATGCTCTGAGTGTAGATCAGTAGAAGCATGTGCCCCTTGATCTTGGTACTGGGGACTTCCTGCCTCAGGATTGTGTCCTTCATTGGCAGCTGCCTCCGGTAAGGTCTTATGGATGTTACCAACTTCATCCTGATCATTTGCTGAATCAGTAGAAGTGGCAGCCTTACCAGATGTTCTAATCTCCATTTCTACACTTGGAGATTGAACATTGTAACCCCTGTGCTGTGGTTATCAGAAGATTTGTGGTCCTCCCCTCAATGGTTGAGGTATTCCCAGTCGTAAGTGGTTTTTGGGGAGGGGGTGAGGAATGCAACTGACTCAGCACTTTAGCAACTATCAGTGTTGGGCTTTGAGGGGCGGTTGCATGTGGAGAGTGGTCCGAAGCAGATTGCACCCAGGGTGAGATGTGTTGTTCAATGGTTGAATACCAAAGACCTAGAGATTGTGTACCTTGCAGATATCTAAAGATTCGGTTGACTGCAATCAAATGAGACTCTTTAGGAGCCGCCTGAAATCTAGCACAAACACAAGTTGCAAACATGATATCTGGTCTAAAAGCTGTTAAGTACATCAAGGACCCAATCATACATCTGTAAAGTGTTTCATCAACAAATTTACCTTTCTGATCTGCATCCAGTTGTGTGGTGTTGCACATGGGAGTAGAACAGGGCTTACAATTTTGTAAATCAAACTTATTCAAAAGTTCTTTTGTATATTTTGATTGATGAATAAAGGTTCCATCAGCCTTTTGTTTGATTTGCAAGCCTAGAAAGAACTGTAATTCTCCCATTGCACTCATTTCAAACTTTTTTTTCATTAAACTTGTAAAATCATCACACAACTGGGGATCAGAGGATGCAAAAATAATATCATCAACATAAATTTGAACATGTAGCTTATGCTGATCCACTTTCTTAATAAACAAAGTTTTATCTATGGAGCCTCTAGTGAAATTATTTTTAAGAAGAAAATTTGAAAGTGTTTCATACCAGGCTCTAGGAGCTTGCTTTAACCCATAAAGAGCCTTATCAAGTTGATACACCCAATCAGGATGTTTATTGTCCTCAAAACCTAGTGGTTGACACACATAAACCTCTTCTTTTATTTTACCATATAAAAATGCACTTTTGACATCCATTTGAAAAACTTTAAGATTGTGTAATGTAGCATAGGCTAAAAACAATCTAATTCCTTTAGTCTGGCTACAGGGGCAAATGTTTCATCATAATCAATACTTCTTCTTGTGAAAACCTTGTACAACCAGTCTAGCCTTGTTCTTGACAATAAGCCCATTTTCATCATTTATTCCTAAACACCCATTTAGTGCCTATTGCACACTTACCTGGGGGTAGAGGAACCAATTCCCACACTTGCTGCTTTTTGAACTGAAGTAGCTCAAGCTGCATGGCTTCAACCCATCCATTGTCTCTCAAAGCAACATGATAGTTCTTTGGCTCTAGCTTACTGATGAAGAGAGCATAGAAGCAGAAGTTAGAAAATTGACGTCTGGTTGAGACACCAACATTGATATCACAATGATTTGAGACATGGGGTGATTCTTCAGCTCTTGGTATACTATAAGATCAGTGCAAGTGTTTGTAGCCGGTTCAGCAGCAGCAGATGGTGATCCAGATTCTTGAGACCAAGTATTAGATGGCAAGTCAAATAATGTAGAGGAGTCAGAAATCTCATCAGCATTTGTTGTGGATGGAGCTACAGAAGCTACAAGAACATCAAGTTTAGCAGACTCAGGCAGTTGGTCACTAAACTTGAAAAGGTGAGTACTGATATCATCATCATCTTCAGTACCACCAGGTGGAAGACTTGCTACAGAAGATGATTTATCCACATGATCTGCAACAGCTGGAGATTGATAAAGAAATATTGCAGTATGTCCAAATCAAACAACTCCACAGGGTTTTGTGGAATTTTATCCTTAGGAGATTCATTGAATTTCACATGCAAGGTTTCTTAAACTATCTTAGTTCTGCAGTTGAAGACCCTGTAAGCCTTGCATGTGGATGAATAACCTACAAATACCCTGCATCCACCTTAGGATCAAATTTGTGGAGTTGATTTTTGTGTTGAGAATGAAACAAGGTCAGCCAAAGGTTTGAAGAATGAAATTAGAGGAGCCAAATGATGTAGAACTTCATATGGAGTCTTCATCAACCTCTGATTTACTAACACTCTATTCTGCACATAGCAAGCTGTGTTAACAGCTTCAGCCCAAAAGGTCAATGGCAAACCAGAGTCAACCAACATAGACCTGCAGCTTCAATTAGGGTCCTGTTCTTTCTCTCCACTACTCCATTTTGGTTCTGGAGTCCTTGGGATGCTAAACTGCCTCTTGATTCCTTTTGATAGATAAAAATCATCAAGTGTATGGTTTCTGAATTCAGTTCCATTATCACTCCTTATACACTTGACTGATAGGGAATACTGTTTCTCAACATACAACACAAAGTTTATAATCATCTAAGCAACCTCAACCTTTGAATGCAAGAAGAAAGTCCATACAAATCTGGAGTAATCATCCACAATTACCGGACAGTATTTCCTCTTTGCCATGCTCATCACTCTCACAGGACCAAATAGATCCATGTGCAGTAACTGCAAGAAGGCAGTGGACTTAGGTTCTTCAATAGGAGGGAATGAAACTTTGTGTTGTTTTCCTTTTAAACAGCAGTGTAGGTTTCATCACAGTGGAACTCCTTTATTGGTAGACCTCTCACTAAACTATTGTGGATGAGCTGATTCATGTTTTTGAGATTAACATGACCCAGCCTTCTATGCCACAGTTTAGATTCCTGATGGAAGGCTTTGGAGAACAGCCAAGGATGACCTTTCAAATCATTCTTCTTTGACAAATCCAAGGCATATACTCTTCCAATCCTGTTGCCTTCAGAGAGTATGATCATCCAATACCTTGTCAATCAGCCTCAGAACTTGGGAAGACAGAATCCTGTAGTTCTGGCTTGTGAAAAGTGCAACATGCCCTTTATCACACATCTGACTGACACTTAGTAGATTATACTTGAGATTCTCCACATGGTTAACATCATCAAATCTGATATCTCCATGACACCTATTATTTCCTGATGATGTAACCCTTGGCATCATTTCCAAATGAAACAAATCCCTTCTTTCCTTGAGAGTAGTCATTAAGAAGAGAACTGCTCCCAGTCATATGCATAGATCCTCCACTGTCTACATACCAGATGCTCCTTTGGCATGCTGAAGAACCCTGCATTTATCATGAAGAACTAGTTAGGTTTTGAGACTCAAACCTTTTTGGTTTTGGGTCTGTTTTTATCAACAGATTTAACCATAACTTGTTTCTTATGAATAACAACTGATGAAGAGGGAGATGGTGCTAAAATGGATTCCTTGGATTTGTGCTTGGAATGGCTTTTTAGTTGTTTGATCACAGGTGCATCTAGTTGGTTAACTCTCCCCAACAAATGTTGAACCATCATAACAAGTTGTGTTTGATTTGTAGCCAAATCTTTCAGCTCTTGTGACATATCAGTACTTGTGTATGATGAGTTCCTGTGTGGCCCACCATTTCCTCCTTGAAATTCACAGACTTAGTCTGAGGTTTATCATGAGGAGCACTATCAGCTGTTTTATGATAAACCCTATCCTTTCTTTTGGATTTGGATGAAGGGTTGGGTTTATCACATGGGATGACTGTGGTACAAACTTGTCTCAAACTCATTTTTCATTTCATCCATCTGGACTTTAATGAGCTTATCTCTGTTGAGTTTGGAACCCTTTCTGTACCAACATTCATCAGAAAGATGATTGAATTTACCACATATTTCACATAGCTTATTCTTCATCTTGAATTGATCAACTGCTGATGTTGAAACTACTGAAGGTGTGCTCTTCAGTACTTTCCTCCTTTCAGTACTTGTATTAAAAACTGAAGGATCTGTAGTTGTTAATCCTTTTATTTTAGATGTTTGAAATGCTTTTCAGATGTTGTGTCTTTCCCTTCAGTGCTTGAGATACTTTGAGGGACAACATCTGAAGTACTCAGCTTCATGTGCTTATCAGTAGTTGACCCATCAAGCAATTGATTTTCTGAGGTATCAACACTGATTTCATCTTGTGACTTTGGGTGATCACTTGAACATGATGCACATAATTATGTGGTTTGGAAATTACTTTCACCTTCAAGTTTTGCTATTGATTTTGGAGTATAGTCTGTAGGTGGTGCAATGTGGTTGTAACCTATTCCAACTTCACATTCGAAGCAGATTGCTCGCTGAGCAGCATTTCAAATCCCTTGCAGGATGATACCTAACGGTCACACTCAACTTGGGTAACTGCAATTTTTCTTTGAGTTCTCTGTGGTTCTCAAGAATGACCTCTAGCTTAGTCCTTTCATCATTTATTGGCATTAAGCTTATAAATCTCATCATCTTTATTTTTAAGGACAGAATCATATTCAGCTTTTCTATTAGAAATAGTTTGCTCAAGCTCAAGATTTTGATTAATTAAAGCTACTTTGCCTCTCTAATAGAGATAAATGCAACTATGCAAGATTCAGAACATAGCTTGGCCTTAGCCTCAGAGGATACCTGGGATATCTGTGATGAAGATGCATTAGAGCATGAACTCTCAGTAGACTCCAGGGCCATGAGAGCTAGATTGCCAAAAGGATGTTCACCACCATGTTGACCATCACCAGCAAATATTGCTCATTACCAGAGAGATCATCTGGTAAACTGCTCCAGTCAACAAAACCAGGGGTGAAGAAGCTGTGATGAGGTTGTGATTTAGATGATTGAGACGGTAGAGGCTCAGGTAAGGCTTGAGGTTGTTGTGCAATAGGAACTTGAACTTGATTTGGCTGAGGCATATAAAGCAGGGATATGGATATGACATTGGACCCTGAGAGACAAAAATGCAGGAGATATAGGTTGTGAATGATGACCAGTACTAGTAGGATGTTACCCTCTGTTTTGTGAACTATTGCTTGGAAAAGTCACAAAGGGTGCAGAGGAGTTAGATCCAGTTGATCTACACTCTCTTGCAAAGTGCCTAAGCCTGTGGCACTTGTGACACCTCAACTTACTCTTGTCAAAACCAACTTTGGTTTTGCCAGAGAGTCCTGGAAATTTCCTACCAGTTCTCTTGTAGAACTTTTGAGATCTGATATAATCAAGGCCATTTGGCTCAGAATATCCATCTCTTCTAAGTCATCATCAGTAATACCATTTAAATCATCCATAATGAAACACAAATTGTCACTATTACAGCCTGACTGATTATCAACACTAACAAATGCATGATCTGACCGTTTGAAGAGAAATCTATATGCTCATCATAATTGCTTTGTGATGCAGCATATTCTGACTCATGACCAACCAAGGTAGTGTTCCCTGGTACAAAGTCATCAGTGAGCTTTCCTGATAATGCCAGTTTCCTTTTCTGCTCTATCTCTCTTTCAAATGTAAGCGGTTTCCCATGGAGTTGGGTGAGAGATAGGCTATCCAATTTGCACTGGAGCGTAGGAAAATGGTATATATGTCCCATCTCTCAGACAGTGATCTGAGGAATCTGTTGTTCATCTGTATTGGTGTATTCATGTTTGACCATTTTCAGCTCAGAAATCAAACAGGAAAAACGCTCAAAGTGTTGAGTCAGTGACTCACCCTTCCTATGAGAGAATGTTTCGTATTGTTGGGCAAGGATTTCTCTGTTGTTTGCTAAGACCTCATCAGTTCCACCAAATTGTTCCTTCAATGCATTCCAGAGGTCATGAGCAGTTTCATGATGCATAAGCCCAGAATAGATTTCATTCGGCAGTGCATGGCCAGAATTCCATGGGCTTTAGCATCAATCTCAAATAGTTTTCGATCCTCATCTGAGTATTGTTCCTTCTTCTTCGGAACCATTTGGTTGGTTTCCGGATTGTTCACCATAGGCTTGTGTGGACCATGTACCATAGATGTCCAACAACCTGAACTGTTAACAGACAGGTGATGAAGCATTATTTGTTGCCATATGTTATACTCAGTCCTAACCAGCATCGAAGGCTTGGTTGAGGAACCGGTATTGTGAGGGTCATTAGAAGGAGTAGTCATTCTCAGATTCAACCAAATTCAATTAAGTTTTTACTGATTTAGAACAAAACACAACAACCCAATATGAACCAAGAGAAAACTCAAAGCAAATAACCGAAAGCAGCAGAAAATCAATGATCTATAACCAATTCTTGCAAATATGCTAATTCAATCAAACTTAGATATCGAATAGCAGTTTCAATGATCAATTGTTAGATTGATCAATGATTAACCAGCTCTGATACCATTTGTTAGGATCAGTGATCTAAGTTTGATTAATTAGAGAGTATTGCAGCGGAATTCGAACAACAAATTAAACAATTCACAAGAACACAATTGATATTCAATGTAACAGTACACGGATATAGAAAGAGAGAATTCTGCAAAAAGAAATATTTCATTCATATGCTTTCGTGGTGGCTCAATGTCACACTTTATAACTAGGTCAACATTCCTTATATAGGATATGTGACGTCTGCTAATGTCACTTGATAGTGACATCTAACAAAATTATTCAAACTACTGAAACTATGCAAACTACTGAGAATGTTCTCAACTACTGATTACATCTCAGAGAATGCTTAAGTACAAAAACATAAAACTACTGAACTACAACTACTGAAACTATAACTACTGAAAAGCAAATTACAAGTACTGAAAGGAACCATCACAACTACTGAAGTTATTACTTCAGCTGTTGTGACAACTACTGATCACTTTGGTCTTCAGTCTTTGTCTTTAGTACTTTACTTTCAGACTTTGTCTTCAGCTGATGGCTTCAGACTTTGTCTTCAGTCTTTGTTCTTTTGTACTTTACTTTCAGACTTTGTCTTCATACCTTGTAATCAGCTGATATCTTCAGCTGTTGTGATCTTCTTGAGCAGTTGTAATGTATGTGGGGCTTACAGGTTTTTCTAATCAGGCTCATTGGTTCTTTTGGTCCAACAAAGATCCTTTTTGGTGTCTGATCCACCTATAACCTGAGAAAGAATTTCATTTCTCCATTGCACTCATTTCAAACTCAGCCTTCATTACTGATTCAAACTCTTTGCATAGATCTTCGTTCTTTGAACCGAAGATTATGTTATCTACATAATTTGGACAAGCAGTAAATCTCCATCCTTTTCTTTGATGAGCATTGTACAGTCAATGACACCTCTATGAAAACTGTGTTTCACAAGGTGCATCGCGAGTTTCTCATACCAAGCTCTGGAGCTTGATGAAGCCCATATAAAGCCTTATCGAGTTTGTAAACTCTGTCCCGATGATATGGATCCTTAAATCCCTCGGGTTGACTGACGTACTCTGTCTCTCGGATTTCACCATGAAGGAATGCACTCTTCACATCAAGTTTGATAAACTTTGATCTTCATGTATGATGCATAGGCAAGGAAGATACAGATTGCTTCCATTCTTGCCACGGGTGCAAATACTTCATTGTAGTCTATGCCCTCGACTTGTCAAAATCCTTGAACAACAAGTCGAGCATTGTTTCTGATGATCATGCCTTGATCATCTTTCTTGCATTTCAAGACCCATTTTGTGCCAATGACCTTAGCACCTTTAGGTCTATCCACCAGAGTCCATTAACCTAACTTCTTGGACTGATGAAGTTCTTCTTGCATGGCACTCACCCATGCCTCATCATTCAGTGCTTCACTAACATACTTTATGTCAAATTGAGATACAAAGCAACGAAATGCACCATTGTGAAGATAACCCTTTTCCATCACTGAGGCATAGCTAGCTGAATACAACTGATTTCTAGTCTGAACCCTTGATCTCACATCCCCAATGACATTATCCAAAGGATGATAGACATTTAGGCATGATCCAGGAGTGGTTGGAACAACTACCTCAGAATCAAGATTATGAACATTTGGTTCAGTATCTGAGGCAGTAGGAGTTTGAGGTTTTGAAGACTCAGAGGCATCAATGTTAGATGCTTGTGGACTTGCAGTAGGACGAACCTGTTTCTCCTGGTTGTTCAGATCAGTCTCCACAGCTCTTCATTAGAAGAAGAGTCACTATCTTCAAGTACTCCCCCTGAGTTGGTAATTGAATCTCCTTGTAGTCCAAATGATGTAGATTCCTTAGATGGTGTGTTTAGAACATCATACATCATCTTTGTTGCTAACTCATCATCAAAAGTGGAGAGTAGTATGCTGAAGGACTTGAAGAATTCATCATAGACGAAAAAGAAGGTGGGTCCTTTCCCAGCAGGTGGTGTGGTGTATCTCTAAACATCCACATTACACCACACTTCTACTTGACCCGTTGAGTTGTTGTAAACCCTCTTGTTCGGTATGTTGTATCCTAGAAAGATACATTCTTCAGCATTCTCGCTAAATTTTCCCTCCCAAGTCTTCTTCATTAGGGTGCACGGAGCGCCAAACTGCTCGAGATACTCTAGATTAGGTTTACGTCATTGTAGTAACTTGTAACACGTCTTTCCATGGCGTTTAATTACCAGAACCCGATTTAGAGTATAACACGCATTTGCAACTGCTTGATTCCAGAATTAGATAGGTAGTTTTGAGTCTGCTAGTATCGTTCGTGCCATCTCTATCAAGCTGTGATTCTTCCTTTTGGCAACGCTGTTCATCTGAGGAGTGTAGGAAGAAGTGAACTGATGCACATTTCCCTTTTCCTAGCAGTAAGCCTCCATCGATTGATTATTGAACTCGGTTCTGTTGTCTGAGCGCACTTGACGTACTTTCAACTTGTATAGAGACTCCATAGTAGTTACTAATTCCTTGAATGACTCAAATGTTTCTGATTTGAATTTCATAAACATCACCCAAGTGAATCTTGAGTAGTCATCAGTAACTACATAGCAGTACAAGTCACGTGTGATGCTTCTTGTACTAACTGGACCAAACAGATCCATGTGAAGAAGTTCAAGAGGAAGTTTGATATAATGAACTTTCTTTTCCTTATGAGACTTCTTTGTATGTTTGCCCTTCTTCACGCAACACAGAAATCTGGAAGTTGGAAGTTTTTGACATTAACTCCTCTCACTAGATCATTCTGGATCAGGTGATTCATCTTTTATGGATTAATGGTCCCATTCTCCTATGCCAGGAGATGGAATCCTTCTCAGTAGCTTTTGACAAGAAGCACTGAACTTCATGATCCGTTGTGGGGCCTTTGATAGATCCAAGACATAAAGGTCCTTATATCTTGAGGCAGACATTAAGACTTGATCCTCCGGGATGACATAGTCCTTTTTCAGGACATAGCACTTGTTGTTGTAAAACACTACCTTAAAGTCTTTATCACAAATTTGAGAAACAGAAAGCAAGTTATTTTGAAGTTGTTTAACATAGTTTACCTTGTCAAACTTCACTTTCTGATTACCTACTTCCCCTTGAGCTGTGATGTACCCACCTTTGTTTCCTCAAATGAAACATGACCTCCTTTTATCTGTTTGACGTTTGATAAGATCCATTTTCCCTGTCATGTGCCTGGATGCTCCACTATCTATAATCGACATGTTGGTTTTAGCACTATAGCGAACACCCTGCACATTCAGTTTGAAAACATTAGTTCAGGTTAGGGACCCAAGCCTTCACTGCCTTGGTTTCCTAGAGGCATCACACATCATAAATGTAACCCATTGAACGTTTAAGGGTGAGGGAAGCTCAGATGTCTTCTTGTTTATCAGACAATGAGGTTGATTTTTCTTTCCATAAGTCAGATTTGTGTAAGGCCTATTTGTGATAAACAGACGACTAGCTAATGTGTTGAACTTTAGGTTCACTATCTCTTTTAGGTGGCGTCACTGAGTTCCTCTTAAAAGAGCTAGGTTTTTGTTCAGGTAGTTCAACTTTCCTCCTCGGTGTCTGATAGTAAGGACAATGAGACGCAATGTGTCCATACTCTCCATAACTATAGCATGATTTGCTTTTGACTTTACGATTTACCTGTTTTTGTGGAGATGTATGTGACACCCAGGTGACCTTACTCTATTTGGGTTTTGACTCTGCTTGTTTAGATGTTTTTCCTGGTTTAACAAAGTTAATTGCTTTAACATTTTTAACATCTTTTTCTTTTCTATTTTCTGGACTTTGACATGATGCACGTGATTGGTTAAGATTACTGGTTTTTTTAGGTTTAGATTTGATAGTTGTTGAACCAGACTTTATACTAACCTTTTCAAACTCTTTGTCCAAATTAACACAAGGTATTTTACCTTTTTCTTTTGAAGTGGCCTCCTTTTGTTTAGGACCAGATTCATTTGATGAACATGTGGAATCTGGATCACTTACAAAATGAGTAGACACCACATGATCTTTGATAGGATTCTTATTAATTGGTTTACTTTTAGTCCTCATCAAGGTCTCATGTGGTGGTGGACCCACTTTATAACCCAAACCCTCCCCATTATTATGTTGTCTCACTAAGTGTTGGACTATGTGTGAAGAACTAGTCCAACTATGCGGTTTTTGTTTTAGGGAATTAACTTCTACTTCTAAAACTGCCATTTGTTTCTTAGTGTCCTCAAGGGAGTTTAGATAGTACCTAATGTCATTAGCTTGGTTAAAGGCTACTACTTCTGTTTCCCTAAGATGTTTGTTCAAAAGGTCTATCTTTTCTTTGTAACTATGCTCATTTTGTTTAACACTCTGTTAGCTTCAATGCACAGTTCTAAGTCCTTTACTAAGTTATCATTATGATCTAATAACCTAGCAAATTTTAAATCAATGCTTCCTTAAATTTATTACAATCAGAACAAGCATAATTATTAAAATGTTGGTCAGTAGTACTTACTTGAGCGGTTCTGATGAATCAGCCATCAATGCTGAGTCTGGTGTTTCTGGAGCGGGTGATTATGTCGTTGTTGCAGTGTTCCCTTCTTCAGGCAGGTAGTTGACCACTTGTGTAGTTTCTTCTGAGTTTGACATCACGAGTTCAACTGGAATATCTCCTTCACTAGCAGAGTCATCATCTATATCCTCCACACTGGCGATATTAGATTCTCCCGGTGAGACAAACCGAAAGCTCCTGTCCTGTCCTTCATCATTATAAGTAGTCAAGGCTTTGGGATCCTTGCTTGATGAAGTAGGACTGCTAGTGGGTTTATCTTGACAATTGAAGAGGAGAAAGGATTCCCATTACCAGTCTTCTTTGGCTTCACGCACTCCCCTTTGAAGTGCCCTTTCTCATCACAGTTGAAGCAAGTTACCTTGGTTTTATCAAAGTTGACGGTTATGTCCTTAGTTGCAATTAAATTTTGTCCGGTCTTTTTAATACACTTCTTAGCTCTCCAGATAGCACTTGCTAAGGCCCACATTATGTCCATCCGCTCCTGCTCTGTCTTATCTACCTGCCCATAATCCTCATCTGCCGATGGCAGTTCCCAATTTTACCAGCAATTAGTCCATCATAGGAGTGGACTACCACAACTAAGAGATCCATGTGATCTTTGGCTACTTTACTGTCACATTGCCAAAGTTCTCGATCTTCAGCTTTGCTGCATTTGCTTCAGGTGCAATGTATTGGGTACCAGACGACCTTGACGTTTCTGACCTTGAAGTAGAGGCTGGTGAAGGACCAGAGGAGCTTGATACAAAAGCTGTCTGAAGAGGTGCTCAAGGTGTTTTGGCTTGAGGAGTCACGTTGTACAGTGCAGGATTCTGATCATAAGATGACTTTTGAGCTCTATACTTCATCCGTAGTTTTCTTCCTCTCTCAGCTTTAGAATGAAGTCATTGATATCTAACTTCATTAGCATACCATTTTGTCTGAGATTGGAGACAAATAAAACCCTTTCTCTAGCAGCCCATCTGCAAAGTTGATACTTTGTCCCCTACTCCATGAGTGTGCATCTCACTCATCAAGTGGTAGAACCGATCGATAACATCATCTAGGCTTCTTTTCCCATTGAGGAAGTTGTCAAACTCCTTCTTTAAGCCTTTGCTTTATGGCCTTCAATGATTCGTTTCCGTCATAACTTTTTTCCAATGCATCCCATAGTTTCTTTGCTTGAGAATTGATGGAAAATATCCTTCGGAATTGACTGTGTAAGCAAAGCATAAACTTTCTTTTCAGCATTGTATTTGACCTTTTGTCCATCAGACATGCTACCTAGTGTAAGTTTGACACCATCAGCTCCTACTGGCATTCTGTACCTAGTGTAAGTTGGGCTATTCGGGCGATTGAACTATGCGGATGGTTCAATCGTGCGACTGAACTAATGCGGATGACTCAGTCGGCCGAATGAACTAATGTGGTTGAACAATGTGAATAGACTTCTCAGTCATACGAATGGGAGTACGAATGAATCCAATCGTGTGTATGGGGGATGTGTATGACCTCAATCGTGCGACTGAACCTGCTGGATTTCGAAAATTCGTAGGTTTAAGGTGTTTAAACGCAAACACACGAATTTCTTGCTAACCCTAATTGTCGTATGTCGTAAAAAACTAAACTTTACGATTAGGAGACGTCTAAAACCCAATTTGACACAAAATATTGCGTTTTTGAGTGTAAAAACACAATTTTTATATCAAAACGATTGAATCACACCTAAATCTAGAGCCAATGCTCTGATACCACTTGTTAGGATCGTGTACTAGATGAATACTAACAGATTTACGCGTATACCAAATCAAATAGTGCGGAATCCTATTTGATTGGCGATCCAATTAGTGAGAACGCGCGTAGAATCATTAAAGATTGAATCAAAACATTAAGAACGATTAACAATCGATCTACTGCGATCTATGAAGTTAGAGCAGGTTACTAGAGGTCTGTGCACGGCTAGGGTACGTTTAGGTATTGAAATATTCAAAATGTCTCGTTTTTTTCACAATTTAAGTGGTATTTATAGGTTAGGGTTTCTCAATCATGCGACTGGACCATTTTCATGGTTCATTCGTGCGATTGAGTCATGCGGTTGATCCACTTGCACGACTAAGTGTTCAGTCGTGCAACTGAGTCAATCTCATGTTACAATTATGCGACTGATCCAGTCTCCTGGTTCATACATACGACTGGTTCATTAGCATGAAGTTGTTCATGCGTATGGTCCATTAGCATGGGCCAATAGCATGAGAACTTCATATGATTAAGTTTGAATATGTTTCATAATCATTAATTGACTTAGATTTATTCAAATAACCACAACCTATATAATTACTTCTATAAGTGTTATTACATACCAAGCAATGAAATATCCAACATTATAAGCACAACCACACATTGTATTTCATTAAGTACCCATACAATTACATATGTGTAAGACAATAAAGTCATATTACATTAAGTTCAGAAACTAGGGACACATGTATCTACAACATCCATCCCGTTAGTGGATGAACAGGACTAATAGTTTGAGGGTCAAGGTATATATGTATAACCTTTCTATAACCTCATTATCAATTGAATACATATCAATGTTTGAATTGTGTTTTTATGTTAATGGTTTATATTATGTGTTAATTGTTACCATGATCACGAGACACTGGGCAGATATTCCGTACATTGTTTGGTGACTAAAGGTAAAAACTGAAGGATTGATACATAATCAAGAGTTACAAATGGTATCAAAGTTGAAATCATTTCATGTTGTTTTAGTCTAGTTTTCATCATCTTATTCATTCATCTTCTTTGAAGTGCACTTCGAGGATTTTCTGTATAAATTGAGATTTAATCGTAGAACAATTTTTATTTGTTCTAAATCAATCATACTAGTGGATTTGTTCATATTAAAATATTTGAAAATTTCTAGTGATTCTAAGATGAGAAGTCCAAGTTCTTGTTGTTAGGGTTGAGGAAATAGGCTTAACGCTCATCAAAACATTGAAGTGAAGTAAAACTAGCTGAAACTACAGCTCAAACAAACTTAGACATGTACTACAAGAAACATTACCAGAATTTCACTTATTATTGTCAGCCATAATTTACTTAAATTATGCCCCTATCTAATTTCTCCGGAATTGCTAATTACACATGTGTAAAGCAAAATGACATATGTTAGGTGAAATTACACTTGTGTAATCAAGATTTTTGGAATTTTAAGTGTTATTTCAAGGAGTAATTTCAAAGAATAATACAATGACATTTCAAACTAACCTTTCCACGATGTTGAAACTACGAAAACAAGATCAAATGCCAAGGAGCCCCCAACCTTTTGGAATCTAATTATTCAAGTTGGAAGGATCGATTTAAATCACTTGTTTTGTATGTAGGAAAAAGTTGTGGATCCCTATTAGTGAAGGTTATAAGCATCTGAAATACATTCACATGGGTCGAAGTGACAAACCCGACGCTCATGTCCATGCTTTATAGAAGTTGTAGGACAATCATATGACCTTTAGAAAAACCACTTTTTGTTCATACATTGGCATTTCCTACGGATTATTTCTATAAATTAAGAATTTTAGTACTTCAAGATTGTTATAGAAGCATTAGAAAAGCATTGTACAAGAACACTGATTTGAAGAAAAATCTGAGAAATATTCCAAAGAACAATTTGTATTGGTTATTTCATGAGAGAGACACTTGATGCGATCATTCTCACTATATTAGTTTTTGAGTGAGTTGAAATATATATGTCCCTACTCCATCGAGAGAAATAATGAGAGAATCGTGGATGCTATACCACCACAATATGAGGTTTTATACTGCATTGATCAAAATCATGAATACTTTGAAAATTTTTTTGTTAAGATGTTATAAGCAATAAGCTTTTCCATGAATAAATATAAGTACAATAATCTTCTCAGGTTTGGAACAAGGATATACAATAAGAAAGACTTTTTCATAAAAAAATGTGTAGTGTTGCAATTTCATAAAATGTTTGAACTCCAATGATCGTGTCTAGTTCAATAAATCTAATTATCATGGGTGTTCTTTTGTTGTCCAAAGACTTTTTCATTTTTTGTATTATCATCATTGATAGATTCATATGATAATTTCACATAATGGAAGGATTGCTCAGCTTTATATGGTTATGTGAGTGTTATGATCCGATTGATTCAGTTACCCATAGGAAATAGATATGTAGGTCGTTCTTCCAAGGATGAAAGTGGATTTGTAAGCACATGGCTAAGGAACATGATGTAATTGTGATTCTTTTGGCAATCTTTGTGTTGATGCGTTGATCTCATTAGAAACTTGAATAGAATTTAAGACAATATCTTGAACTACAATTGTGAGAGGAAAATCTGATCTAGGAAAATCAAATTTAAATGACATGAAAATAGCCTTTAAGATAAAACAAATTAAGAGAAATAATCCATCATTTAACATAAAGTGCTACACAAAATCTCCAGTAATGTTCCTTAGTAATGCAAATGATAAGTGGTGGACCAAAAGAACCAATGAGCCTGATCAGAGAAACCTCTAAGTCCCACAAGACATCACAACAGCTGAAGAAGACCTGATCAGCTGTTCTACAAAGTCTGAAGAATACAACTGCTGAAGTACGTCTGAAGTACTGAAGACAAAGACTGAGACAACAGCTGAAGATCTAAAGTCTGAAGACTTCAACAAGTACTGAAGACAAAGACTGAAGATCAACAGCTGAAAGACAAAGTCTGATGTTCAAGTACTGAAGACATCAGCTGATGTTAACAGCTGATGACAACAGCTGAAGAGGGCTTCTTCAGTTGTTGTGATGGTTTTTCTTCTTCAGTAGTTTTTTTTCTTTTCAGTAGTTTGTTTCTTTCTTTTCAGTACTTGTAAACAACTGAAGAGGTTGTTCTTCAGTTGTTGTAGTTTCAGTAGTTTTATGTTTTTCAGTAGTTGTAAATAAGATGTTTAACACTTAGGAACATTTGTAAGAAGATGTCAGTTGTTGACATCTTCAGTAGTTGTTAAACATCAGTAGTTATAAACGGTTACATGTCACTTTCAAGTGACATCAGCCTACGTCATTCTTTCCTTTATAAGGAAGGATGACTCACCTGTAATCGTGCCTTTGAGGCCGACAATCTTAATGCAATATTCCTTTTGTCGGATATTTCTCTCTCTATAACAAAATCTTTTATCGTTTTATATCGATGTTCTTGTTTGAATTTGTCTAATTCTGAGCTATTCCGCTGCTATATCTGTTCAATCGATTAAACCAAGGGCTGAGATCCTAACAAATGGTATCAGAGCAGTTAATCATTGATCGATCTAACAATTGATCATTGAAACTGTTCAATCGCTCTAAGTTTAATCGAATTAGCAAATTCGCAAGGATCTGTTATAGAGATTGAGAGTGTATCGCTTCTGGCCGTTTTATTTGAGGTTCTGTGTGGTTTGAGCTAAATTTATTGTGATTTTACTTGAATCTGTCTGATTTTCACAATGACTACTTCTTCGAATGATCCTTTCAATACTGGATCCTCTACCAAGCCTCCGATCTTGGTGAGGAATGAGTATAACATTTGGCAGAGAAGATTGCTCCATCACCTGTCTGTCAATAGCTCAGGTTGTTGGACATCTGTGGTACATGGACCACATAAGCCAATGGTGAATGATCCGGAAACAAACCAGTTGGTTCCAAAGAAGAAGGAGCAATACTCCGATGAGGACAAGAAGTGTTTGAAATCGATGCAAAAGCCCATGGAATTTTGGCTATGGCTATTCCTAATGAGATTTACTCTGGGCTTCTGCATTGTGAGTCTGCTCATGACCTCTGGAATGCCATCAAAGAACAATTTGGTGGTACTGATGAGGTTTTAGCAAACAACAGGGAAATCCTCGCCCAACAATATGAGACTTTCTCTCATAGAAAGGGTGAGACTCTGACTCAACAATTTGAGCGGTTTTCATGTTTAATCTCTGAATTGAAAATGGTTAAACATGAATATACCAGGAGTCAGATGAACCATAGATTCTAAGATCACTGCCTGAGAGATGGAACACATATACCATTGTTCTACGCTCAAATGCTGATGTTGATCGCCTATCTCTCACCCAACTTCATGGGAAACTGCTTACATTCGAGAGAGAGATAGAGCAGAAAAGGAAATTGGTTTCATCTGGCAAGCTCACTGAGGATTTTGTCCAAGGGAACACTGCCCTGATTGGACATCAAGAGTCAGAATATGCGTCATCTGAAAGCCAGTATGATGAGCATATTGATTTCTCTACAACACTTCTGAGCCTGCCTTTGTGAGTGTTGATAGTTATTCTGCTGGTAGTAATAGTGACAATCTATGTTTCATCATGGATGATCTCAAGGGGATTGCTGATGATGACTTAGAAGAGATGGATATTTTGAGCCAAATGGCCTTGATAAATATCAGATCTCAGAAGTTCTACAAAAGAACTGGAAGGAAATTCCCAGGACTCTCTGGCAAAACCAAAGTTGGTTTTGACAAGAGTAAGTTGAAGTGCCATAAATGCCACAGGCTTGGGCACTTTGCAAGAGAATGTAGATCATCTGGATCTAACTCTCCTGCACCTTTTGTGACTTTCCCTGGCAATAGTCAACAAAACAGAGGGCAACAACCTGTCAATTCTGGTTATCATCATCAACCACAATCTCCTGCATATTTTGTTCCACAGGGGCCAATGCCATATCCATACCCCTGCTATTACATGCCACAACCAGGCCAGGTTCAAGCACCCACTGCTCAGCAACCACATGCACTCCCTGAGCCTCAACCATCCCAATCTCATCAACCTAATCAACTTCAACAACACAGCTTCTTCACACCAGGAGTTGTTGACTGGAGCAGTTTACCAGATGATGTGTCTGGTAATGAACAACTGTTCTCAGGTGCTGGTTAACATGGTGGTGAGCATCCTTTTGGAAATCTAGCTCTCATGGCTTTGGAATCCTCTGATGGATCATCCTCAAGTACCTCTTCAACACAGGTATCACAGGTATCCTCTGAGGCTAAGGCCAAATTATGTTCTGAAACTTGCATAGCAGCATTTGCCTCTATTAGAGAAGCAAATGTGGCTTTAATCAATAAAAATGTAGAGCTAGAACAAATAATTTCCAAAAATAAAGCTGAGTTTGAGTCTGTGCTAAAAGAAAAACTGATGAGATTTACAAATTAAAATGCCAAATTTCTGATGATAAGGCTAGGGAGGATGTACTCTTAGAGAAGTACAAAGACCTCAAAGATACTCTTGCTGTCACCCAGTAGAGTGTGATCGATGGGTACAATCTTGCAAGGGCTTTGAAATGCTTCTTAGTAAGCAAACAGCTTCCAATGTGAAGTTTGGAATTGGTTATAATCACACTGCTCCTCCTACAGTTTTGCTTCAAGAGCAGGAGCAGAATCTGATGGAGAAAGTAATGACCAATCCACCTCATCATGTGATTCACTACTTGATAAAGCACCATCAGTAGTTGAAGTCAGTAGTAATCCCTCTGTGAACCTATCAGCTGATATTGATGGTTCAACTGCTGACACTCACATGATCAATGAGTTGATCAACCCAAGTGTTATCCCTAGAAGTACTGAGGGTACTGGAGAGCAGGGGATAACATCTGGAGTTCAAATCCTAATGACTGACAGCACTGAAGAGAAGAAAACTGTCAGTAGGAAGGATTTGAAGCCTACTAAGGAAGTTGACAAGAAGGCAAAAAGTGCTTCTAAACTGCTGAAGAGCAAGTCTTCAGTAGTTTCATCTTCTTTAGTTGATGATCAACAGAAGATGAAGAAGAAACCATGTGAAATATGTGGTCTATTCAATCATCTCACAGATGATTGTTGGTACAAAAGGGATCCAAACTCAAACAAAAGGAGAAAATTAAAGAAACTTGGCTAAAATGAAAACTGAGTTTGAGTCCAAGTTTGTACCAGCAGCATCAAATCCTGTTACTCCTATGTCCCAAAAGAAATCTAAAAAGGAAGGAGTGCAACAGGCAATAGCTGAGGTTGCTCAAAAGAAGATGGTGCAACACAAGAACTCATCATCAAACACCAATACCAATGTGTCTGAAGAGCTGAAAGCTCTCTCCCAGAATCAGACACAGCTGGTAATGATGGTTCAACATCTGTTGGGAAGAGTTAACCAACTTGATGGCCCTGTGTTGAAACCCCAGAAAAGGAGATCCAAGCCAAGGATTCCTCTTCTACACCATCTCCTTCACCTCAAGCTATTGTGTCCAATAAACCTGTTAGTTTACCATCTGTTGATGAGACCAGGCCCAAAACCAAAAAGGTTTGGGTCTCCAAAACTAACTGATTGTTTATTTATGCAGGTTTCTTCAACATGCCAAAGTAGCATCTGGTATGTAGACAGTGGGGGATCTATGCATATGACTGGGAACAACTCACTTCTTAATGACTACTCTCCAGGAAGGAAGGGATTTGTTTCCTTTGGCAATGATGCAAGAGGTTACATCATCGGGAAGGGCTTTGTTTCCAATGGGGAAATAAGTTTGATGATGTCAACCATGTGGAAAATCTCAAGTATAACCTCTTGAGTGTCAGTCAATTGTGTGACAAAGGCCATGTTGCCCTTTTCACAAGCCAGAACTGCAGGATTCTGTCATCCAAAGTTCTGAGTTTGATTGACAAGGTATTGGATGCTCACACTCTCCTGAAGGCCAACAGGACAGGAAGAGTGTATGCCTTAGATCTTTCCAAGAAAATTGATCTCAAAGGCCATCCTTGCCTATTTTCCAAGGCCTCTCCTCAAGAATCTAATCTATGGCATAGAAGGCTGGGACATGTTAACTTCAAGAACATGAATCAGCTGATACACCATAGTTTAGTAAGGGGAATGCCTATGAAGGAGTTCAAGTGTGAAAACAACTGCACTGCTTGTTTGAAAGGAAAACAGCACAAGGTTTCATTTCCACCTATTGAAGAACCAAAGTCCACTGCCTGCTTACAACTTCTTCACATGGATCTCTTGGTCCTGTGAGAGTGATGAGCATGGCACAGAAGAAATACTGTCTGGTAATTGTGGATGATTACTCCAGATTTGTATGGACTTTCTTTCTACATTCAAAGGATGAAGCTGCACAGAAGATCATAAACTTTGTGTTGTATGCTGAGAAGCAGTATTCCCTCAGTCAAGTGTATTAGAAGTGACAATGGAACAGAATTCAGGAACAATACACTTGATGAGTTCTACCTTTCCAAGGGAATAAAGAGACAGTTTAGTATTCCAAGAACTCCTGAACAGAATGGAGTTGTGGAGAGAAAGAACAGGACCCTCATTGAAGCTGCAAGGTCTATGTTGGCTGATTCTGGACTGCCATTGACCTTTTGGGCTGAAGCTGTCAACACAGCATGCTATGTGCAGAATAGAGTGCTAATAAATCAGAGGTTGATGAAGACTCCATATGAAGTTCTACATCATTTGGCCCCTCTCATTTCATTTTTTAGAGCATTTGGGTGTCCCTGTTTCATTCTCAACACAAAGGATCAGCTCCAGAAATTTGATCCTAAGGTGGATGCAGGGTACTTTGTTGGTTATTCATCAACTTGCAAGGCATACAGAGTCTTCAACTGCAGAACAAAGATGGTTGAAGAGACTCTACATGTCAAGTTCAATGAATCTCCAAAGGACAAGATTCCACAAAGCCCTGTGGAGCTCTTTGATTTGGACATACTGCAATATGTTCCTTATCAATCTCCTGCTGTTGCTCCTCAACAGTTCACCACCTGGTGTTACTACTGAAGATGATGATGATAGTAGTAATCACCTCTTCAGGTTTAGTGACCAACTGCCTGAGTCCTCTAAACCTGATGCTCCTGTAGCTCCAGCAGCACCATCCACAACAAATGCTGATGAGATTTCTGCATCCTCAACTTCATTTGAGTTGCCACCATCTTCATGGTTTCAAGAATCTGCATCAACATCTGCTGCTGCTGAAGATCCTACAAACACTTGCACAGATTTGATTGTTTACCAAGAGCTGAAAAATCACCCAATATCTCAAATCCTTGGTGATATCAATGCTGGTGTTTCAAACCAGAAGCCAGTTGTCCAATTTCTGCTTCTATGCTCTCTTCATCAGTCAGCTAGAGCCGAAGAACTATCATGTTGCTTTGAGAGACAATGGATGGGTTGAAGCCATGCAGCTTGAGCTTCTTCAGTTCAAGAAACAGCAAGTGTGGGAGCTTGTTCCTCTACCCCCAGGTAAGTGTGCAATAGGCACTAAATGGGTGTTTAGGAATAAAACTGATGAAAATGGGCTAATTGTTAAGAACAAGGCCAGACTGGTTGTGCAGGGGTTTGCACAAGAAGAAGGTATTGATTATGATGAAACCTTTGCCCCTGTAGCCAGACTGGAGGCAATTAGATTGTTTTTAGCCTATGCTGCACTCCACAATCTTAAAGTTTTTCAAATGGATGTCAAAAGTGCTTTTCTATATGGTACAATAAAAGAAGAAGTTTATGTGTGTCAACCACCAGGCTTTGAGGATAATAAGCACCCAGAATGGGTATATAAGCTTGATAAAGCTCTTTATGGGTTGAAACAAGCACCTAGAGCCTGGTATGAGACCTTATCAAACTTTCTTCTACAGAATAATTTCACTAGAGGCTCCATAGATAAAACTTTATTTATTAAGAAGGTGGATCAGCATAAGCTACTTGTTCAAATTTATGTTGATGATATTATATTTGCATCCTCTGATCCCCAATTGTGTGAGAATTTCCAAACCTTAATGCAACAGAAGTTTGAAATGAGTGCAATGGGAGAATTACAGTTCTTTCTAGGTTTGCAAATCAAACAAAAAGCTGATGGAATTTTCATTCATCAGTCTAAATACACAAAAGATCTTTTGAATAAGTTTGATTTACAAAACTGTAAACCTGTTCTACTCCCATGTGCAACACCACACAATTGGATGTTGATCAGAAAGGTAAAGGTGTTGATGAACCCTTTACAGATGTATGATTGGTTCCTTGATGTATTTAACAGCTTCTAGACCAGATATTATGTTTGCTACATGTGTTTGTGCTAGATTTCAGGCTGCACCTAAGGAGTCTCATCTGATTGCAGTCAAGAGGATCTTTAGATATCTGCAAGGTACACAATCTCTAGGCTTATGGTATTCCACTGGACATTCTTGCAAATTAGTTGCTTTCTCTGATAGTGACTATGCAGGGTGTAAGTTGACCAGGAAATCAACTTCTGGTGGATGCCAATTCCTAGGCAACTGTTTGATTTCTTGGCAGAGTAAGAAACAAACATCTGTTGCTACATCCACTGCTGAAGCCGAGTACATTGCTGCTGCAAGTTGTACATCCCAAATACTCTGGCTTCAGAATCAACTTTTGGATTATGGCATTACAGAGACTAAGACTCCATTATTAATGGATAGTGCTTCAGCTCTTTGCATTGTCAAAAATCCTGTCCAGCACTCTAGGACCAAACATATAGAAATTAGACATCATTTTATAAGAGATTGTTTTGAAAAGGGTCTAATTAATCCTATGTTTGTGCCTAGTGCTGATGAGCTTGCAGACATTTTTACTAAGCCTTTGGATAGTTCAACTTTCCACAACCTGGTGTTAAGGCTTGGTATGCTGCAGCTAGAATAAGTGACAACTACTGATGATCTCAGTAATTACTGATGATCATTGGTAACCATGTCACATATAAGTACTGATGAGTTATTTTACCCTCAGTAGTTTTTATAACTACTGAAGGCTAAATGCTTTAAGTACTGTACTTTATCTGTTCTAACTACTGATGTAGTTACAACTACTGAAATCAGTAGAAACAGATAAGTACTGATGTCCTATGAAACAACTGAAAACAGCAAAAAGCTGATGAGTAAGTGTTGAGGACAGTATGAAACAGCTGAAAGGCTATGAATTGACGACAACTACTGATGAGTACTCTCTCTTCAGTAGTTCACAAACTGCTGTTTCTTTATAAACAACTGAAGCAATACCATGTCTTCAGTAGTTTCACAACTACTGATGACTAACACCAAGTCTTCAGTTGTTTACAACAACTGATGGCAAAACCACGGTCTTCAGTAGTTTCACAACTACTACTGATGACTAATACCAAGTCCTCAGTTGTTTCAACATCTGAAGTCCAACTTGTCTTCAGTAGTTTTTAAAACTACTGATGCCTAAATCAGAGACTTCAGTTGTTTCAACGTCTGATAGTAAACACCATGTCTTCAGTTGTTTTATAACTGCTGACCACACCAATACCATCAGTCGTTTCAAACTCTGAAAGTTAATACCACGTCATCAGTAGCTTCAAATACTGATGACTAACACCAAACCTTCAGTCGTTTCATAACCCGTACCCTATATATACCTGATCCCTCTTTCAGAGTTTTTCATTCTTTCACGACCTAAAATTTCAAAAGCTCTGAAAACCTTTCACCTTCATTAATGGCGACCATGCAACTCAAGCCTCGACACAACTGTGTCGCGTACCTCACAAAATCGCCCTTCTGGACCAAATTTGATAATGCTATAGATCTTATGGTCCAATCCCCACTGAAAACGGCTTTCCTCTTAAATCCAATCATTTATGCCGATTCGCTACGTCAGTTTGGATGAATGCGACCGTTAATGGAGAATCTATCCATTCGTCTATCAACTCATAAGGTGGTCATCTCTACTGCTACCATCCGCCAGATATTACTGTTAGATGATGCTGCCTACCCTGTTGGATATCCTAAGCGCCAACTTGATCTTTCCTTTGGACAACATGGATATCAGGGTGATCTTAGTGCTTCAACAATCCTGAAGAAACATTTTCCAGATGCTGAACGATTAATATTTCATATGGTAAATGTTTGCCTGGCCCCGAAGACTTCTCTTGGGATCAACTGTCTTCCAGATGGCAACAGGTATTGTTCTCTATCCTTGAACAAGAACCACTAAACTTTTCTGAAATAATTTTTCTTGAACTCAAGGATATGGCCACAAAACCACTTTCTAACCGTTGGATACTATATCCTCGGTTTATAATGGCCATAATAGAGAATCAGCTTTCTGCTGAGGGACTAGTTGGTCTGGGAGTCCCTGCTTTGGCTGTATTGCCGGAGGTATACTCCCGACACAACACTGACCAAACTCTCAAACAGGCTGCCAAGCTGCGCAAACCCACGCAGCTGGAACCCACAGCCTCCACCTCCACATCCAAAGTCCCCTCCAAACCCACAAAGAAGAAGCCTAAGAAAGCTACTCAGGGAATTGAGTCCCCTGTGGATGCTCCTGCTGCACCAACGCAGGTTATCTCTGCTGGAAATAACCCCCCAGTAGAGACTATGACTCCACCAACTGAAGCCGCTCAGGTTTCCTCTCAAAAGGAACCTGAAGCAACCACTCAAAGGGAAGCCACACTGCTGGGATCCTCCTCACTTGAGGGGATTACCATTGAAGAGCACCACTTGTCCCGGGTGCACACTGCTTCCACACCCTCTCCTGATGCAACCGCCCCTCAAAGCCCTACTAAATTGTTGCAAAAGTGCTGACGCAGTTGCATTCCTCACCCCCCACCCAGACACCAATCACTACTGGGATAACCTCAACACCTGAGGGGGAGGATCACAATGCTTCTGTCAACCCACAGCACAGGGGTTATCATGTTCCATCTTCTAGTGTAGATAAGGAGGTGCGAACTTTGGTGAGGCTGCCACTGTCTCTGACTCAGCAAATGACCAGGGTGCAGTTGGTAACATCTCTAAGACCTCACCAGTGGCAACAGCTGATGAAGGACATAGTCCTGAGGCTGGAAGTCCCCAGAACCAAGAACAAGGGGCACATGCTATCATTGATCTACACTCAAGGCATGTTCATCCTGACTCTGTCAGGAGGTCAGGTGATTCAGTATCAACTGATGATGACCTGAGCTTCTTCTATGATGTAGTTGCTCAAAACACCATTCTAGAGGATGAGGTTAGCAGACTCAAAGAGCTGCTGGCCAAGATGTCTCAGGATGCAAGTCCATCTGCCACCACAATACACCCACAGATGGCACCTTCTTCTGAAGGTCCCCTACAACTGAGCCAGTATATACTTCCAAGCCACCAGCCTCTGCTTTGGCACTGATTCTCAGGAACAGAACCATCCTGATCAATCAGTTGCTACCTTCAAAAATCCCTACCTCTCATCACTCCCATGATCACAGATATAGTGATCAAAGCCATTGATGAGAGGCTTCCTACAATAATACAACCCTTGGTGGAGGAGTTGGTGACTAAATCCCTTTCTACTGCTCAAACCCTTGCACCCAATGCAACCAAAAGGGGGAGAGTCAGTCAGTTAAAGGAAAAAGGAAGAGGATGATAGATGGGGAAAGGCGAAAGAATCTGAGTTTGTAAATGAGAAGGAGAAGGAGAGTGTGAAGGGAGCTGAAGTGAATGAAAGTCAAAAAGACTTTCATGTCACATATCAAAAGAGAAAGGGAGAGTCTGAGAAGGAGAAGGAGCTGAAGGATATGGTGAAAGAAGCTGACGCCAACCATAACCGTTCAATGGATAAAATCATTGAGCAGTTGTATAGGCAGGGTTTTGACATCAAACACTAGACTCCGAGATCAGAAGGATGGAAACAGAGGAGATCAATCAAGATGGGCTAGCTATGATGCCTTAGAAAGAGAAAGGCTGGAGATAATGATCAGATTTATAGCTAAATACTTGGGAAGATCTCTAATGGAAATAAGGGCCTGGACCAGGGACAACATCTTGGCAATAACCACCAAGATTTGTTCGTCTGAAGAATACTCCAAAGGTTTAGTGATTGAGGTATTGAATGAAGCTGGGGTTGGGAATCGAAAAACTGACAAATTTACCAAAGCCTCCCTTACAGCCAAAATGCTAAAACAGTCTGAAAAGCCTCAATCCTCAAAATCACTATCTCCACAACCCACTAAAACAACCCCTTTACCCTCTAAACCAACCATCCAACCCACAAAACCAAATCCTTTACCCTCAAAACCCACTGCCAGTGATGTACCTAGCCAAAAGAAAGAAAGGTACTGAGGCCTGATGAAGATGAAGAGGAGGATGAAGACAGACTGCCACTCTCTGCAGTTATTACTTTGCCTAAGGCTAAACCAATGTCCATCACTCCTGCTTCTCAAATGCATGATGTAATGATAAAGATTGAAGAGGAACAGATGCAAAGACATGATGAGGAAATGCTGAAAAGCATTGACAAAGCATATGCCACATCCTCTTCAATGATCAGCATGAAGAAAGAAGTATTAAGATTGTACACCCTTGCTAATACCTTTCAATACCAAAGGGAAAGAGTAAGGATATGGCCTGATCCTAGGGTGGCACACCGGATTGTCAAGAAAGAAATTCCTTCAAGATACAAGGGCCAAGTGAAGAGAGTTGTCGACGAAGACATCACTGTGGTTCTTGTAGTGTCCCCTTGGGAAATTGTTGAAGAGTTCAAGAAAGCCTATGAAGCCAAACAACCACCTCAAAAGATGTTAGAGAACAAAATCATAAAGAAGGGATTGGTTTACAAAAGACTTGAAAACTTCAAACAAGAGAGCTCAACCTGCTCTTAGAAGGGACTCATCCAGATGAGTTTGCTTATAGACAAATAACCACGGTTGAGCTCAAAATGGAAAACAGGCCAAGTACATATCTGAAGTGTATGGCCGAGAAGGATTATTTGATGGTGTGCCCGAGGTGCTGACAATGGATGAGCAAATCATGTTTTTAAGGGCTTACACCAGGGAATCATATAGGCTGATACACGGGAAGTAGATCTCATGGTTGGGGCAACAGCTCGGTGTCCAAGTCCCCAATACAGAGCTCCCAACCATATCATGCCAAACAGATCATCAGAGACTTCTTCCCAGGCCGTGCTGAAAAAGGGTCACTTCTCATCTGATCAAGAGGATAAAAAGACCAATCTATCTGCCAAAATAAGTGGGACTCGTCAATAACTTAGAGGTTTTGGCTGCATTGGTTCAGGGGGAGTTTGTTGGACCAAAAGAACCAATGAGCCTGATCAGAGAAACCTCTAAGTCCCACAAGACATCACAACAGCTGAAGAAGACCTGATCAGCTGTTCTACAAAGTCTGAAGAATACAACTGCTGAAGTACGTCTGAAGTACTGAAGACAAAGACTGAGACAACAGCTGAAGATCTAAAGTCTGAAGACTTCAACAAGTACTGAAGACAAAGACTGAAGATCAACAGCTGAAAGACAAAGTCTGATGTTCAAGTACTGAAGACATCAGCTGATGTTAACAGCTGATGACAACAGCTGAAGAGGGCTTCTTCAGTTGTTGTGATGGTTTTTCTTCTTCAGTAGTTTTCTTTTCTTTTCAGTAGTTTTGTTTACTTTTCTTTTCAGTACTTGTAAACAACTGAAGAGGTTGTTCTTCAGTTGTTGTAGTTTCAGTAGTTTTATGTTTTTCAGTAGTTGTAAATAAGATGTTTAACACTTAGGAACATTTGTAAGAAGATGTCAGTTGTTGACATCTTCAGTAGTTGTTAAACATCAGTAGTTATCAAACGGTTACATGTCACTTTCAAGTGACATCAGCCTACGTCACTCTTTCCTTTATAAGGAAGGATGACTCACCTGTAATCGTGCCTTTGAGGCCGACAATCTTAATGCAATATTCCTTTTGTCGGATATTTCTCTCTCTATAACAAAATTCTCTTATCGTTTTATATCGAATGTTCTTGTCTGAATTTGTCTAATTCTGAGCTATTCCGCTGCTATATCTGTTCAATCGATTAAACCAAGGGCTGAGATCCTAACAATAAGAAGTGTATTGAATTAGCTATGTCCTAGAGTACAATGATTCAGTACAAAGGGATATTGAATATTTCAAGAGTTTAAAATTTGTACTAAGTCACATTACCATATAGAACATTCATAAAATATCAAAAACAATACCAGGGTTGAATGTAGTACCTCTTCAAATGAAGGCAACTACACATGATGCTTGATGAATATGATATCGCTCGATGAAGATGATATCACTGTATATGTTTCCACCGTATCAAAAGTTGAGAATCTGATAAGTGATCTTAACTCTTAAACTTCAAAGTCTAATGGTGATGATGTTAAGTTTGAGTGTGTTAATGGTAAGACTAACATAGCTAGTGATGAATCTGATAATGTTGACCTAAATAAGAATGAACAATCTAAGAGTGCAAAACCAATGTCAAATTGTTTAAAATGTAGAAGTTGTAAGAACCAAATCTGAGGATGTAATGATTGAGTAATTTATACTTTTGATGAGTTGGGAGTTTAAAAGAATTTAATATCACATGTGACAACTATATTATGATTGAAATAGATGTTAGGATCTTTTACATAGTAAAGTATTCTAAAAATTATTTAAGCATGATGACTCACCTATCAGAGATGTCAAGATTCATCATATTGACAAAATATTTTATGAAAAGATAGTTAAAACTGTGTTCATACATATATACCTAGTTTAGGAGCTTAATGTAAAATGTCTATCATGTCTTACATATATGTAATTGAATGGGTATGAATGAAATAAAATGTGTGGTTGATGGTTATAATGTTTGATATTTCATTGTTTATTGTGTAATAAAGTATATTAAAGTAAGTATAGAGGTTTGAGGTTATTGTACATAGTTCTTAGTCAAAAATGATTGAGAAATATGTTCAAACTTAATTGTTTGAAGTTCTCATGCGAATGGACCATGCTAATGGACCATACGCATGAATGCTTCATGCTAATGGACCAGTCACACGACTGAACCAGGAGACTTGATCAATCGCACGATTGAGACATAAGATTGACTTAGTCGCACGACTGGACCTTCAGTCATGAGGATGGATCAATCGCGTGATTCAGTCGCACGACTGAACCATTTTCAGTTGTACGATTGGAAGACCCTAACCTATAAATATTACCTAATTTGTGGAAAAACTAAACAATTCGAATACCTACGCACATAATTGTACCCTAGTCGTCCAGAGACTCAAGAAAACTTGTTCCAAGTTCATAGATCGCAGTTGATCGTTCTCTAACCATTCTTAATGTTTCATTAATTGTTAGATTGATCTAAACTGTGTTCTCCCTAATTGGATTTCCAATCAAATAGGATTCCACGCTATTTAAGTTGGTATACGCACAGAATCAGTTAGTACTCCGTACGTAAATGGTCCTAACAAGTGGTATCAGAGCCAAGTTCTTGATATTGCATGTGATTCGATCGTTTTGGTGTAAAAATCACATTTTTTCATTCAAAACACCATATTTTTGAGTAAAACAGTGTTTTCGACGTCTTCAAATCTAAAAGTTCACGTTTTTCGGCTTACGGCAGATTAGGGTTCGTGAAAAATTGTATTTTTGTGTCAAAGTACCAAAAACCTTCGAATTTTCAAATCCAACAACCTCAGTCGCACGATTGGCTCAATCGCACGACTGAACTCAATTACACCTCTGATATGCATGATTGAACTCAGTCGCCCATCCATTCGTACGACTGAACACCCCATTCATATTGTCCATCCGCACTTGTTCAATCGCACGATTGACTCGTCCGCATTGGTTCAATCGCATGATTGATTCATCCGCATTGGTTCAATCGCATGATTGATTCATCCGCATTAGTCCATCCGCACGATTGACGCAATCGCATATCTCCATTCGCACTAGTGAAACAGTTTTGTTCTAACTCTCAAAGTTTAAAGAAATGGAAAATCAGTACTCTGTGTTTACTGCAGGTAGGGACTTGCGTATCCAGAACCTGTTACTTCTGGAAAATGATACTGGGAATCACAATAAGCCGCCTAAGCTTATCACGTTAGACGATTACATAAAATGGAAGCAAAAGTTCAAAATTTATCTAAATGGTGTTGATCCCAATCTGTGGGAATCAATCGAGACTGGTTATAGTATGCCGGTTGGTGCTGATGACGTCAAACTTACTGTGAGCGACATGACTGATAGTCAGAAGGTGAAGTACAATGCTGAGAAAAAGGTGTATGCTTTGTTGACTCAATCGATAGTTAAGGATATATTCCACCAATTTTCTAAGAATAAACAGGCAAAGATATTATGGGAGGCCCTGGAAAAACGATACGACGGGAATGCATAGTTAAAAGCTCTAAAGGCAAAGGCTTGGAAGAAGGAGTTCGATAACTTCTCATCGATGGGTAAGGAGAGCTTGGATGATGTCATAGACCGATTCTACCATTTAATGAGTGAGCTGCACACTCATGGGGTTACAACGTCAATGGAAGATAAGGTATCAAGCTTTGCCGATGGTCTACCTGAGAAGTGGGACTCGTTTGTGTCTAATTTGAGACAGAACAACTTACTGGCAAAATTAGACATAAATGATCTCATACTGAAACTGAGGGAGGAGGAACTGAGGATGAAGTGCAGGTCTCAGAAAGGATCTAACGATCAGAACCTGTCTCTGTATAATTCAACTTCCACCTCAAAAAGCTTAGGAGCACCACTTTAAACTGCATTTTTGTGTCAAGTTTAGCAGCTCCTCTCCAAGCCACCACTTCAGGATCTGAAATGTCAGGGTCATCTAGCACCCAATATATAGTACCTGAATCAAACGCTACAAAGTTGAAGACCAAGAATCTCAGGAATATCACCGTGGAGGTTGCAAAGGAGCATATGGACCTCTTAGCTGCAGTTGTTGTTAGGATCAGTTATCTACGTTTGATTGATTAGAGAGTATGGCAGCGGAAATCAAACAATGAATTAGCCAATTAACAAGAACACAAAAGATATTCAAGGTAGGAACAAACGATTTTAGACAGAGAGAATTCTGCAAAAGATATTTCATTCAATCTCCGCTTTCGTGGTAACAGAATGTCACACATACAATTAGGTCAACACCTCTTATATAAGAGATGTGACGTCTGCTGATGTCACTTGATAGTGACATCTAACAAAATTTATTCAAACTACTGATAGTTAACACAACTACTGAAGATGTCAAAACAGCTGACATCTTCTTACAAAAATACTAAGTGTTAACTGTCACTTCAACTACTGAAAAGAAACTACTGAAACTACAACGACTGAAGAACATGCTCTTCAGTTGTTTTACAAATACTGAAACAAAAAGAAAAACTACTGAAAGGAAACCATCACAACAACTGAAGAATGCTTCTTCAGCTGTTGTAACAAACTTTGAAGGCTTGAGTACTTGTACTTGAACTTCAGCTCTTGTCATCAGTTGATGTCTTCAGTCTTTGTACTTCAGCTGTTGATCTTCAGTACTTTGTTCTTCAGCTGTTGATCTTCAGACTTTGGTCTTCAGCTGTTGAAGTCTTCAGTACTTTAGTCTTCAGCTGTTGAAGTCTTCAGTACTTTAGTCTTCAGCTGTTGATCTTCAGACATTGGTCTTCAGCTGTTGAAGTCTTTAGTACTTTAGTCTTAAGCTGTTGAAGTCTTCAGACTTTGTCAAACAGCTGATCAAGTCTTCAGCAGTTGTTGTGATGTCTGTGGGACTTAGAGGTTTTTTTGATCAAGCTCATTGGTTCTTTTGGTCTAACAAACTCCCCCTGAACCAATGCAGCCAAAACCTCTAAACTTATTGAAGATGTCCCACTTATTATGGCAGAAGGATTGGTCTTTTTGTCTTCTAGATCAGCTCAGAAGTGACCCTTGTAAGCACAGGCCTGGGAAGAAGTCTCAATGATCTGTTTGGCAAAGTATGAATGGGAACTCTGTCTTGGGGAACTGGACACAGAGCTGTTACCCCATCCATGAGATCTACTTCCCTACTATGAGTCTGTATGACTCTCTTGTATAGGCCTCAAGGAAGGTAATTTGTTCCTCCATGGTCAGCTATTCAGCACCTCCTTCAAATAATGATTCTGGCCCATAGTACTCAGATAGGTATTTCACCTGTTTCCCATTCTTTAGCTCCACAGTTGTTATTATTCTATAAGCAAATTCATCAGGGTGATTACCCTCTAGGAACAACTGGAGCTCATTCTTTCTGACTTCTTCAAGCCTCTTATATACTAACCCCTTTTTCACCATTTTATTTTCCAGCATCTTCTGTGGGGTTTGGTTAGCTTTATAAGCTTTCTTGAAGTCATCTAGGATTTCCCAGGGTGATACTACAAAGACCAGTGAGATCACTTCATCTACAATCTTCTTCACCTGGCCAATGTATCTCTATGGAATGTTTTTCTTGTGAATCCTGTGAGACACCCTGGGATCAGGCCAAATCCTCACTCTCTCCTTTTGATATTGAAATGTATGCTTAAGAGTGTATAATCTGAGAGCATGCTTCTTCATGTTAATGATTGAAGATGTGGCAGCATATGCTTTGTCAACCCTCCTCAACAATTCCTCATCATGTTGTTTGTGAAGATCTTCTTCTTCTAGCTTCACTTTCACAATTTGTCTTTGAGTTTCAGGGGTAATTGTTGGAGAGTGGCAGCCTATCTTTATCTTCATCATCATCTTCTTCATCATCTTCTAGCCTCAATACCCTTCTCTTCTTCTTCTGGGGTACATCATCGGCTATTGGTTTTGAGGGTAAGGGAGTTGGTTTGGTGGGTTGTGTTTTTGGTGGTTTTGGTGTGGGAATGTTGACAGGCTGTTCTAGCATTTTGGAGGTGAGTGTGGCTTTAGATTGCTTGGCTAGTTCAGTCCTGCTCCCAGCACCAGCTTCATTCAAAGCTTCAACAACTAATCCTTTAGTGTATACTTCTGACGAACAGATCTTGGTGGTTATTGCCAAGATGTTGTCCCTGGACCAAGCCTTGATTTCGATCAATGATCTTCCAAGATATTTTGCTATAAACCTGATCATGATCTCCAGCCTTTCTCTTTCTAACACATCATAACTTGCCCATCTAGTTTGGATTTCTTCAATCTCTAATCTTCTGATCTCAGAGTCAAGTTTGTCAGTGTCATGGCCTTGCCTAAACAACTGATCAATGATGTTCTCCATTGATCTGTTGTGTTCGGCATCAGCCTCTTTCACCATTAGCTCCAAGGCAGTCTCCTTTTCATTCTTTCTTTTCTTTGATTTCTCCATGTCAGCTTCCTTCTCCTTCTCTTTTTCAGTCTCCATAGCCAACTCCTTCTCCTTTTCCACTTCTGTCACTTCTGTTTCTTTCTCTTTCTCTTTCCTCTCTGCACTCCTCTTTCTTTTTGCTTTCACTGACTAAATCTCCCCCTTTTTGGTTGCATTGGTTGCAAGGGTTTGATTGTCAGAAAGCGTTTTGCCCACAACTTCCTCTATCAAGGGTTGTATTACTGAGGAAAGCCTCTCATCAATGGTTTTGATCACTATATCAGTGATTATTGGTGTAATGAGAGGTAGGGAATTTTGAAAGATAGTAGCTATTTGCTCAGGGGGGTTATGTTCCTGAGAAATAGTGCCAGAAACAGAGGCAGGTGGCTGAGTATTTGGGAGTGGATGTACCTGAAGTACAACTTGCAGCTGTAATGTACTCTGCTTCAGCAGTGGATGTAGCAACAGATGTTTGTTTCTTACTCTGCCAAGAAATCAAACAGTTGCCTAGGATTTGACATCCACCAGAAGTTGACTTTCTAGTTAACTTGCACCCTGCATAGTCACTATCTGAAAAAGCAACTAATTTGCAAGAGTGTCCAATGGAATACCATAAACCTAGAGATTGTGTACCTTGCAAATATCTAAAGATCCTCTTGACTACAATCAAATGAGACTCTTTAGGAGCAGCCTGAAATCTAGCATAGACACAAGTAGCAAACATGATATCTGGTCTAGAAGCTGTTAAATGCATCAAGGACCCAATCATACATCTGTAAAGTGTTTCATCAACAGCTTTACCTTTCTGATCTGCATCCAGTTGTGTGGCGTTGCACATGGGAGTAGAACAGGGCTTAAAATTTTGTAAATCAAACTTATTCAAAAGATCTTTTGTATATTTTGACAGATGAATAAAGGTTCCATCAGCCTTTTGTTTGATTTGCAAGCCTAGAAAGAACTGTAATTCTCCCATTGCACTCATTTCAAACCTCTTTTTCATTAATTTGGTAAAATCATAACACAACTGGGGATCAGAGGATGCAAAAACAATATCATCAACATAAATTTGAACAAGTAGCGTATGCTGATCCACCTTCTTAATAAACAAAGTTTTATCTATGGAGCCTCTAGTGAAATTATTCTTAAGAAGAAAAGTGGAAAGTGTCTCATACCAGGCTCTAGGAGCTTGTTTCAACCCATAAGAGCCTTATCAAGTTTATACACCCATTCAGGATGTTTATTATCCTCAAAACCTGGTGGTTGACACACATAAACTTCTTCTTTTATTTTACCATATAAAAATGCACTTTTGACATCCATTTGAAAAACTTTAAGATGGTGGAATGTAGCATAGGCTAAGAACATCTAATTGCCTCTAGTCTGGCTACAGGGGCAAAGGTTTCATCATAATCAATACCTTCTTCTTGTGAAAACCCCTGTACAACCAGTCTAGCCTTGTTCTTAACAATAAGCCCATTTTCATCAGTTTTATTCCTAAACACCCATTTAGTGCCTATTGCACTCTTACCTGGGGGAAAAGGAACCAGTTCCCACACTTGCTGTTTCTTGAACTGAAGTAGCTCAAGCTGCATGGCTTCAACCCATCCATTGTCTCTCAAAGCAACATGATAGTTCTTTGGCTCTAGCTGACTGATGAAGAGAGCATAGAAGCAGAAGTTAGACAATTGACTTCTTGTTGAAACTCCAGCATTGATATCACTAAGGATTTGAGACATTGGGTGATTCTTTAGCTCTTGATAAACAATGATATCTGTGCAAGTGTTTGTAGAACCTTCAGCGGCAGCAGATGTTGATGCAGACTCTTGAAACCAAGAATTTGATGGTAACTCAAAAGATGTAGAGAATCAAAAATCTCATCAGCATTTGTTGTGGATGGAACTGCTGAAGCTACAGGAACATCAAGTTTAGCAGACTCAAGCAGTTGGTCACTAAACTTGAATAGGTGAGTATTGATATTATCATCATCATCATCATCAATACCACCAGGTGGAAGACATGCTGCAAAAGATGATTTATCCACATGATCTGCAACAGCTGGAGGGTGATAAGGAACATATTGCAGTATGTCCAAATCAAACAACTCCACAGGGTTTTGTGGAATCTTGTCCATTGGAGATTCATTAAACTTCACATGCAAAGTCTCTCCAACTATCTTTGTTCTGCAGTTGAAGACTATGTATGCTTTGCAAGTAGATGAATAACCAACAAAATACCCTGCATCCACCTTAGGATCAAATTTTTGGAGTTGATCCTTTGTGTTGAGAATAAAACAAGGACACCCAAATGCTTTGAAAAATGAAATTAGAGGAGCCAAGTGATGTAGAACTTCATATGGAGTCTTCATCAACCTCTGATTTACTAAGGCTCTATTCTGCACATAGCAAGCTGTGTTAACAGCTTCAGCCCAAAAGGTTAGTGGCAAACCAGAGTCAGCCAACATAGACCTTGCAGCTTCAATTAGGGTCCTGTTCTTTCTCTCCACTACTCCATTTTGTTCTAGAGTCCTTGGGATGCTAAACTGCCTTTTGATTCCCTTTGAAAGATAAAATTCATCAAGTGTATGGTTTCTGAATTTAGTTCCATTGTCACTCCTTATACACTTGACTGAAAGGGAATACTGCTTTTCAACATACAACACAAAGTTGATAATCGTCTAAGCAACCTCATCCTTTGAATGCAGAAAGAAAGTCCATACAAATCTGGAGTAATCATCCACAATTACCAGACAGTATTTCTTCTTTGCCATGCTCATCACTCTCACAGGACCAAATAGATCCATATGAAGTAACTGCAAGCAGGCAGTGGACTTAGGCCCTTCAATAGGAGGGAATGAGACTTTGTGTGGTTTTCCTTTTAAACAAGTAGTGCAGGTTTCATCACAGTGGAAATCCTTTATTGGTAAACCTCTCACTAAACTATTATGGATGAGCTGATTCATGTTTTTGAAATTAACATGACCCATCCTTCTGTGCCATAGTTTAGATTCCTGAGGAGAGGCTTTGGAAAATAGGCAAGGATGGCCTCTGAGATCTATTTTCTTGGAAATATCTAAGGCATACACTCTTCCTGTCCTGTTGGCCCTCAGGAGAGTGTGATCATCCAACACCTTATCAATCAAATTCAGAACTTTGGATGATAGAATCCTGCAGTTCTGACTGGTGAAAAGAGCAACATGGCCTTTATCACACATTTGACTGACACTCAAGAGATTGTGCTTGAGATTTTCCACATGATTAACATCATCAAACTTTATTCCTCCATTGGAGACAAAGCCTTTTCCAATGATGTAACCCTTAGCATCATTGCCAAAAGAAACAAACCCCTTCTTTCCTTGAGAGTAGTCATGAAGAAGAGAGTTGTTCCCTGTCATATGCATAGATCCCACACTGTCTACATACCAGATGCTACTTTGGCATGTTGAAGAACCATGCAATCATAAACAATTAGTTAGTTTTTGAGACCCAAACCTTTTTGGTTTTGGGTCTGTTCATATCACCAGATGGTAAACTAACAGACTTGCTATGAATAACAGCCTGAGGGGATGGAGATGGTAAGAAGAAGAATCCTTTGGCACGGATTTTCTTCGCTGTGGTTTCAACACAGGAGCATCTAATTGGTTGACTCTCCCCAATAGATGTTGAACCATCATAACTAGTTGTGTCTGATTTTGTGATAAAGCCTTCAGCTCATCAGACACATTAGTGCTTGAGTTTGATGGGTTCCTATGTTGTACCATCTCTCCTTGAGCAACCTCAGCTGTTGCCTGTTTAACCCCTTTCTTTTTGATTTCTTTTTGGATTTTGGGGTCACAGGTTTTGATGTTGCTGGGACAAATTTGATTTCAAACTCAGTTTTCATTTTATCCATTTTCTCTTTAATGTTTTCATTATGTTTGAGTTTGGAGCCCTTTTTATACCAGCAATCATCAGTAAGATGATTGAATAAGCCACATATTTCACATGGCTTTTTCTTCATCTTAAGTTGATTATCTGCTGAAGAAGATGAAACTACTGAAGACTTGTTCTTTAGCAATTTGCTATCAGTACTAGCAGTTTTCTTCCCTTTAGTACCTGCTTTCTTGATATCTTCTTCAGTAGTTTCCCACCCTTTCTACTTGCAGTTCTCTTTCCTTTAGTACATGTAGTAGTTTGGGCTTGTTCTCCAGGTGTTATGACATTCTTTTTAGTACTTTCAGTACTTTGTGAAATATCACCTGGAGTGATCAACTTTGTGATCATGTGAGTGTCAGCATTTGAACCATCAACATCAGCTGATAGGTTCTGAGAGGAATTAATGTTGGCTTCTACTTCTGATGGTGCTGTATCAGATAGTAGATCACATGATGAAAAGGATTGGTTATTGCTTTCACCATAAGATTCTACCTCTGCTCTCGGTGTAAAATCTGTAGGAGGAGCAGTGTGATTATAACTAATGCCAAACTTCACATTGGAAGCATATTGCTTACTAAGAAGCATTTCAAAACCCTTGCAAGAATTTACCCATCGATCACACTCTACCTGGGTAGTTGCAAGTGTTTCTTTGAGGTCTCTGTATTTCTCTAGAAGTATCTCTTCCCTAGCCTTATCATCAGTGATTTGGCATTTAAGTTTGTAAATCTCATCATTCTTATCATTAATCACAGACTCAAATTCAGCTTTGCTTTTGGAAATTGTTTGTTCTAGCTCAATGTTCTTGTTAATTAAAGCTACATTTGCTTCTCTAATAGATGCAAATGTGGCTATGCATGTTTCAGAACATAATTTGGCTTTTGCCTCAGAGGATACCTGTGATACCTGTGGTGTAGAGGCATTAGAGGATGAAGTATCAGCAGACTCCAAAGCCATAAGACCTAGATTTCCAAAAGGACTGTCACCACCACGTTGACCAGCACCAGAGAACAGTTGTTCATGACTAGACAAATCATCTGGTAAACTGCTCCAGTCAACAACTCTTGGGGTGAAAAAGCTGTGTTGTTGAGGTTGAGTTTGTTGATGAGATTGGGAAGCTTGAGGTTCAGGTAATGCTTATGATTTTTGTGCAATAGGAGCTTGAACCGGATTTGGCTGAGGCATGTAATAGCATGGAAAAGGATATGACATTGGACCCTAGGGGACAAAGTATGCAGGAGATACAGGGTGTGAATGATGACCAGAACCAGCAGGATGTTGCCCTCTGTTTTGTGGACTAGTGCTAGGAAAAGTCACAAAGGGTGTAGAAGAGTTAGATCTAGTTGATCTACACTCTCTTGCAAAGTGTCCAAGCCTTTGGCATTTGTGACACCTCAACTTACTCTTGTCAAAACCAACTTTGGTTTTGCCAGAGTGTCCAAGAAATTTCCTGCCAGTTCTCTTGTAGAACTTCTGAGATCTGATATTAATCAAGGCCATTTGGCTCAGAATATCCATCTCTTCTAGATCATCATCAGCTATTCCTTTCAAATCATCCATGATGAAGCATAGATTGTCACTATTACTGCCAGAATGACTATCAATACCAACAAATGCATGATCAAAACTGTTTGAAGAGAAATCAATATGCTCATCATAATTGCTTTCAGATGCAGCATATTCTGGCTCATGACCAACCAAGGTAGTGTTCCCTGGTACAAAGTCATCAGTGAGCTTTCCTGATGATGACAGTTTCCTTTTCTGCTATATCTCTCTTTCAAATGTAAGCAGTTTCCCATGAAGTTGGATGAGAGATAGGCTATCCAGATTTGCACTGGAGCGTAGGACAATAGTGTATGTGTCCCATCTCTCAGGCAGTGATATGAGGAATCTGTTATTCATCTGGTTGTTGCTGTATTCCTGTTTCACCATTTTCAGCTCAGAGATCAAACAGGAAAAACGCTCAAACTGTTGAGTCAGTGTCTCACCCTTTCTATGAGAGAATGTCTCATATTGTTGGGCGAGGATTTCTCTGTTGTTTGCTAAGACCTCATCAGTTCCACCGAATTGTTCCTTCAGTGCATTCTAGAGGTCTTGAGCAGTTTCATGATGCATAAGCCCTGAATAGAAAAACTACTAAAACTACAATGACTGAAGAACATGCTCTTCAGTCGTTTTACAAATACTAAAACAAAAAGAAAAACTACTGAAAGGAAACCATCACAACAACTGAAGAATGCTTCTTCAGCTATTGTAACAAACTCTGAAAGCTTCAGTACTTGTACTTGAACTTCAGTTGTTGTCATCAGCTGATGTCTTCAGTCTTTGTACTTCAGCTGTTGATCTTCAGTACTTTGTTCTTCAGCTGTTGATCTTCAGACTTTGGTCTTTAGCCGTTGAAGTCTTCAGTACTTTAGTCTTCAGCTGTTGAAGTCTTCAGTACTTTAGTCTTCAGCTGTTGATCTTCAGACTTTGGTCTTTAGCTATTGAAGTCTTTAGTACTTTAGTCTTCAGCTGTTGAAGTCTTCAGACTTTGTCAAACAGCTGATCAAGTCTTCAGCAGTTGTTGTGATGTCTGTGGGACTTAGAGGTTTTTCTTATCAGGCTCATTGGTTCTTTTGGTCCAACAGTTGTTCATTCTTATGATGGTCTAGTTGCAGAAAAAATCAGAATTGCCATTTGGCTGATGAGGATTACGAGCAGGTAGACGAGAATGAATTGGATAGAATGGACATTATGTAGGCATTGGCAAGTGCTGTTTGAAGAGCCAAGAAGTTCGTGAAGAAGACTGGACAGAACTTGATAGCCACAAAGGATACAACTTTTGGTTTCGACAAAACCAAAGTTACCTATTTTAATTGTGGTGAAAAGGGGCACTTCAAATGTGAATGTGTAAAGCCCAAGAAGACCGGTAACGGAAATCCTTTCTCATCATTCAACCGTCAAGACAAATCCACAAGTGAAGCCGCTTCATCAAGCAAGGATACTAAAGCTTTAACTACACAAGACGACGAAGGTCAAGATTGGACCTTTCGGTTTGTCTCTTCGAGAGAATCCAACATTGCTTGTGTCAAGGGTTTGGATGATGACTTTGCAAGCGAAGGTGAAATCTCAGTGGAACTAGTGATGTCTAATTATGAAGAATCTGCGAATGTGGTCAATCACCTGAATGAAGGTCTCAGAACATGTTTAGAATCACTAGCACCCGAACAGTCGAACTCTGCTATGATGGTTGATTCAACCGAAGCTTCTCAAGGTGTCCACTATAGTGCTTCTACAAATACCTTGATCGTTTATAGTGGGGCATCAAGACACATGACTGGGAACCTATCTCTCTTGTCAAATGTCAAACAAATTAAAGGTGACACATTTTGTTACTGGAAATAAAAGAGGTTATATCACTGCACAAAGGGAAGTGGGAAACCAGAAAGTGAAATTTGATAAGGTAAACTATATTCAAGAACATCAAAATAATTTATTTTTGGTATCCTAGATTTATGACAAAGGATTCAAGGTAGTATAACAAGAAGTGCTATGTGTTGAAGAAGGAGTATGTAATACCGGAGGATCAAGTCTTAATGTCAGCTTCAAGATATAATGATTTATATGTCTTGGACATATCAAAGTCCTCTACAATCGATCATCAAGTACAATGCTTCTTGTCAAAGGCAACTGAGAAAGACTCCATCTCCTGGCATAAGAGAATGGGACACATTAATCCACGGAAGATGAATCACTTGATCCAAAATGATCTAGTGCGTGGAGTAAATGTCAAGAACTTCCAATTACCGGATTATTGTGTCGCATGTAAGAAAGGAAAACAGAAGAAGAAGTCTCATAAGGCAAAGAAAGTTCACTCATTTGACTTGCCTCTTGAGCTCCTTCACATGAATCTGTTTGGCCCAGTTAGTACAGAAAGCATTGCCGGCAATTTCTACTGCTATGTAGTTACGGATGACTACTCAAGATTTTCTTGGGTGATGTTTCTGAAATCCAAATCAGAGACATTTGAATTATTCAAGGAGCTGGTAACTACATTTGAGTCACTCTACAAGCTTAAGGTAAGGCAAGTTCGCTCAGACAATGGTACCGAGTTCAAGAACTAGTGGATGGATGCATTCTGTAAAGAAAAAGGAATTATGCACCAGTTCACATCTGCCTACACTCCTCAAATGAACGGGGTTGCTGAGAGAAAGAATCGAAGCTTGATAGAGATAGCCCAGATGATGCTAGCAGACTCGAAATTGCCCATCCAATTTTGGAATGAGATAGTTGCGAATGCATGTTATACACTTAATTGAGACTTAGTGGTCAAACGTCATGGTAAAACATGCTATGAGTTGCTCAAACGACGTAAACCAAATCTGGAGTACCTTGAGCCATTTGGCACACCATGTACACTCCTGAAGAAAACTCAGTCAGGAAAGTTCAGCGAGAAGGCTGAAGAAGGAATTTTCTTAGGATACAACATACAAAATAAGAGAGTTTACAACAACTCAACGGGTCTAGTAGAAGTGTGGTGCAACGTTGATGTACAGAGATACACCACCCTCCTTGCTAGAAAAGGAACCTCATTCTTTTTTGACTATGATGGATTCTTTAAGTCCTTCAACATCCTGATCTCCCCTCCCGAGGATAAGTTATCGACCAAAATGATGTACGAGGTGTTAAATACACCATCACTGGACCCAACGACCTCATCGTCACAAGGTAAGTCTTCTAGTTCTTCAGGGGGAGCACTTGAGGTAAGTGACTCCTCCTCTGATGATCAAGACAAGGCAAATGATCAGGTGGATCAGGACGAACAGGTTCCTACTACGACAACTGCATAAGCATCCGATGTTGATGCCTTTGACACTTCAGAACCTCACACTCCCACTGCCTCAGATACCGAACCTGCTGTTCACAATCTGGATAATATGGTAGTTGTACCCACCACTCCTGGATCACGACTAAACATGTATCATCCTTTGGACAATGTCATTGGAGATGTCCGATCAGGAGTACAAACAAGAAATCAACTATACACAGCTGATTATGCCTTAGTAATGGAAAAGGGATATATTCACGACAGTGCATATCGATGTTTTGTGTCTCAATTTGAGACAAAATAGGTAAGTGAAGCCCTAAATGACGAAGCATGGGTGAGTGCAATGCAAGAAGAACTTCTTCAATTCAAGAAGAACTTCTTCAATTCAAGGGACACTGGTAGATAGACCTAAAGGTACTAAGGTTATTAGCACAAAGTGGGTCTTGTAATGCAAGAAAGATGACCAAGGAGTCATAATAAGAAACAAGGCTCAACTTGTAGTTCAAGGATTTCGACAAGTCGAGGGTATTGAATACAATGAAGTCTTTGCACTTGTGGTAAGAATGGAAGCAATCCGTATCTTCCTAGCCTATGCATCTTACATGAAGATTAAAGTTTATCAACTGGATCTAAAGAGTGCATTTCTTCATGGTGAAATCCGGGAGACAGTGTATGTCAGTAAACCCAAAGGATTTGAGGATCCATACCATTGAGACAGAGTTTACAAGCTGGATAAGGCTCTATATGGGCTCCACCAAGCCCCTAGAGCATGGTATGAAAAACTCCCCACTCATCTTGTGAAACATGGCTTTCGTAGAGGAGTGATTGACTGTACACTGTTCATCAAAGAAAAGGATGGTGACTTACTGCTAGCTCAGATCTATGTTGATGACATAATCTTTGGTTCCAAAATTGACGCATTATGCGAAGAATTTGAAGTAGTAATGAAAGCTGAATTTGAAATTAGTGCCATGGGAGAAATGAAGTTCTTTTTCGGGTTACAAGTGGATGAGACACCAAAGGGGATATTTCTACATCAGACCAAGTATGTAGCCGATATTCTTAGTCGGTTCGATATGTAGAATGCTTCGGCAGCTGGAACTCCACTTGCTACAAACCACGATGTGGCACCCGACGAAAATGGTGATCTGGTGGATGCCACCATGTACCGAGGAATGATCGGATCACTCATGTACCTCACTACCTCACGACCTGATAACATGTACGCGGCGTGTCTCTATTCCAGATATTAGGTGAAACCGAAAGTCAACCATCTCATAGACGTCAAAAGGATATTTTGTTATCTGAAGGGTACTCCACCACTGGGTTGTGGTATCCTCATGATGATGACTTTGAGCTTACAGCGTATAGCGATTCGGATTATAAAATGAACTACGAGTCAACTTCAGTAGGATGTCAATTCTTTGGGAGAAGATTAGTCATGTGGCAGTGTAAGAAGCAGGCATCGGTTGCTCTGTCAACTTGTGAAGCTGAATATGTTACTGCTGCAAGCTGCTGTTCACAAATCATCTGGATTCAACAGCAAATGTGGGACTACGGTTTGAAATTCTCTAACACTCCTATATTTGTTGATAATTTTGCTGCTATAGCCGTAACTAAAAATCCGGTCCAATATCCTAAAACCAAACACATCAGAAGTAATTATCACTTTATACGTGATGTTTTGAAAATAATTGAATCGATGTTGTTAAAATTAATACGGACTTTCAACGCGTTGACCTCTATGGAAAAGCTTTCGATAAACCAGGATTCTTATATCTGTTAGAGATCAACGGGGTGAAAAAGAAATGTGTAGTGATTCCAGAAGACGACAGTACCTAGTCCGACGAGTAGAGTCCATTTTCATTTTATTTTATTTTACTTTAGTTTATTTTATTTTATTTCATCACCTATTAAAATTCTAAATGCAAAAACATTTTCGGTTTTATAATTTTAGGGGGAGAATAGTTTAAATTAGTATTAAATTAGATGTTTTAATTTCAGTACTTAAAAAAATGAGGGAGGAGGACAGTCTAGCTAATAGAAATAAGATCGTATCTGTGATACTGATTCAATGTTTATGGAAAATGATAGTACACAGGAACAAAGAGTTTGGGATTTTAAAAGAATTTATCTGATTAAGATGCAAAATTCAAAGTATAAGTCTGGGAAGTCTAGGCAACATAAAAGGAAAAATGATAGTAAAACTAGCTGCTACTAAGGTAACACAGAGAAAATAGACCTAGAGGTTGCTAGACCACTACATGATGTGTCGGTAGATTCAACACAATAGATGATTAGACCTAATTTGTGATCTAAATTCAAACAAATTGTTCAATAAGCTGTGGGTTATCATCTGTAGAGATTAATGAAGAGGCTGATCCAACTCAAACATCCAAAGTCTATCCTGCATGCTACACAAGTGCATTGAAGAAGAATGCTTAGGAAGTTTCACACACGCAATAGAAATATTCTAAGTGTGAAATCTTCCGAAGCCAAAGATGAAGTCTTCCGAAGCCTCAGAGACAAAGTCTTCTGAAGCTTCGACTCATGAAGACAGATTTCTTCCAAAGACTTTTGACACATTCTTTATCTGATGTACTTTTCCATAAAGCTGGACACCTTTTTGCTGCATCTCTGTAAGGTCTCCAACTTACATCAGGTGGTGAAAAGGTCCATGCTTTTAGTAACTGTACATTGAGGTCTTGAGTCTGTAACTTTCTACTTCATGTACTTTATCCTTTTTGTAATAGATAAGGATGTGAGCTATGGCATGTCATAGTCACTAATCAAAAGGCAATCTGCCTTTTGACTCTACAAGTGATTTTGTTTTTGTCTAGTCAATTGTATCCAGCTAGCTTTCAAAGTATAGCCGGCTGTAGGATGTAGTATAAGTATCTCATGTTCTTCTATCTTTCATATATGCTTTGTAACACTTGTAATAGAACATAGAGAAAGCAATATACTGCATTCTTGAAAACCATACACTAGTGTTCTCTTGTTCAGTCTCTTATATTACTTGTGTTCTTAGTGTCACATTTGTGGTTAATCTAGTTTATAGTTTGATTAAGTTTGGTTAATCTCCTCTTTGTGGTGTTGTGTTGTAAGTGACCCCCATCACCGGTCTTGCATTTGGTATGAGAGCATTCCAGGCTCTTGATATAAGATCTCACCATCTTAAGATCCCTCACACACACAAATAGTCAACTTTTCAAATGGCAGCCATTCCTAAGACTAATATGGAAACCGGAACCATGAACAAGTCCCCACTGATCACTCTTGATGAGTTTGATACCTGGGGTTTGAGCATGGAAGGTTTCATCAGGTCTCTTGATTCAAGAATGTGGGAGTTTATTGAAAATGGACCTTTCATACCTAGCACCCCCTCTCCTACTGGTGCTTGTATGATCCCCAAGGATGTGGCTAACTACTCTGATGAAGATAGGAAGAGAGTAGAGATTGACAGAAAAGCCATGACAGCCTTTCAAACTACCCTTCCAAACTCTATGTACAGAGGTTTCAAGAAGTGCAAAACAGCTAACTAGCTCTAGGATGCACTGAAACTAATATATGAGGGTTCGTCTAAAGCCAAAGAGAACAAGAAGGATCTTCTGAAGTAGCAGTTTGAAAACTTCACCTCAAAACAGGTGAAACCATGACTCAGCAATACTTCAGGTATGTTGAGATTGTGGATACCCTTGTGGATGGAGGAGTTCCTCTTGAGAATAGAGACATTGTAAGGAAGTTCATGTCCTCACTTCCTAAGCAGTGGACACACTACTGTGTGGTGATCAAGAGAACTGAAAATGTCAAAACTCTTACTCTAACAGAGTTATATGGGATTCTCAGTGGCTACCATATGGAGATGAACATGCAAGGTTCATATGGAAACTCCAATAATCAAATGGGTTCAGCCCTACATGTGGTTAAAAGGGATAGCATAGAACCCCAACATCATCTCATATGCTAACCTGACAACTCACCAAACGGTCCTTTCATCACCTTCCCAGAGACACCAAGGGAGAACTACACTTAAGGAAGCCCATTCCAAGAGATAAGCTCTTCTCAAGCTTTTGTGTCTTCTGATGAAAGCTATGGCAACTCTATTTTCACTCTTGAAGACCTAGACTGTATTCATCCAGATGATCTGGAATACATGGAAATAGTCCAGCAGATGGCTCTCTCACTCATAGAGCCAAAAAGTTCAACAAGATGACTGGAAGGAAGTTTCCAAGCAATGCAACCAGTGGAAACTTTGGCCTGGACAAAGGCAAAGTCAAGTGTTACAACTGTAACTTGATGGGCCACTTTGCCAGAGAGTGTAAGGCACCTAAAACAAGTGATGGCCAAACACAGTTCAGATCTAACTACACTGATAAAACTCTCTAGAATAAGAAGTCAAAGCAGTAGGTTGTTGTTGCTGTTGAAGAAGGAGGCTTTGACTGGAGCTTTCAGGTGGAAGATGCTTCTCCAAACCAAGCATTGATGGCAGATCATGATGAAGCCAAGGTATTGGAACATCTCTATACTCCTAAATGCATTGCTAAAGTCAATAGATACAGGTCCTATAACTTGGAGATGAGATCTGATCTTGAGTCCTTAAACATTTTAAAATCTGATTTTAGAAAGTCAAAAAAGGATTATAAAATGAAGATAGAGGACCTAGAGAAAACCATTTCAGTTCTAAAACATGAAAACACAGATTTTGGGACTCAAATCAAAGTTCTCATAACCAAGTTGACTGAGTGCCAGGCTGAGCTTGTGATCAGCAAAGCCAGGCAGAAAAGAGTGTTCTTGAAGAAGAGACCTTCAAGAGCATGATATCCTCATCCCTTCACAACAAGGTGTGCTATCAAAATAGGTAGGGACTGGGATCCAGTGAGATAGCTCCTCCACACACAATCTTGTATGTAAAACCTCCTAGGTGTGGAACTTGTGAAGATGAGCTTCCTCTTATTGATCCTCTGAGTGAAGAAGATGAAGAAGAGATAGTGAAGAATTCCTCTGAGAAGAGTGAAGAGGAGGATTCTAAGAAGGGCCACTATCCTTCTGAGGAGAAGAAGACGACTGTGATGACTAAGTCCATGAGAAAGAACATGATCAGAAAGAGCAAAAGAAAAGCAAGGAACGCTCAAGAGATCAAGGCTACTTTTGACTCTAAGGAGAAACAAGTTTTCATCTCTACAGGATTTGAAGTAGTAAGGACTGAAGACATCAACCAAAACTCTTCTGCTAAGAGTTTTGGTTCTTGTTTAAATCATCTCAGTAACAAGAAGAAGACTGATCTGCTATGTACCACTGCTGCACAGCTTGGACCATCAAACTCCAAGAACAGTTCCCAGCCCAAAAGGATTGTCTCAACATTTGCAAAGATGAAGGTGGAGAAGGGATGTGAGCAAAGACAATCTTGTTCCTAGCAATAGACTCTTGTGAAGAAGAAAATAGTGTGTGTCATGTGTGAAAGTACCACTCACATTGCTAAGAATTGTCCATAAAATCCTAAAGGTACTGTCCATATGACCAAGAAATGACTTCAAGAGTTCCATGAAGATTCAAGAAGAAGGCAAGTGGAAAATTACCCTTGGAAGAGAAATTGGTCTCAGAAGAAAGGAGTTCTTCCAAAGCACTGAAGTCTGTTGCAGTGTCTGCGGAATCTTCCGAAGGTTGAGTCATCAAAACTTCCGAAGTTTTAAAAGCTTCCAAAGTTTTGAAGGTCAAGTCCAAGACTCCAAAGGTGGTTTGGAAGTCTAAGAAAGACCAAGTGATGGAGAACTCTCCATCAACAACAGCTAAAGATCCTCTCAGCACGACCATAGGATCTATTACTGTTGCATTACCTTCTGTTTCTGAGCCCAAGACAAGCAAGGCTTGGGTTCCAAATGTAACTAATCCTTTTCTGTGTGCTGAGGATGATTGCATTGTTCTCAAGCCTAGTGTGGTCATTCCTCATGAGCACATCCTGCTTAGAGCCCCTAAGAAAGGGAACATGTACAAGATGGATTTGCAAGAAACATCTCCCTCTGGAGAAGTTTTATGCTTTCTGTCTAAAGACAATAGTGATGAGTCTTTCCTATGGCATAAAAGAATGTGCCATGTAAACTTTAAGAACATTAATTAAATTTAGTTAAGAATGATTTGTAACTGGAATACCAAGGAAAGAGTTTACAAGTGATGAACATTGTGTTGCATGTCTGAAAGGGAAGCAATATAAGGTATCTCACAAACCTAAGGAAAGGAACTCCATCACTACACCCCTACACTTGTTACATATGGATCTCTTTGGCCCCACCATTGTAATGAGTCTAGGAAGGACCTCTTATTTTTTAGTGATCATAGATGACTTTACAAGATTCACTTGGGTCTTCTTCCTTAGAACTAAGGATGAGACTCCTGAGATTCTGAAGAATTTCATCTTAAAGATTGAGAAACATTTGATCACAAGGTCAAGATCATAAGATGTGATCAAGAAACTGAATTTAAGAACCAAATCCTTGATACATTTTGTGATGAAAAGGGTATTACAAGACAATACAGTGCTCTTAGGACTCCTCAGCAGAATGGTGTTGCTGAGAGGAGAAATAGAACACTGATTGAAGCTGCAAGAACCATGTTGTCTGTCTCTAAGCTGCCCATCACCTTCTGGGCAGAGGCAGTCAACACCGCCTGCTATGTGCAGAATAGAGTTTTAGTTGTCAAGACTCATGGCAAGACTCCTTATGAACTTTGGCACAAAAGGAAACCTTTCATTGGTTTTCTCAGGTCATTGGATGTCCTTGCAACATCTTGAATACCAAAGATCAAATTGCCAAATTTGCTGAGAAATTAGATGATTGACAGTTTATTGGATACTCTTCTCAAGCTAAGGCTTATAGAGTATACAATCTCAGAACTAAAATCGTTAAGGAGTCAGCCAATGTGACTTTCAATGAACACACACCCTATGTGGCTGGTTCTGGTCCTGATTGGCTATTTGATCTTGATTTAGTTACCAACTGTTTTAACAAATCTTGTGAGAATGTTTCAGGATCTGCATAAAATCTAAATACAGGTGACCGTGATCCAAGATTTGATCTTAGAAGATCTTCAAGTCACACATCTTCAGCTCCAATTGGAACTACTACTGCAAATAAGGTTTCTATCAGCACTACAATGACAAACTCAGCTGATGCATCCAGGGTGCCTTTAAATTCCAGCTGAAAGGCTCCACAACCAGATAAAGATACCTTAATTGTGGAAGACAACAATGGTGGTGGTGACAGTGATCAAGAATTTCTTGATGCTACTAACCACACCATAGATGACAGCATCAATGATGTCACACACTGCTTAGATCAAGGTTCTCTTAATAAGTGTGCTGATATGGTGGGAGAAACATCCATGCCAGATCTAAATTTCTCTAATTTAGATCTTTCTCAGCATCTTGCTGTGATCCCTCAGCTTAGGAATAACAAAGATGATAGAGGCATTATCATCAAGAACAAAGCTAGACTAGTTGTTCAAGGATACACACAAGAAGAAGGGATTGACTACACTAATGTATTTGCTCCAGTAGCAAGACTAGAAGCTATTAGGATACTGCTGGCATTTGCTGCATCCAAGAACTTCAAGGTCTTTCAGCTTGATGTAAAACGTGCTTTTCTATATGGAGTGATTGATGAAGAGGTATATATCAAACAGCAACCTGTTTTTGTAGATCCTGGTCATCCTGATTATCTCTGCAAGCTTGATAAAGCTCTTTATGGGCTGCATCAGGCACCCAAGAAGTGGTATGAGACACTGTCTAAGTATCTTTGCAAACATGGATACAGGAGAGGTACTATAGACGGAACTCTCTCATCAAAGGATAGGGAAATGACACTGCTAGTTCAAGTGTATGTGGATGACATCATCTTTGGTTCAACTATTCAAAGCTCTGCAATGACTTTGACAAGTTGATGAAAGATAGATTTGAAATGAGTGTCATGCGGATAACTCAATTTCTTTCTGGGAGTTCAAGTGAAGCAAGTTGAAGATGGCTCTTCATAAGTCAGTCAAAGTATGTTCAGGACATACTCAAGAGATTCAACATGACTGATTGTAAGATTGCTAAGACACCCATAGCCAGAAACCACTCCCTTGGACCTGATCTTGAGGGGGAGTGTGTAGATGGACACTTATACAGGGCTATGATTGGGTATCTTATGTATCTTACTGCTAGCAGGCCTGATATATGTTTGCTACATGTATTTGTGCAAGATATTAAGCCAACCCTAAGATGTCTCACCTCATCACTATTAAGAGGATTCTTACATACTTCAAAGGTGCCTCAACACTTGGTTTATGGTACCAAAGAATCCTGACTTCAATCTGTATGCTTATACAGATAGTGATTATGGTGGTTGCAACATGACTGTAAAGTCTACATCTGGGGGATGTTAGTTCCTTGGTGGAAGGGTTGTCTCTTTGCAATGCAAGAAACAATCTTGTGTCTCTGCATCAACTGATGAAGCTGAATATATTGTTGCTGCAAGCTGTTGTGCTCAAGTGCTTTGGATTCAGAATCAGATGCTGGACTATGGGTTAAACTTCAAGGAGACTCACATTCACATAGACAACAACAGTGTTATCTCAATCACAGAGAATCCTGTGCAGCACTCAATGACCAAACACATCAATATCAGGTATCATTTAATAAGAGATAACTATGAAAAGGGATTAATTAAACTAGTCAGAGTTCACACAGATGAATAATATGCTGATCTGTTTACAAAGGCTTTTGATGAATAGAGATTTAAATATCTAATATCAGTTATTGGGATGATCAACTTTGAGTAGGTTTTTCTTAAAACTAATTCTTATTATTTCTTAAAATATGTGTGTCCTAAGTTGTCTAGTTCATCACTTTCATAAGCTCCTGTTTTCTTTGGATGAAAATATCTTTTTAAAGACTTTCCATAGATTTTTGACAATTTTTTATCCTTCAGAAGTTATGCTTTTAACTTCGGAAGCAAATCATGCCTTCAAAATAAATAACTGTCTAAGAAATTTACCTTCAGAAGAGGTTTTCAATCTATCTTCCGAAGCTTAAATACTCGTCTCAAACACTTTGTCATTTTTAAGGACTATTTTATTCCAAAGCAAAATTAACTCTCGGAAGCTTTGTTGTTTTATATACAAAGAAATCAAGTTTTAATTTCTCTTCCGAAGCAAAATTTTCAAAACTCTCAGGAAATTCTTCCAAAGTTATTTTAGCTGCGGAAGCTTTTTAATTAAAACTTCTGTAGATAATTTACTTTCGGAAGCTTTTTGACTTCCAAGAAAACTACTTTTTGAGCAAAAGTAAACTACTTTTTCAGAGGTGGGACTGACATCTGGATTTCAAAGTTTATCCTACTTCATTAAACTTTATCGGAAATCCTTTTCACATATAAACCCAACGGTTTCCCCCTCTTTCTATCATCTATTCTTCCTCCAAACCTAAAGCCCAAATTTCTCTCTTAAATTTCTTTCTTCCTTCTTTCTTCATCTTTATGCTTCCTCATAATGGCCAACCTCGCTCACAGAAATGATCCCAACTTTACCATGCAACTACACAGGCAACATAATCATGTTGCTCTGTTAAGCTCTGAGAAAGATCCTCATTTCTCAGAGGTTTTTTGATTCTTAGCTTCGTCAAACTACTTCACCTTCCTAACCATTGATTCTCCACTCTGTGAGGATCATCTACTTGATTTCTGGAAGACCTGCCAAGAGGTCGTAATGGATGGGGAGAAGGCACCGTCTGCCATAGTGCAGGGGAGAACAGTCTTCATCACTCCAGCCATCATCAACATACATCTTCAGCTGGATGATGAAGAAGGTGAGGTTTTTTTCCCAAAGGAAGTTGTTAATCATTCTTTTGAGCAGATAGGATATGAGGGAGATTTCTCTGGAAAGACCTTTAGGAAAGGGAATGTCTTATCCCAGTGGAGATTCCTGCTCCATGTGGTCATCCACAGCTTGTCAAACAAGCATGGTGGATGGGACCAGATTCCTGAGGATCTCTTCTTCATCATCCATGGAACGATTCAAGGGGTCAAGTTTAGGTGTTCTCAGTTTTTTATACCAACTTGCTTGCTAACTTAGACTCCTTAGAATATTACATGTTTCCTAGATATGTCCAGTACATTCTTAATTGTGAACTGGGCTCACAATTAAGGGAAACATGTAACATTTTTAAACTAGGACAGATGAAGCCCGACATCTTTAAAATACTGAAAAATCCCACTGTTGGCTTCTCTAGGGTAGAAACAGCCCAAGTCCCAAAAATGTTAGAGCTCATTACTCAAGGTGACAACCTATTAACATAAGCTAGTGTTGAACCCACACCTACTGTTTCCCTACCACCTCAATAACCACAAATCACCCTCACCTACAAAAGGAAATCCAAACAAACTCCTACTAAGACTATTCAGTCTGTGGAGGTCCCCATACACTCACCCTTACATGTAGAAGTGGACACTCGAGCTCTCACTTCTCCTGAGGAGCAGACCACTCCCATCTCTTCAAGGATCAGTGCTAAGGTTCCTCATGCTCAGCCTGATGAGCTCATTAGCCCAACTGCCTTAAGCCACCACTCTAAGTCTCAACACTGAAGTGATCAACCTTCAGGGGACAGTTACCATCCCCAGCCTATAGATCTCAACCAACCAATTCCTAACCTTGATTTCTATACCGATGAAGATCTAGGTTTTAGTGAGTACCATGATTATCTATTATTTTCCCCTACTCAAAGAGAGATGATTGCTTCTGAGGCTCCTATTTCTAGCCCCCATCAGTCACCTAATACTGAGGTGGACACTTTTGAACCTATTTAGGATGTCCATATGGAAGAGGCTCTCACTTTTGAAAGTGATTACATCATTAAGACCTCAACCATGGCAACTCAACCCACTTTTATCTCAACTGAGACTGACAGTGAGCAGAGGAAATCCAACAGCCAAGAACCTGCAGCTGGTGGTGAGACTGAGGACTTTTGTCCAATCATCTCATCCCCCAATGATTCTTCTAATGAAGATAAGGGGAATCTAATATTAAAGGTGCACAAACTTTCTAAAACAAGCACTTATTAAGTCTTAAAGGTCAATCACCTTGAATCCCAGGTGACTACCTTACACAACAAGATCAATGATCAGCAACTTGAGATTTCATATCTTAAGGAAAAACTAGCTGGGAGACCCTTAAGAAGAGCTCAACCACGAACACAAGAACATGTGGATGTGATTGACCTGTCTTCCAGCTACCTATGCAAGTGGGTGATGCTACCAAAAAGGGGGAGAAAGTTATTACAGCTACAGAACCTGGGAGTTCTTTAGAGAGAGTGGACATTGAGGACTCACCATCCTCACTTGCAATTATGCATTCTCAGCAACCTCTTCAAATTCACATTGATGTGGACTACACAGACTCCTTCATATAGAGTCTGTTTGAGGATGGGATACCAAGGGCTATGTCATCTTCACCATCTTCCAATCACATCATTGGGTGGAGGTATGACAACAACAGGAAAGCCCTAATCATCATAAGAGTTCAAGGGCAGCAAGAAGTCTTAAATTTTCAGACTTTGAACTACTATTAAGGTCTGGATCTAGTCAACATGCCACTTGTCAATCTAAGCAAATCAAGACAAGCTGACAGGCTGGCTTAAAGAATCCAAGATAGGATCACTGCAGAGTTCAACTTCAGAAGGAGAGTTAGGCAATCAGGCAATGCCATCGGTCAACTGGATGTTAAGGCATATCCTAAGATTAGTTTTATAGGGGAAACCTTGACTGAAGGCCCAGTGGCAGAACCTGAGAGCCCTGTCTCATCATCATCAACTACTGCAGAGATTCACATTCCTTTTGAGACACCTGTTGGTGAAGGTGCTTCTCATCCTCTCTCTAGCCAGAGCTCAAAAGCTGCATCAAGCAATGAAGGCCAAAGCTCTCTCCACCCTAAGTCACAAAGGTCTGTGAGTGACAAAGGAAAAGAAAGATGACATCTGAGGAGATTGAGGAGGAGGAGAGAGAGAGAGAGGAAAAGGAGGCTGAGGGGAGAAAGTTCCTTTGTTGGGTCCTCAAGACTCATGGAGTCTGCTATCAGAGCTGCCCCCAGACCAGATACTCAGGATGATGAGTTAAGAGCAGTAAGGATAAACTATCTACAAACAAGGAACTATGACATAGACAATGTCATCTCTCTTCCTATAGAAGAGCTAAATGAACTGGTTGACATGGAAGGTCAACGGAGAAGAATGAGGCAGAAGATGCAGAGCTTCTTATACAAATCAAAGAAGAGAGAAGAAAGAAAAGATTGTACAAACATGTGCCTACCCTCTCCCTAGTTCAAGAAAGTCCTGCATAAGAGGATGTGGTTCAACAAGAACCTCAAGTAGATAAAGAAGAAGATAGGATCAAGATGATCAACTACTTGAGTGCCACAGGCCTTTATCAGGCAGAAGCACTTCTTCCCTTGTCCTATGACTATGTTGAGTTTGAGTATCTCAAACAACTTGAACTTAAGATAGTCAAGGAAAGAAAGACAACCAAAAGGAAACTAAAGGAAGAAGCTGCTAAATCAAGAGCCATCATCTAGAAGAGTATGAAGAAGTTTGCTGACAGACAGAGGATGATGAGCTTCTTGAAGCTGTATGGATTCTTCGAAATGAGACTTGGCCCCATATCTCTATCCACTATGGATGAGCATATCAGGGTGATCAAGCAGAAGATAAAAAGTGGAGAGCTCATGATTTACACTCCCCTCCAAGTCAAGCCCCACCTGAAGTGGAGGTTAAGGTTGAACAAATAGAGATAACACAACCTGGACCTCCTGTTGTTTCTCAGCAAGCTTCATCTTCTGATCCACAGCAGGGTCAACCTCCCTTTCCTTCTGAGCCTGAGAGAGAGGAAGTCCCAACTGAGAAAGACAATTAAGATCAATCTGGTACTGTAGGCCAGTCTTCTTAGTAAAACCTACAAAGAGAATAAAGAGGATGGCTTCTAAACCAAAGCCAAAGAGGAAGAAGACTGTACCCTCTTCTAAACCCCAGGATGAGCCAGAACATCCTGAGGATGTGCAGCCAGAGGATGCTCAATCAACTCCAATTTCAGTAGCTCCTCTAGCATCAGGAATACCCATCTTGTCCTGGACATACACCACAAATCCAGAAAGATGGCATGTCATTAGAGAACAAGGCACTGAAGACATCTATACTTGGCAAGACATGTTTCAGTTGCCTCTGTATGATCTCTCTAATACGAGAAGACATTTTGATAGTTTGAAGGATCCTCATCATCTCATGAAAGGGCTGGTTATCATTCTAATGAGAACTGTTGATATCTGAAGTCTACAAAGTGTTTTGGTAGCATCAGCCTAGGGGGAGTTTGTACAGATTAATGAAGAGGCTGATGCAACTCAAACATCCAAAGTCTATCCTGCATGCTACACAAGTGCATTGAAGAAGAATGCTTAGGAAGTTTCACACATGCAACAGAAATATTCTAAGTGTGACTTCTTCTGAAACCAAGACCAACATCTTCCGAAGCCAAAGATGAAGTTTTCCGAAGCCTCAGAGATAGAGTCTTCCGAAGCTTTAACTAATGAAGACAGATTTCTTCCATAGAGTTTTGACACATGTTTTATCTAATGTACATTTCCATAAAGCTGGACACTTTTCCGCTGCATCTCTATAATCTCACCAACTTACATGAGTTGGTGAAAAGGTCCATGCTTTTGGTAACTGTACATTAAGGTCTTGAGTCTGTAACTCTCTACTTCTTGTACTCTATCCTTTTTGTAATATATAAGGATGTGAGCTATGGCATGTCATAGTCACTAGTCAAAAGGCAATCTGCCTTTTGACTCTACAACTGATTTTGTTTGTGTCTAGTCAATTGTATCCAGCTGGCTTTCAAAGTATAGCCAGTTGTAGGATGTAGTATAAGTATCTCATGTTCTTGTATCTTTCGTATATGCTTTGTAACACTTGTAATAGAAAATAGAGAAAGCAATATACTGCATTCTTGAAAACCATACACTAGTGTTCTATTTTTCTATCTCTTATATTACTTGTGTTCTTAGTGTCTTATTTGTGGTTAATCCAGTTTACTATTTGATTAAGTTTGGTTAATCTCCTCTTTGTGGTGTTGTGTTGTAAGTGACCCCCTTCTCCAGTCCTGCATCATCTTATCCCTGGTTAACACAATCAACGAAGTTCCAATAAGGGGTGACGAGCAAAATAAATGCCACAAATGTGTGCGGATGACCATAAAAATGAGCAAAGCACATGAAAAATACAAAAAGCAATAAAGCTAATAATCTATGTTGTTGGTGTGATTTGAGCAAAAAGAATATAATTGCTCAAACAAGAAGATAGGTTGTGTGCCTCTCTGCTGTGCGGTGGCACTGACTTGAGGATAAGCATAACCTAAATATTCTAGAATTCATTGTTGTTTGAACCTCTCTGCTGTGTGATGGCACTGACCTGAGGCTTAGCATCTCTTTGAAAGCTCTAGAATAGTTTCTTCTTGTATAATACCCGTAGACAGCTCAAAATCTCCTGAGGAATGTTGATTACCATATAAGTGTAGGATCCACAAATGCTTGTTGAAATAATTAAACCTAACATATCACCAATCTGTGTCAAAAATCTGTGTATGGATTTAAGTGGACAAGTATACTGACAATCATCATGGCTGCAATTTTTGAAAGTCCAAATCATTGTGTGTATCTTACAGCACTAGTATGATTCCTAAACTTGTTAATGACTCTCAATGAAAACAAGAATCTAGTATCAAAAGGCTTTGGTAAAATGTCCCAAATGATTTGATAAACCTATATGATTCCATAATGAATCGTTCCAGTTATGATCAAAGTAACTTGACGCTATACTGTCCAGGAAGAAAAATCTAGTAGATACTTATCTTAGGATTTCAACCTCACACAAAAATATAAAAATATGTTTTAACTTTGTTTTATTTCTAGTTGTTTAATTTAGAAAATTTCAGTTAATTTAGTAGTTAAATGTTAGACTACGCATTGGATGTCAATCTAGAATTCACTCACTAAAAAGGTCACGTCTGAGGTGACCAATGGGGTTTTCAAATGTAAAAGGGTCACGTCTGAGGTGACAATTGTTTTGTTGTTAAAAGGATCATGTTTGAGGTGATCAATAGTTTTCTAAGTTAAAATGGTCATGTCTGAGATGATCAATGGTCAAAATGTCTTATCATAAGTAAAAGGGCTATGTGTATGAATGGTCATAAGGTTACGTATGAGCCTAATCGCACGACTAAATCACATGTATGGACCAGATGTGCGATTGGACCATAAGTATGGGTTAATCCATATGATGGATCATCAGAATGAACCAATCGCACGAATGGAGGTGACCGAATAAGACAGTCGCACGACTGAAACCTAGTCGCACGACTGAAGGTGACCGACTGAGCTAGTCGCACGAATCAATAGTGCGATTTGGTTCAGTCGCACGACTGAAAGAAACCCTAGTATAAATAAGAGCAACTTGTGCCCCTAGTTCAAATACTTAGCCCATGTACTGCTAAAGTGTATCGCCTCGAGGAAGGGTCGATTTGATGAGATCTCAGATCAGATCCAGAACGCGTATGTAGCTCTGGTGTTAAACCACCCGTTTAGCTTTTCGAGGATGATCTTCACCTACTTGGTGGAGAACATGGAGGCCAAATGCAAGGAAGGTTTCTGCATGTACCCACATTTCATTCGGATAATCGTCGACCAGAAGCTTCCTTCGCTGCCCAAGGAGAGAGAGGATGCAGTTACACTAGAGGTGATGGATGATACCACCCTAGGGCAGATGAAGGTTTACCGGGGGAAGCAGGTGAAGCCCCGGGTAAGGAGATTGTTTGGGCATTTGGCCCAAGAGGACTATGTTGCGCCAGCTAGGAGGAAGTGGCGTCACGATGATAGTGACTCAGATTCTGAGCTGATTGTGCTCCCATCCAACGATTCTGATGATGATGATAGTGGTGATGGTGGAGTTACTAGCCCCACCCCATCTAGGGCCACTACCACAGATGCAACATCTCCATCATCCACCCATGGAGGAGTTGATACGGTAGGATTCCATCAAGACTTTCGTCCTGATGAGGAGGAGGAGTCTGATGAGGAGCCATTAGTTCGGATGGTGGGCAGCAAGGTGGTTGCCACCGAGCGAGGGATTAGGGCGGTAGGTGGACACCAGGGTGAGTCTGGGGAGGCTAATATTGATCCATCTTTCACCCCAGACCAGCCCAACAGCCAAGGGGGAGCATCCTCCTTGAAGGGATCGAGGAAAAGAGGATGACTCAGCCACACGGGATGAAGAGTAAGAGACAGAGATTCACTTTGATCACCACCTCTACCACCACCACCACCACCACTACCACACCCTCCACCACTACTACCACATCACCCACCATTACTACCACACCCTCCACCACTACTACCACACCACCCACCATTACTACCACACTTCCACCCTCCACTACTACAGCAATACCTCCACCAGTTATACTTATACCACCACCCATCTTTACCATAACTACCACCACTACCACCACCCATCAAGCCAGTACTTCATCTTAGGTCCCATTGAGCTTTGGATCCTCTCTGCCTTCCATTGGGTTAGAGGACTACCTAGCCAATCTAAACTAGATTGTCCTTAAGCTGCTTGCTACTGATGACCAACGAGCTACACAGCTAAACTAGCTGATGGAGCTGAATGTTGCTCAGGCTCAGGAGATAGCAGCTCAGAGTCAGGAGATTGCTGAGCTTCGTGAGCTGCAGACTTCTTCAGTACAGAGGATAGATGATCTTGAGGCGAACAACAAGAAGTTGATTCTACGACTCAAAGGCTCAAAGATGAGCCCCTCAAGATCAGAGAACGAGATGATGATGGGGATGATGATGAGGAGGAGGATGACGAGGATGATGAGGATGATGATGATGAGACTGATGAAGAAGGTGATGGAGTTGAAGGAGAGGAGAAGAGAGGAGAAGGGAGGAGATGAGGATGAAGGAGATGATGCTGCTACATCAGCATCCACACAGGCTAGAGAGCGACGGGTCAAAGAAGGCTCAGGATCAGGGAGCCTCATCCTCAGCCCCTCCGGCTGACGAGCCTGCTATTCTGGGCAAAAGTAATGATTAGATATTTATGTATTTGAAAGCTTTTGTACTTGACTCATGTATTAAAGTTTTGTACTTAATGTTTATATATATTTAATGTTTAACTGTCTCGATTATTAACTAATGATTGATGTGTTACATGTTTAAATGAAGCAGATCAAACATCTCAACAAGATGAATACGATGTTGCTCCCCTTCAGCAAATCAAGTCTCAACTCACGATGATTCTTGATTTGCAAGGGATTGTCAGACGGTCAGTGAGCTATACTTCCAAAGAAGGTGAAATCATTCATGACCTGACTAACGAGCAACTTGCTGAGATGTTCAGGCTAAACCCGAACAAAATTGTCAAGGATGCTCCTACTTTTGAGGTAACAAGTGACGATGAGCTCAATGACATAGATGAAATCGAGATAGAGGATGTCATGCTGACCATTATCCAGAGTACACTGACTGAGAGGGAAATGTAGTCCCCAATTTGTGTGATACTCTCGGTAGTGATACATTTGACAAGCCGGATCAGATAGAGAAAGAGACTGAGAAAAACGAGAGCCAAGCCCAAGCCTCAGACGCCGACGTTGACATCAAAAAGGCTGAATGGGCGGTCTGTTTTGCTGAGATGCGAGCCATGCGTACTACACAAAAGCCCAATGTCTACACCAAGCTATACAAAGTCAAGAAACACTTAAAGGTGTCAGGCAAGATTATTGCATGGGCTTATTTTGAGGATCTGAATGTGTATGTAGTGAAAAGGGAAAAGGGCATAGAGTACTTTAGATTCCCACATGATCTAAAGACTCTCCCTGGTTTTGAGCTCAACCAGCTAGCACGCCTAAAATTGTTTTATGCTAACCCGAGAAAAATATCAGGCTGGTTTGAGGCTGCTTTAAAGAAAGAATACCACACCAGGTGGATTAACTTTAGACCTCAACAACCGAAGAGGTACGTCAGACGGTCTAAAGTCCTCCGCGTACAATGTCCAAAATCCCTCTAAGGGAAATGCCACAGGACTTCACTCCACACTTCAAGTGGTGGTACTACGATTAGAGAACAGGTGAAGCGGTCATAGTCTTACAACAGAGAGCCAAATAGATACTATCCGAGTGTTTGACCCTATGTGGTTGACCAACTTGTCTGCTAACGATGTATATACCTTATACAAGTGCCCACTATTCTATGACTCGCAAGATATCGTACAAGCCCTCCAGTTTCAGAACGTGATAAGACTCTGTTTTGCATTCGAGATACATGTCGGAGTTACAAGAGAGGAAAAGTACAAGAAATTCGAAGAGCTGATGAAGAATGTTAGACAATGATGTAAACTAGGTCCAAGGGGGAGTTTGTTGATACATATGTACCTAGTTTAGGAGCTTAATGTAAAATGTCTATCATGTGTTAGATATATGTAATTGAATGGGTATAAATGAAATACAATGTGTGGTTGATGCTTATAATTTTTTATATTTCATTGTTTATTGTGGAATAAAGTATATTGAACTAACTATATAGGTTTGAGATTATTATACATAGTTCTTAGTCAAAAATGATTGAGAAATATGTTCAAACTTAATCGTGTGAAGTTCTCATGCAAATGGACCATACGCATGAATGCTTCATACTAATGGACCAGTCGCACCATTGAACCAGGAGACTGGATCAGTCGCACAATTGAGACATAAGATTGACCCAGTCGCACGCACGACTGGACCTTCAGTACTGCGAAGGAATCAATCGCATGATTCAGTCACACAACTGAACCATGCTAATCGTTCAGTCGTATGATTGGAAGACCCTAACCTATAAATACCATCTAATTTGTGGAAAAACTAAACAATTCGAATACCTACGCACATAATCGTACCCTAGTCGTCCAGAGACTCAAGAAAACATGTTCCAAATTCATAGATCGCAGTCGATCGTTCTCTAATCATTCTTAACGTTTCATTAATCGTTAAATTGATCTAAACTATGTTCTCCCTGATTGGATCGGCAATCATATAGGATTCTGCATTATTTGAGTTGGTATACGTGCAGAAACGGTCCTAACTATTGGACCAAAAGAACCAATGAGCCAAGATCAGAAAACCTCTATGTCCCACAGACGTCACAACAACTGCTGAAGTCCACAACAGCTGACGACAACGACTGAAGACAAAGTCTGAAGACACAAGTGCTGAAGACAAAGTCTGAAGACAAAGTCTGAAGACACAAGTGCTGAAGATAAAGTCTGAAGACAAAGTCTGAAGACACAAGTGCTGAAGACAGTCTGAAGACAAGTGCTGAAGACAAGTACTGAAGACCAAGTATCAGACGTTGTCACAACAGCTGAAGAGGTCTTCTTCAGTAGTTGTGACGGTTTTCTTTTAGTAGTTTTATATTTTCCTTTTCAGTAGTTTTGTAAAACGACTGAAGAGCTTGTTCTTCAGTCGTTGTAGTTTCAGTAGTTTAGCATCAGTAGTTTTATATTTTGTGCTTAGCACTCTGATATGTTCTCAGTAGTTGTGAACATTTCAGTAGTTGTTAAGTGTTAGTTATTTTTGTAATAAATCTGCCAGATGTCACTATCCCGTGATTTCAGCAGTGATTGCACTCTATATAATGAGTGTCAACCTAATTGTAATTGGTGAATGATTGAGCAGAAACATTGATATAATTGAAACATTCCTTTTCACAAAAAGATATTCTCTCGTTACAACCGTATTTGTTCTTAATGCATACGAATATCAAATTCTTGCTATATTTGTCTAATTCTTGATCTTATTCCGCTGCGTTACACTCTAATCCATCAAACTTGAGATCACTGATCCTGTCAAATGGTATCAGAGCAGGTTATCATTGATCGATCTAACAATTGATCATTGAAACTGCTATCCAAGATCCAAGTTTGATTGAATTAGCATTTTTGCAAGAAACGTTATAGAGATTAAATTTTCTGTGTTTGCCATTCATCTTGAGATTTATTCTTGGTTTTCATTGAGTCTGTTGTGGTCTGTGTAAAATCTTTTAAAAGCTTGAATTAAATTGTATTTGGACCTAAAATGACTACTCCCTCCAATGATCCCCACAATACTGGTTCCTCAACCAAGCCTCCAATGCTGGTTAGGAGTGAGTATAACATATGGCAACGACGAATGCTCCATCACCTGTCTGTTAACAGCTCAGGTTGTTGGACATCAGTGGTACATGGTCCACACAAGCCTATGGTGAATAACCCGGAAACCAATCAATGGTTCCGAAGAGGAGGGAGCAATACTCAGATGAGGATAAGAAATTGTTTGAGATTGATGCAAAAGCTCATGGAATTCTGGCCATGGCATTGCCCAATGAAATCTATTCTGGGCTAATGCATTATGAACTGCCCATGACCTCTGGAATGCCTTGAAAGAACAATTTGGAGGAACAGATGAGGTCTTGGCAAATAATAGAGAAATCCTTGCCCAACAATATGAGACATTCTCTCATAGGAAGGGTGAGACACTGACACAACAGTTTGAGCGGTTCTCCTATTTGATCTCTGAATTAAAAATGGTCGAACATGAGTACACCAATAGCCAGGTGAATAACAGATTTCTCAGATCACTGCCTGAGAGATGGGACACATATACTATTGTCCTACGCTCCAGTGCAAATTTGGACAAACTATCTCTCACCCAACTCCATGGGAAATTGCTCACATTTGAGAGAGAGATAGAACAGAAACGGAAACTGTCTTCATCTGGTAAGCTCACTAAAGACTTTGTACCAGGCAATACTGCCTTGGTTGGTCATGAGTCAGAATATGCTTCATCTGAATGTCAGTATGATGAGCATATTGATTTCTCTTCAAACACTTCTGATTCTCCATTTGTGAGTGTTGATAGTCAGTTTACTGGGTGTAATAATGACAATCTATGCTTCATCATGGATGATCTCAAGGGGATTGCTGATGATGACTTAGAAGAGATGGATATTTTGAGCCAAATGGCCTTGATAAATATCAGATCTCAGAAGTTCTACAAAAGAACTGGAAGAAAGTTCCCAGGACTCTCTGGCAAAACTAAAGTTGGTTTTGACAAGAGTAAGTTGAGGTGTCACAAATGCCACAGGCTTGGACACTTTGCTAGAGAATGTAGATCATCTGGATCTAATTCCTCTGCACCTTTTGTGACTTTCCCTGGCAATAGTCAACAACACAGAGAGCAACATCCTGTCAATTCTAGTCATCATTCTCAACCACAATCTCCTGCATATTTTGTTCCTCAGGGTCAAATGCCATACCCTTACCCTTGTTATTACATACACAAACCAGTCAAGTTCAAGCTCCTATGGTACCACAACCTCATGCACTACCAGAACCTCAACCATCTCAATCTCATCAACCTCCTCAACCTCAACAACACAGCTTCTTCACCCCTGAAGTTGTTGACTGGAGCAGTTTACCAGATGACATGTCTGGTCATGAACAACTGTTCACAGGTGCTGATCAACATGGTGGTGACAGTCCTTTGGGAATCTGGCGCTTATGGCTCTGGAGTCTGCAGATGGATCATCCTCAAATTCCTCTTCATCACAGGTATCACAGGTATCCTCTGAGGCTAAGGCCAAATTATGTCTGAAACATGCATAGCGGCATTTGCCTCTATTAGAGAAGCAAATGTAGCTTTAATTAATAAGAACATAGAGCTAGAAAAGATCATTTCCAAAAGAAAAGCTGAGTTTGAGTCTATGCTTAAAGAGAAAAATGATGAGATTTATAAACTTAAATGCCAAATCACTGATGATAAGGCTAGGGAAGAGGTACTTTTAGAAGAGTACAAAGACCTCAAAGAAATCCTTGCAGTCACCCAAGTAGAGTGTGATCGATGGGTACAATCATGCAAAGGTTTTGAAATGCTTCTTAGTAAGCAATCAGCTTCCAATGTGAAGTTTGGCATTGGTTATAATCACACTGCTCCTCCTACAGATTTTCCTTCAAGACCAGAAGTGAATTCTGATGGAGAAAGCAATAACCAATCCACCTCATCATGTGATTCACTTCCTGATAGAGCACCATCAAAAGTTGAAGTTAGTATTATTCCCTCGTTGAACCTATCAGCTGTTCTTGATGGTTCAAATACTGACACTCACATGATCAAAGAGTTGATCAACTCAGGAGTTATTTCTGGAAGTCCTGAAAGGACTGAAGAGCAAGATTTAACACCTGAAGTTCAAACTCCAACTACTGTCAACACTGAAGAGAAGAAAACTGTCAGTAGAAAGGGTTTGAAGACTACTAAAGAGGAAGTCAAGAAAACAAATAATGCTTCCAAAGTGCTGAAGAACAAGTCTTCAGTAGTTTCATTCTCTTTAGTTGATGATCAACATAAGATGAAGAAGAAACCATGTGAAATATGTGGTTTGTTCAATCATCTTATAGATGATTGTTGGTACAAAAGAGGATCCAACTCAAACATAAAGATGATCCAAACTCAAACATAAAGAGGAAATAAAGAGAAAATGGTTAAAATGAAAACTGAGTTTGAAGCCACATTTGTACCAGCAACATCAAATCCTGTAACCCTTAAATCCAAAAAGAAATCCAAAAAGAAAGGGGTTAAACAGGTAACAGCTGAGATTGCTCAAAAGAAGAAGGTGCAACATAGGAACTTATCAAACTCCAATGCCAATGTGTCTGGAGAGCTGAAAGCTTTATCACAAAATCAGACACAGCTGGTTATGATGGTTCAACATCTATTGGGAAGAGTTAACCAATTAGATGTTCCTATGTTGAAACGACAGAAAAGGAGGTCCAAGCCAAAGGATTCCTCTTCTTCACCATCTTCTTCCTCTCAGGCTGTTGTTTCCAACAAACCTGTTAGTTTACCATCTGTTGATGAGAACAGGCCCAAAACCAAAAAGGTTTGGGTCTCAAAATCTAACTAATTTGTTATGTTTTGTAGGGTTCTTCAACATGCCACAGAGGCATCTCGTATGTATATAGTGGAGGATCCATGCATATGACAGAAAACAGATCACTTCTTAATAACTACTCTCAAGGAAGGAAGGGGTTTGTGTCATTTCGCAATGATGCAAAGGGTTACATCATCGGCAAAGGCTTTGTTTCCAATGGGGAAATAAAGTTTGATGATGTTAACCATGTGGAAAATCTCAAGTACAACCTCTTGAGTGTCAGTCAAATGTGTGACAAAGGGCATGTTGCTCTTTTCACAAGTAAGAACTGTCGGATTCTGTCATCCAAAGTTCTAAGTTTGATTGATAAGGTGTTGGATGAATACACTCTCCTAAAGGCCAACAGGACAGGAAGAGTGTATGCCTTAGATCTTTCCAAGAAAATAGATCTTAAAGGCCATCCTTGCCTATTTTCCAAGGCTTCCCCTCAAGAATCTACTCTATGGCATAGAAGGTTGGGCCATGTTAATCTCAAAAACATAAATCAGCTGATAGACCATGGTTTAGTAAGGGGACTGCCTATGAAGGAGTTCAAATGTGAAGATAATTGCACTGCTTGTTTAAAAGGAAAACAACACAAAGCTTCATTTCCCTCCATAGAAGAACCTAAGTCCACTGCCTGCTTACAGCTTCTTCACATGGATCTCTTTGGTCCTGTGAGAGTGATGAGTATGGCTAAGAAGAAATACTGTCTGGTGATTATGGATGATTACTCCAGATTTGTATGGACTTTCTTCTTGCATCCAAAGGATGAGGCAGCTCAGAAGATTATCAACTTTGTATTGTATGTTGAGAAGCAGTATTCCTTCTCAGTCAAGTGTATTAGAAGTGATAATGGAACAAAATTCAGAAACAATACACTTGATGAGTTCTACCTCTCAAAGGGAATCAAGAGGCAGTTTAGCATTCCAAGAACTCCTGAACAAAATGGAGTAGTGGAGAGAAAGAACAGGACCCTCATTGAAGCTGCAAGGTCCATGTTGGCTGATTCTGGTCTGCCACTAACCTTTTGGGCTGAAGCTGTCAATACAGCCTGCTATGTACAAAATAAAGCCTTAGTAAATCAGAGGTTGATGAAAACTCCTTATGAAGTTTTACATCATTTAGCCCCTTTGATTTCATTCTTTTGAGCATTTGGGTGTCCCTATTACATTCTCAACACAAAGGATCAACTCCAAAAGTTTGATTCTAAGGTGGATGCAGGGTATTTTGTTGGGTATTCATCCACTTGCAAGGCTTACAGAGTATTCAATTGTCGGACAAAGATAGTTGAAGAAACCTTGCATGTGAAGTTCAATGAATCCCCTAAGGATACAATTTCACAAAACCCTGTGGAGTTGTTTGATCTGGACATTCTGCAATATGTTCCTTATCAACCGCCTGCTGTTGCAGATCATATGAATCCATCATCTTCTGTAGCTAGTCATCCATCTGGTGTTACTGATGATGATGATGATATCAGTAATCACCTTTTCAAGTTTAGTGATCAACTGCCTAATTCAGCTAGACCTAATGTTCCTGTAGCTCCAGTAGCACAATCCACAACAAATGCTGATGAGATTTCTACAACTTCAACTTCCTTTGAACTACCATCTACTGATTCGTTTCAAGGAAATGCTTCACCATCACCATCTGTAGCTGCTGAGCCTGCTACAAACACTTGCACAGATCTTATTGTGTACCAAGATCTGAAGAATCACCCTATGTCTCAAATTATTGGTGATATCAATGCTGGCGTGTCAACAAGAAGTCAATTGCCAATTTCTGCTTCTATGCTCTCTTCATTAGTCAGCAAGAGCCAAAGAACTATCATATTGCTTTAAGGGACAATGGATGGGTTGAAGCCATGCAGCTTGAGCTTCTTCAGTTCAAGAAACAACAAGTGTGGGAACTGGTTCCTCTACCTCCAGGTAAGTGTGCAATAGGCACTAAATGGGTGTTTAGGAACAAAACTGATGAAAATGGGCTTATTGTTAAGAACAAGGCCAGACTGGTTGTCCAGGGGTTTTCACAAGAGGAAGGTATTGATTATAATGAAACCTTTGCCCATGTAGCCAGACTGGAAGCAATTGATTGTTTTTAGCTTATGCTGCTTATCACAACCTTAAGTTTTTCAAATGGATGTCAAAAGTGCATTTTTGTATGGGAAAATTAAAAAGAGGTTTATGTATGTCAACCACCAGGTTTTGAGGACAATAAACATCCTAATTGGGTGTATAAGCTTGATAAGGCTCTCTATGGGTTGAAACAAGCTCTTAGAGCCTGGTATGAGACATTATCAAACTTTCTTCTGGAAAATAATTTCACTAGAGGCTCCATAGATAAGACTTTATTCATTAAGAAAGCTGGACAGCATAATCTACTTGTTCAAATTTATGTAGATGATATTATTTTTGCATCCTCTGATCCACAGTTGTGTGATGACTTTACAAAGTTGATGCAACAGAAGTTTGAAATGAGGGCCATGGGAAATTACAGTTCTTTCTGGGTCTGCAAATCAAACAAAAGGCTGATGGAATTTTCATTCATCAGTCCAAATACACAAAAGAACTTTTGGAAAAGTTTGATTTACAAAACTGTAAGCCCTGTTCTACTCCCATGTGCAACACCACATAACTGGATACAGATCAGAAAGGTAATGTGGTTGATGAAACACTTTACAGATGTATGATTGGGTCCTTGATGTACTTAACAGCTTCTAGACCAGATATTATGTTTGCTACATGTGTTTGTGCTAGATTTCAGGCTGCACCTAAGGAGTCTCACTTGATTGCAGTCGAGAGGATCTTTAGATATCTGCAAGGCACTCCATCTCTAGGTTTATGGTATTCTACTAGACATTCTGGCAAATTAGTTGCTTTTTCTGACAGTGACTATGCAGGGTGCAAGTTGACAAGAAAGTCCACTTCTGGAGGATGCCAATTCTTAGGCAACTGCTTGATTTCTTGGCAGAGTAAGAAACAGACCTCAGTTGCTACATCAACTGCTGAAGCAGAGTACATTGTTGCTGCAAGCTGTACATCTCAGGTACTCTGGCTTCAAAACCAATATTGGATTATGGCATAACAGAGACTAAGACCCCATTGTTAATGGACAGCTCTTCAGCTCTTTGTATTGTCAAGAATCCTGTCGAGCACTCTAAGACTAAACATATTGAAATCAGACACCATTTTATTAGAGATTGTTTTGAAAAAGGTCTGATTGATCCAAAATTTGTTCCTAGTGCTGATGAGCTTGTAGACATTTTCACTAAGCCCTTGGATAGCACAACTTTCCAAAACCTAGTGCTAAGGCTTGGTATGCTGCAGCTAGAATAAGTGACAACTACTGATGATCTCAGCTCACAAGTACTGATGATCATTAGTTTATTATTGTCATATATAAGTACTGAGTTACCCTTCCTTTAGAAGTTTTTAAAACTACTGGAGCTTAAGTAACTTCTCAGTACTCAAGTACTTTATTTGTTAAAACAGCTGATGTAGCAACAGCTGATGTAATCACAACAGCTGATGTAGCTACAACTACTGATGTCAGATATGCAAATAAGTACTGATGACCAATGAAACGTCTGAAACTCAGATCTAAGTCTGATGAGTAAGTGTGGAGGTCAGACTGAAACAGCTGAAAAGCTATGAATTGATGAAAACAGCTGATGAGAAATTTCTCTTCAGTCGTTTCTACAACTACTGTTTCATTAAAACAACTGAAGCCAAAACTATGTCTTCAGTAGTTTACAACTACTGAAGACTAACACCAAGTCTTCAGCTGTTTACAACAACTGATGACAAAACCACTGTCTTCAGTAGTTTCACAACTACTGATGACAAACACCAAGTCCTCAGTTGTTTACATCATATGAAGTCAAAACCACGACCTTCAGTAGCTTTCATAAATACGGATGGTTAACACCAAGACTTCAGCTGTTTCAACGTCTGATGGTCAAAACCAAGTCTTCAGTTGTTTTATAACAACTGATGACAACACCACCACTGTCAGTCGTTTTAAACCTCTGAAGGTTAATACCACGTCATCAGTAGTTTCAAACAGCTGATGACCACACCAAAACCTTCAGTTGTTATCTTTCAGCCTTTTCCTATCCCAACCCTATAAATACCTATCTTCTTCTCAAACGTTTCATTAGCCATTATTTTCTGACCTTCTCTCTCTCAAACATGGCAACCATGAGTCTAAAACCACGACATAACTGCGTTGCATACCTTACCAAGTCGGCTTTTTGGAACAAATATGGTAATGCCATTGACCTAATGGTGGATTCCCCATATCGCACAGCCTTTCTCTTGAATCCGACCATCTACCCTGAATCTCTCAGTCAATTCTGGTCAAATGTTTTTGTTCATACTGATGAGTCTACCGGCCAAATCTCTGTTTGGTCCCTCGTCAACCAGAAACCAGTGGTTGTTACAGCCGACATCATTCGTCAGGCATTACACTTACACGACTCCACCACTGTGACTGAATACCCAAAGGGCACAACGGATATGTCCTTTATCAATAATGGGTATGAAGGTGATCTTCGAGCTACAACTATTCTGAAGAAACATTTCCATGATGCTGAAAAACTTATCTTTCACATGGTAAATGTATGCTTAGCTTCAAAGACATCCTCTTGGGATCAAATGTCATCCCAATGGCAACAGGTATTGTACTCTATTCTAGAACACCGACCGCTAAATTTCTCTGAAATCATGTTTCTAGAAATAAAGAACTTGGCTCAGAAACCTGCGGCAAACCGCTTGCTATTATATCCTAGGTTTCTGATGGCCATTATTTTAAATGAATTAAAATCTGATGGCCTTGTTGGCCTTGGAGTCCCTGCACCAGCTGTTTTGGCTGAGGTATACTCCAGGCACAACTCAGACCTTACTCTCAAAGAAGCTGCCCGAATGCTAAAGCCCAAGCAGAGGGAACCCACAGCTTCCACCACCAGATCTAGAGTCCCCACCAAACCAAAATCCAAACCCAAACAAGCTATTCAGGGAGATGAGTCCCCTGAAGATGCTCCTATACCACCAAGGCAGGATATACTTGCTGGTTTAAACCCCCCAGCAGTATCAGAGACTCTACCAGCTAACCCTGCACAGGTATCCTCTCAAAAGGATCCTGTTGCAACCACTTCAGGGGAAACCACATTACTGAGACCTCTCTCACTTGAGGAGGTTCTCATTGAAGACCATCCCTCTCCCCGGATGCAATCAGCTTCTATCCCCTCTCCACATGCAAATGCCCCTCAAAGCCCAACCATTATAATTGCCAATGTGCTGACTCAGCTGCATGCCTCTCCTCCTCCCCTAAACCACCAACAAAGGGGAGAACAACAACAATTGAGGAAGAGGATACTCATGCATCTGACAACCCACAGCACCGGGGTTTAAATGTTCTATCTCCTGGTGTGGATATGGAAATAAGAACATCTGGTGAGGCTGCCACCTCTTCTGAATCAGCATATGATCAGACTGAGGTTGGTAACATAACTAAGACCTCACCAGAGGCAAAAACTGATGAAGGACAATGTCCTGAGGCTGGAAGTCCCCAGTTCCAAGACAAAGGTTCACATGCTACATCTGGTCTACACCAAGTGCATGTACATCCTACTACAAGCAGGAGGTCAGGTGATTCGGCATCTGCTGATGATGACCTGTGCTTCTTTTATGATGTTCTTGCCCAGAACACCATCCTAGAGGAGGAAGTTAGTAGGCTGCAAAAACTACTTGACCAACTCTCTCAAGGAGAAAGACCATCTGCCACCACATCAACCCAACAGATGGCACCTTCCTCTGAAGGTCCCTTAAACACACAGCCACTCAAAGAATCTCAGCCACCTGCCTCTGTTTCTGGCACCATCTCTCAGGACCAAAACCCCCCTGAGCAAATGGATGCTATCCCTCAAAATCCCCTATCTCTTATCACACCGCAGATAACTGAACTTGTCCTTAAAACTGTTGATGAGAGACTTCCTTCTGTCTTACAACGTATGGTGGAGGATGTACTGAGCCAACAACTTTCTGCTACTCAATCCCTTGCCACCAATGCATCCAAAAAGGGGGAGAGTTCAGCAGTGAAAGCTAAAAGAAAGAGGATGGAGAAGGAGAGAGAGAGAAAGAGAAGGATAAAGAGGTGGAAAAAGAGAAGGATTGTGTGTATGAGACCAAAAAAGAGAAGGAGAATGTGATTGAGAAGGGAGCTGAAATTGAAAAAGTACATGAAAGTCAAAAAGATTTTCATGTCACATACAAGAAAAAGAAGAGTGCTGAGAAAGAGAAGAACTTGAACGAAATGGTTAAAGAGGCTGATGCTGAACACAGTAGATCAATGGACAATATCATTGATCAACTGTTTAGGCAAGGTTTCGACACTGAAAAGCTGGATTCTGAAATAAGAAGATTAGAGATCGAAGAGATCCAACAAAGATGGGCCAGCTACAGCACTATGGATAGAGAGAGACTTGAGATCATGATCAGATTTATCAGCAAATACCTTGGAGATCATTGATCGAAGTAAAATCATGGACCAGGGACAGCATCTTGGCCATAACCTCCAAGATCTGTTCGTCTGAAGCATACACTAAGGGTTTAGTAGTCGAAGCTTTGAATGAAGCAGGAGCAGGAGCAGGACTGAGCTAGCCAAACACTCAAAAGCCACACTCACCTCCAAAATGCTAACTCAGTCTGTCAACATTCCCTCTCCAAAACAACCACAAAACCAACTCCCTTATCCTCAAAACCAACAGCCGATGATGCACCTAAGCAGAAGAAGAGAAGGGTGTTGAGGCTTGTGGAAGAAGAAGAAAATGATGATGAAGAAGATAGGCTGCCGATCTCAGCTGTTCTGCAGTTTCCTAAGGCCAAAGATCTCTCTCTTGCAATAACTCCTGAGCAACAAAGAGATGTAATCAAAGTGAAATTGGAAGAAGAAGAACAACACAGATTGCACGATGAAGAGTTATTGAGGAGAGTAGATAAAGCATATGCAGCCACTTCCTCCATCATTAATATGAAAAAAAAAGCTCAGGGGATTTATACTCTTAGACATACTTTTCAATATATGAAAGAAAGAGTAAGAATTTGGCCTGATCCCAGGGTGGCTCACAGAATACAAAAGAAAAATATCCCTCAGAGATACAATGGGCAAGTGAAAAAGATTGTAGAGGAAGTGATCTCCTTAGCCCTTGTAGTCTCACCCTGGGAAATCCTGGAAGATTTCAAAAAGGCCTACACCTCAAACATGCCCCCACAGAAGATGTGGAGAATAGAATGATCAAAAAGGGGCTGGTGTATAAGAGGCTGAATGAGATCAGAAAGGATGAGTTACCACTGCTGTTAGAAGGTCATCATCCTGATGAATTTGCGTATAGACAGATTACAACAGTGGTACTCAAAAATGTAAAACAGGTCAAATTCCTATCTGAGTACTATGGGCCAGAAGGATTCTTTGATGGTGAGGCAGAGGAGCTCACCATGGAGGAACAAATTGTATTTTTGGAGGCCTACACCAGGGAATCCTACAGGCTCATAGTTGGGAAGTGAGTCTCATGGATGGGGGAACAGCTCAGTGTCCAAGTCCCCAATACAGAGCTCCCATCTATACATTGCCAACCAAATCATCAGAGACTCATTCCCAGGCCAGTGCTTATATGGGTCATCTTCTCAACTGATCAAGAAGGAAAAAGACCAACCACTCTGCCAACAATAAGTGGGAAAATAAATCAATTAGAGGTTTTGGCTGCATTGATTCAGGGGGAGTTTGTTGGACCAAAAGAACCAATGAGCCAAGATCAGAAAACCTCTATGTCCTACAGACGTCACAACAACTGCTGAAGTCCACAACAGTTGAAGACAACGACTGAAGACAAAGTCTGAAGACACAAGTGCTGAAGACAAAGTCTGAAGACACAAGTGCTAAAGACAAAGTCTGAGGACACAAGTGCTGAAGATAAAGTCTAAAGACACAAGTGCTGAAGACAAAGTCTGAAGACACAAGTGCTGAAGACAGTCTGAAGACAAGTGCTGAAGACAAGTACTGAAGACCAAGTATCAGACGTTGTCACAACAGCTGAAGAGGTCTTCTTCAGTAGTTGTGACGATTTTCTTTCAGTAGTTTTATATTTTCCTTTTCAGTAGTTTTGTAAAACGACTGAAGAGCTTGTTCTTCAGTCGTTGTAGTTTTAGTAGTTTAGCATCAGTAGTTTTATATTTTGTGCTTAGCACTCTGATATGTTCTCAGTAGTTGTGAACATTTCAGTAGTTTGTTAAGTGTTAGTTATTTTGTAATAAATCTGCCAGATGTCACTATCCCGTGATTTCAGCAGTGATTGCACTCTATATAAGGAGTGTAATTATAATTGGTGAATGATTGAGCAGAAACATTTGATATAATTGAAACATTCCTTTTCACAGAAAGATATTCTCTCGTTACAACCGTATTTGTTCTTAATACATACGAATATCAAATTCTTGCTATAATTTGTCTAATTCTTGATCTTATTCCACTGCGTTACACTCTAATCCATCAAACTTGAGATCACTGATCCTGTCACTAACAAATTTAACAAACAAAGAATGATAAAATTTTAAACCATTATAATTTATCAAGGATGGAGCAAAAGGTGATAATCAAAAAAAGATTTAAAAAGTTAATGTTGATTATCAATGGTTTAGGTCCAAAACATGTTGGTAGTCAAGCTTCCACATTTCATTCAACAAAAGTACCTTTCAATGGGAGCGTGTTGATAGAATGTGTTGCATTAGTTACGGGATCAAAAGACGTATCTTGAAAGAATGTCCATACAAGGCTGAAGGTAGACCCTTCATTGAGAAAGCCAATGGTTGAACCTAAAGTGCTTAAGCCAGAGGTTCAACAGAAGGTAAAGTCAATAGTTAATCTAAAGAACGACAAAGTTTTAGTTTCTAAAACTAAACGACAAAAGGTTTACCACAGAGATTGTTTGTCTAAATCATAAAGAAAATGGAAAAAATCAAACATGATTTTGTTTTGAGAGAGGTAACATATGTTGATGAATTCCCCAATCCAAGACCTTAATGGTTTGGATTATCTCGACTAACAGATTTGTTAGTGTTTGTGCTAGGGTAGCCAAGGAGGACTATCAATGATAGTGGTTTCTTTAAAGCACATGATAGGGACATTAGTTTTTATGCATAATGATCGTTTGATGAGGACTTTGGTTAGCTATAATTTATTCATATTTACTTGTCTTGTATCTAATAAGATCAACATAGTGTTATCCGAGTTAAATAGCATGCAAAGACGTAAATTTCAAAATATTGCAACGAAAAGGGGGAGAATTGAGTTTTCTGTTTTGAAAAAGAGAAAATGATAGTAGATCGGCTAATATACAGTCACAATTGAAAGTAAAATATGATAAAAAGACAAAAATATTTTATGTTTTTGTGTGTTGTTGTGTAAATAACTTTGAAAATAAAATGATAATTATCACATGTGTAATAAATGATAAAAAGAGTTTGCATATACATGAGCATGAAATGGAACATTAAGAAAAAAATAATTGTTTGTTGTCTATAACTTTTGCTTGTACATGATATATATAGTAGTATGAAAATTGTATGATTTGTACACTTGTGATGTTATCCGTGTCAAAGTGAGTGAGTGTGTGTGTTTACATTAAACATAGTTCTATAAAATATATAACGTAAGATGAAATCATTTTATGCCATGAGATCATTGTCATGGAGACATCGTTAGCACAAAATATGAATTGTTTTATTCATATACCCTAGGAAGTATAGAACTGAACCAATTTTGTGATATGGAACTTATCCTGAGCAAAGAACTAAAGTTTCTATCTGTCTTTTACGTATATGTAATGAAATCTTATCGAGAAAATATATTATTGATGCTAAATCCAAATAGGTTATATTAACCATGTGTTTATTGATGCTTCATCCCTATGAAGATTGGGATGAGTCTTGTGATATCTTACAAGTGTTAAATATAGATAATGTTTATGAGCTTATTACCTTTGACCATGAGAAACATAGTGAAAATATTAATATAGCTAACTCACACAAAAAGCATTTATAAATTAGGCATTACTGATAATAGATCATTGGTTATAGGTCATGATATGCAAAAATTCAAAATTGAATATTAAAATGTGCTCACTATTAACTTATCAGTTGTATATAGTGTGTGTGATGTAAATGGATATAAACATTAGAAATGTGATCCATTATATCCGTACAATTAATATGATCCTCTTACACATATTTTCTCAAGTAAGAAGATATTTATGTTTATATATTTATGTTTGAAAAATATTCAAAAAGATTTTTGGTGAGTTTTAGCATAAATGTTCCAAAATCCATAAAGATTCTATTTTAAGCTTTCCTGATAGGTACTTTTCATACTTGGGTGAATTACATAGTTTTTGGTAAATAAATCAAATTTAAAAAAGATATATGTAGGGTCCTTCTCCAAAATCTTGTTTCTTGGATAGAACTTAGACCAAAACCACGAATTGACTTTTGTTGCTTAGTATTCAGATTACATGAAGACTCACTATTTGAAGATAATATCATCTGATGTTATTATCAAAAGAGAGTCTATTACAACATTCAGTGTGATAACAACTGGGATGTGAGATTTTAGTCTTTTTAAAATATATTAGAATGTAGAGTTTTTCATTGGTCAATATAAGGCCCCGTTCCCGGGACGCTCACAGTTGGTCAGCCATTGCACATAAAACATATAATTATATTAACTTGAAATAAATGTTGCAGCGGAAACATTTTGAAACAACATTTTCATTACAAATACTTTTGCAAAATAATACAACATTCCTTACATCAAAAGAGAGTCTATTACAACATTCAGTGTGATAACAACTGGGATGTGAGATTTTAGTCTTTTTAAAATATATTAGAATGTATAGTTTTTCATTGGTCAATATAAGGACTCGTTCCCGGGACGCTCACAGTTGGTCAGTCATTGCACATAAAACACATATTATATTAACTTGAAATAAATGTTGCAGCGGAAACATTTTGAAACAACATTTTCATTACAAATGCTTTTGCAAAATAATACAACATTCCTTACATAGTTTTATTTGTTCGCATTACAATGCAAAAAACATTAACAAAAGAATGCCATCTAGAATGCCAAGTATCTGCCCCGCGCCATCCTCAGCAATGCTCACCTGCCAACTAGAAAAATGCATAAAAAATCAGCATTGCTAAGTGATTTCTAGTTTTCAGTAAAACATACTTTACTTTCATTAAAACCGTTCTATACTTTTGCATGTGATCACACATCATACGTACACATAGATAATATCATTATTAACTTCATCATTCATTAACTTTCATTCATTCATTAACTTTCATTCATTCATGCTTTCTTACTTTCATTTATTCATGCTTTCTTACTTTCATTCATACATTCATCATTACTTCTTTTCATTCCATCAAATACCATGAACTTTGCCCCACCGCCATGCATAAAGTTGGCACTGGGTCGGGGTCTATCATAGATCCCCCATCATGGCACACATCAGCCTGACCATAGTATTTAGGGTAAATTCAGGTGTACCATTATCGTGTGTTATGCCCACCATCATGCATAAAACGGGTACTGGGCCGAGGTCTATCATAGACCTCCCATCATGGCGCATAGAAGCCTAGCCACAGTATATAGGGCAAGTAACAAAGGTTCTATACAAATGATAAATCACAAAGAAAGACCCCGGTGTGCATCCTTCTGGGGTAGCTAACCACACACCGTTGAACTAACACCCTTCATTGGGTATGTTTTCACATACAAGGCTTGCAAGACTTACTTTACTTTCCTTCATTTATTAATATATGCATTCTTTCATCGTGTTCCTCTTTTCATTATATTTGACTTTACATTACATAATACTTTTCATTTCATTCATTAATATTCAACGTAAAGCCATGGAAAAATAAACATACAATGTAAGGAACATCAACATACACAATCAACATCATCATACATGGAATCATACATACATAACATACATCATACATTCCATCATGCATAAGCATCAATCATACATCCTAACATCATCATACAATGCCCATCACATCATCTATGACCTCAAAAGTCAGCTTACATGAACCCCCGGGAACCTCCCAAGTCAAAGCCTACATTTCACTTTTTCCCCCAAAAAGTCAGAAAATATTCTAAGTGTTCATCCGCATTTCCTCTTTGTTCATCCACATTTGTTCAGTCGCATGAACTTACTCATCCGTATTTGTTCATCCGCATTAACTTTTGTTCATCCGCATTTGTTCACTAGCATGAACTTACTCATCCACATTTGTTCATTTGCACTTCCTTTTGTTCATCCGCATTTGTTCAGTCGCATGAACTTACTCATCTGCATTTCCTTACTCATCTGTATTGACCTTCTCATTCGCATTGACTTTCTCATCCACATTGACTTTCTCATCCATATTTGTCAATGCCCATCCGCATTTGTCAACACTTAAGCAGTTTTTCTAAACTTAGACGTGTGAACTACTGTTTGGGCACATGAGCAGCCTAGGAACACTTATCATCAGATTCAGTCCCCAAACCTCATCTATCATGTTCTAAGCTTAAATCATGCTTTCTAAGCCTTATAAACACAACAATTACATCATCAAGCATGAACATAGTCTAAAATCACACCATACCGGCAACATACACACATTCACACATACGGGTATGAAACCCAGTTTTATAAAAACATACATTCATGCATTTCCAGCCCCAAAATCAGTTATAACATGTAAAAGAAGGATTTTAGAACTCACCTTTGCAGCTCTTGAGTATGGCTTCTTCCAAACTCGTTTGCAATTGAGTTCAAACGCCTAGAAACCCACTAAAAACATACAACCGAACACACACAACACACATGAGCATAATCCCGAGGACATAACCAGTTAAGAACACCATAAAACCATGAATTCTTACCTTGAATTTGAATTATTTCTTGTTCTTCTTTCTAAAACCGAGAGTTTGTTGCTTCCTGCTACTCTCTCTCTCTAAAAATCCGATGGTACAAGTTGTGTAGGAGGTGATAATCACCTTTTATACCCACTTTTCCAAACCTTTTGTCATTTTTGACACCTTTTACTCCTCAACTTGGGTAAAATATCTCTTTTTCTTCACTTTATTCTTCTTTCTTTAACTTTAAAAAACAACCGAGTGTTACAGTCAAATTCACCTAGCTTGAGTGAAGATTTTCGCCTGGAACAAGGAATAAAACTAAATTAGGTCTGTCCCTATAAATAGCATGTGTTATGCTCATTTGTAGAGGATTAACAAGAATGAGAGGTTCTGGATCAAGGTGTATGTGTGTAACCTTTGTAAAACCTCAATATTGATTAAATGAATAACAATATTTAAGTTATGTCATTATGTTGATGATATTGATTGCACGTTGATTATTATCATAAATAAGAGACACCAAGCATACGCTCGGCATGTCGTTTGGTGAGTTCAACTCAAACATGAAGATTCAAGATATAACTACGATTTACAAGGTATTCTATTACATCGTAGCTATTTATAAGTCAAATGGCACAAAATAACAAGGTTCGCATTAAATGATCATCCACATTTACAAAGGAGTCATCTGATTAGCTAATGCGGATAACTAACTTCATCTCTGAATTGCTTATGTTTACTCAATATTGCTAGTTCTTCCTCCACAATATGTAATAGATCACCTACATCAAGTACTTAGCTTCTGACTACAATGAGCTCTACTTGCATTAAGCTTTAACACTTAGTCTTCACCCGCATCAACTACCATTTGCATTACCGTCAAAACTTGGATAAATCTAGAATAGAACAACTAACCAATCATCACTTGAAATGGCATGCCTAAGCCTTTCAAGATCTAATAATACTCCCTTCCTCCCTCGAGCTAACACTAAACTTGAATGTGAAGTTCAACTAAATGATGACGACAAAAAGTTTTGAGTTTTTGCAATGATCTTAGAAATCTCAATGAAGATTTGTATTCATCTACTAAAAAATAGGAGGATCTTAACATTTATGATTCATAAGAATCACACAACACATAATATATTTAGGGATCTTAATGAAGGCGTCAAGACACGGTCGAGAACGATTGTTGTAAATAATTGTTTGTGTACTAGTATCAGAGACATTGGGATTCTCAGTGAGTGTTTGTATTCTTGCTTAATATCCCAAGAAAAGCCAAAGAATGTCAAGATAGATTTCTAGGCTAATAGCTAGGTAAAGGTGATGCAAACTATGTTTTTATAGTTTAAAGGGCTGCATGTCAAGGATTTAGTTGACTTACCAACAGAAGTTGCCATATCGAGACCAAATGGGTCTTTAAAGGAAAGACGGATGATCAAAGAGCAATTATACGAACCATGGTTCTACTAGTTGTTCAAAGTTTAAGCGTGAAAAAAGAGATGGAGTTTATGAAACTATATGCACCTATGGCATGTGTTGAAGTGATTCATTTATTTTTGGCGTTTGCATCATTCTAAGGCTTCAAGGTATATTAATTAGATGTCAAAAGTGCTTTACAGCATGGAAAATTTTAAAAAGATATGAATGTCTACAAGCCATCTACTTTTGAAGACTTGTAGTATCTTAAAAGACACTACAATATTGATAAAGCTCTTAGTTGTCTTCATCAAGCATCATGGGTTTGGTATGAGAACCTGTCAAAGCATCTGATAGAGAATGGTTTGAGAAAGGACATATTAAAAGTACACATTTCACAAATACTAGTACAAGTATACATAGACAAATCTATATTTGGGTGTAAAAATGAGAAGTTATTGGTACCAATGAGAAGTTAGGTACCTAAGCAATTATGAAGGAAATGATGGCGAGGATTGTACCATTGATAAAAAAGGTGATAATAATAATGATGATAGTGAAAATGATGATGATACTGATAAAACTAAAAGTGCTAAAGATGTGGATTCTAAAAAATGTATATTTGAATCTTTCTATAGGTCCGAAAGAAAGGATGATAGGGATCCTTTCCCATATATTGTAATAAGTGTGAGTTTGTATAGCCTTCAACAAAGAAATAGAAGGTGATGTTTAAGAATCCATGTTCATCTAAACAACTATCTTCTTCTCAATAATAAGTTTTGGTGCAAGATGTTCCTTTTGTTGCATCTATTGTAGAATATGATGTGATTACACAAATTTAAAATCAAGATACATAATTGCAAGAGCAAGGGTGTGATAGATATATTAAAGTTATTATGTTAAATTTAAGGTGGTAGGATGGGACGTTGACATATAGAGACAAGATGTTGCAATTATAGTGTTTAAATATCATACTAGTTTGGACCAACTATAATTTGAAAGATTATTAAAAATTGTTAAAGGACTTCACTCTACAATTGCCTCCTTAGCAAATAGTACCAGGGGAGAAAGATGCTTATAAAAATAAAGATAAAGATAAACATGTGATAGACTTGCTATTAGAGATACTCCTAACGCTTTTCTTACATAACATTAAGGTGCTAACATTAAAACCATCCTTCAATATGATGCACCAGACATGGATAAGACCATAAATAAACAAATTCATGATCAAATTGGTGTTGGTGCTACATATGATGTTCTAATTGATGTTAACAATGCTATTACTGCTTCAAATTCCACTAATCAAGAAATTGTTATTGATATTATGGATGATGTTGATATAGTTAATTCAAGTAATGCAAATGAGTATAAAGATGTATCTGACACTAATGTTGAAGCTTATTTGAGGACATTGATGTTTTGTAAGTGTTGAAGATTATCCTAAACTTCTAGAGAAGTGTTTGAAGGTTTTGAGGATATACAAATTTCATCTAAAAAGGATCAGGATCCTATGACAAAAGTAAAGTCTAACACCGAGTCATAGCCAATAACTCAAGGTCAAACATATGTAGCTTAAGGTAGACCATTTGAATTTGTAATAGAGTTATCTCCGAAGTCTGAACAAAAGCAATAAATGTCAAGAAGGTATTATGATGTAAAAAATATCATATTGTTAAGAAAATCATAGAAATTTCAATGCAGTTCCATGAATTTGCTAGTTAACGTTAGGAACCAAAAATACCTAATAGTAGTCGATATATGATCATGAGAGAAAGTTCTATATCATGAAAACATGGTGAAGTGGTGTACCAATTCTTTAAAATGATGCACATAGCTTCTAGTCTTTGCCAGATGTAAAACAGTGTAAACTCCTTCATAGAAAAGAATGTGATAGAGGATTTAAAGTGAGAACTCAAATAACTAGAATAACAAAGTCAAAAACATAAAGTAATTAGTGCGATAGAAAGCAATTTGTACGATTATCATATAAATGTAGAAATTGTGACTATATGAGAATGCGAGGAAGATATGAAGTTTTTTTCACCAATGGATTTATGTTTACACACATATATCTCATAGAGTTATATGAGTTCTAAATAATATGTGATCTTGAATTTTAACCAAATGATAAAGTCTAATTACAAACTAGTAACAAAGTCAGTGACACAAGTATTGCTCTGGTAGGGCAACACTAAGAATTTTGGTAGCATATATAACGGGAGATGGTAGGGATATGAAAGTTTGATGTGACTTAAAAAATAACATCTTGTAATTAAAAAAACTATGACTAGAGAAAAACAAATTTATGCCTAAAGAAGAGCTAATGATAAAGAAGAAAAATCAGTGTTAAAGTTGCTAGAAAAAGTTGAGACAATCGGCCAAATGTGTAGCCGGAAGTCATAAGTTTCATCCTTTGGTCCACACAAAAGTTGGGTTTTAGTATGATTTGATTTCATATGTTTTAGGGTATAAAAGGATGTTGACGAATCAATTAATCGTCATTTCTTGTATTTTATTGTATGAATCGTACTGAGATATATAAAGAATCGATAATTTACCCTTGTATATTTAAATACAGTTTGATTGTTCTATATAAAATAGATTTTGCTTAAGTTATTATATATTGATTTCCCCGATCTATTGTACTTTACACATATGAATTACAAGTGTTTTCAGATTTTACAATCCCCTAGAAGGCACATGGTTCCATTCTTGGTTCATGTTTTTGTGAAATTTTGCAATTGCACACAAAGCCTAGCACCCCAGTCATCGAACTACCATATCATCTCTTCAGTTAAACAACTTGCTAGTTGTTTGAATATCAAAATATATGACTAAATGTGATTTATCATTCCTCTTCTTCTTTGGTTTTTTGTAAGTTCTTACACCTAGATTATGTTAGGACATCTTCCATACAATCAGGAATAGCTTTATGATGGTATATCTTCTATGTAATGAACCTGATTTGTAAAGGATAATGAATCTCCAACAATGTTATAATAGGCAACTTTGTAACGGTCGTGATACCATAATCTGGTTCAAATTTGTTGTACAAGATAATGTGCTAATCTTTCTTGAAAAGTTTAAAACTTTATGGATGATAGTAACTTTTTAAATAATTATAATATCTTCTGATGATCTTGATTAGTAAGTTGGTTCAATTGTTATTGGACGATTATGTTTACTGTATGTAATTCGAGTGTTTGACTAATGATTTTTTTATTGGATTTTTATGTCGTTGTAATTTTCATTTGGATTTGTGTATTGTAACTTTAGTGTCCTTTTGAAAGGTATCAATGTAATTGAATAAGTTTTTTATATATTTTGTGTATTCTTTTAATTAAAATTAAAACAAGAGAAGATGGACACGAGAAGAGGTAAAAAAAAAGCCCCAAGAAGAAGAGAGGAAACTAAAAGTTAAAAGAAACATGTAAAAACACATGTGAACAGTCTAAAAGATGAAGATGTTTTTTTAGTCCCTATGTCACCTAGTTTGGTGGCTCGAATTAGCTCTAGAGTACCGAATGAACTAATGCCTCAAGTTTATATGATTGTTTGTTTTATTTGATTATATTTTGTCTGCTTGTCTAAATATTAACTGTGATAAGTGATTTTGAAGAAAGAAACATACGTTCTAAATGTCAAGGCTGGAACAACACGATAAAAAATGACAAGATATTAAAATACGATTCTAGGTATCTTATGAACATACTGAACTAAAGGGTTAATATCGGATAAAAAGATTTAGTTTTTGATTAATTAAATGAAGATTTTGTTTATATTAATAAATTTGATGTTAATTAAAGTTCACAACTTTAGATACAGATTTAGTTTTAGATAATATAATAAAACCCAAAACCTGTAGCAAGAAACAAACATGACCAGTTAATAACGAATTATCAAACTTAGCATGCAAGAAATTTGCAAAAGCATTTCTAAGTGATAATTTATATGTTGCCATTTTTTAGTCACTCGAAAGTCGAAATGGCATACACAAACCCTTTGAGTGGAAATACTCAACTGCACACTTGCACTTACATGTGCTAGGGTGAGGTTGATCATTATATATTCTAGAGTATTGGGCTGATTCACATGTCAATAGAAAGATGATGTGTCACAAAATTTGTGAAAGGTTAACAAAACTAATTAATGATGAAAGTAGGCATAGACAAGATGAAATATGCCAAGCAGATAAATGTTATCCAACTTATCTTACAAGGATATGGGAGTTAAATAGAGATGCAACTTGCAACCACTACCAATATAGCCTTGTTTGTGTATGGTGACGTGGTCCATACACTGGTATGATAAAACATGGATCCTAATCATATAGAATATTGACATACTAACCTTAGATGCTTTATATTGTATGTCTTTTTACTGAATCTACTTTGCACGATTCATCTTTGGAAAGTAAAAACAAGATGGCACTAACTTCGTAAGTTGATCCCAAAATTGAAGAATTTTTCTTAGGATGTGACTATGAAATATGTTCTTAAACCTCCCCTGTCAAAATGACCTTGTGCAAATGCATCTCAAGATTTCAAGGATGCATAGGATAAATATAATGAATGATTCACTTGATATGCCATTGTTAATTATTGATGTTGCTAGTCTAGAGATTCAAAAGAACTTAACAAATGAGTATGCTTATGACATGCTTAACATGCTGAAGGAAATGTCTTGAATGCATATATTATGGGACAGAATGTTGAATACAAATTCGATCAACGTTGTAAATCACAATATTGTGATTCTTTCGTGCGTAGCGCTTGGATCAATCCTGATGCATAGAAAGGCAATGATAAAAGACCATGAATTGGATAAAATAATTACCTAATTAAGGAATCATAAATAAAGAAAGAATTACGATAGAAGTTGAAATTGCCATGTGTGGATGTGAAAACAAAATTCTATATATAATAAGCTACCTAATTATTATTTTATTTTAAGGGATTTGTTAACCAAGGGCAATAAGTTTGAGCAGACAAATTAGTTAAAAGAACTTCTAAAATGATCTCTCACGTGAAGAATTTGGATATTTCTTTAAAATTAATAATCTTCTTTTACAAATAGACAATAGTTTTATAAAAAGTTGTTCGTCTTCGTTAACAAGTTCGTTTGAGCCATCATTCTTTTTTTCTAATCGATGTGCCTCTTAAGAAAAGTTTTTAACAACAATAAAGAAGGTGATGTCATTTCATATTTACATACTTTATCAAGCACGTAATCCAATTAAATCATTATGATTTGGAATTCTTATACAAAGCATGATTTTTTTCTATTTTAGTTCTCAATGAGACCCGAAACTTAATAGTACTTGAGTGAGTGACATACTTCTTTATTACTACTCTACTATTAATCATTGTAACTCTCACAAGCCAGTGAGAAGAATTCAAAGAATTGCTGTGTAGCACTAGTAGTGACGGATCTAAAAAAAATCAATGGGAGGCAAAGGCATGCATATTATTTTAGAATGATTCATGCAATGAGTCATGTTAACAAAATATATTAATTCGTATAAAATCTAACGCATTATAATAACACCACATTTGAGTAACATTATAGGCAACCAAACCACACATAATTTTTTGATGTGAAAATATTTAACCTCATAAGTCTCGACAAGTTGATATAAACAAGCTCATGTGCTTTCTGTTTTTTAATCACCAACAAAAAATAACTATTAATTAGTTCAAAAAAACATAATCTAAACAAATACAGATAATAGGAATCAATCAATTGCATGGAACAACTTATTGAATATGAGATTTCAATTTTATAAACAATACTACAACAAAAGGTAAAAATACTAACATGATTTAAAGATTCAAACATGAGAAAATATCAAAGTTTAATAAATGCATATACAGACAGTTTTTTTAAGCAAAGTAAAATCATAAAAGTTTAAACATAAAATAATATCAAAATTAATAATTAGTCTCCAACTTAAAACTATGGGCTGTTTGTTTATGTCTAACCGGCCAGCGGGTCAACGGGTCAGTCCGTTTGATACGAAAGTGATACCAACTGACCGGGTCATTACTTCTGACCCAAACCTAAAAAAATCAATTGCTAGCCCAAACCATTTGTGCAGCAGCCCCCATTTGCACACCACCAACACCCCAATCCACCCCCCATTTGCGGAGCACCGACCGGAGCACCCAAATCCATCAGCGACCGACGACCTCCCTACGCAAGCCAACTTGCGCAACCGACCTGTGCGACCTCCCTGCGCGAGCGGACCTACGCAACCTCCCTGCGTGAGGGGACCTGCGCGAGCCGACCGAGCACCTCCCGAGCACCTCACTGTGCGAGCCGACCGTGCACCTCCGAGCACCTCCCTGCGCGAGCCGACCTGCCCGAGCCGACCGAGCACCTCCCTAGCACCTCCCTACGCGACCTCCCGAGCACCTCCCTGCGGTAGTCATCATTTCTTTATGAATATAGATGTGTATGTAGATGTATATGCATATAGATGTGTATGTATATGTGTATGTAGATGCATATGTATATAGATGTGTATGTATATGTGTATGTAGATGTATACGCATATAGATTTGTATGTATATGTGTATGTAGATGTGTATGTAGATGTATATGTGTATGTAGATTTGTATGTAGATGTATATATGTATGTAGATGTGTATGTAGATGTATATGTGTATGTAGATGTGTAAGTAGATGTATATGTGTATGTAGATGTGTATGTAGATGTATGTGTGTATGTAGATGCATATGTATATAGATGTGTATGTATATGTGTATGTAGATGTATACGCATATAGATTTGTATGTATATGTGTATGTAGATGTGTATGTAGATGTATATGTGTATGTAGATGTGTATGTAGATGTATATGTGTATGTAGATGTGTAAGTAGATGTATATGTGTATGTAGATGTGTATGTAGATGTATGTGTGTATGTAGAAGTAGATGTGTATGTAGATGTATTGTGTATGCAGATGTGTATGTATATGTGCGTGTAGAAAACCCTTTTGCTTGATGGTTACTTTTATCATTCAGCAAAGTTAGTCAGATATTTGTTACACCCTGAAGGATCATACATGCCAACTCAATGGGTGAATTTATGATTGCTCAGCTGAAATCCCACAAGTCCAAGAACCAATGCAGATGAACATCTGCAAGGAAAATAACAAGTGTTATCTTCCGCATTAGTTAATGCGGCAGATATAACTCTGATGCGGACATGTGTTTACTCTTCCACATTGACTAATGCAGAAGACATAATACTAATGCTGAAGGACAAGTTACTCTTCCGCATTGACTAATGCGGAAGAACAAAAGAAGATGCAGACAAGACTTTGCTCTTTCACATTGACTGATGTAATAGGTCAGGGGTAGTTTAGTCATTTTGTTAAGGCATCTTGTATGCCTATAAATAGAATAGTTAACCTCACACTGAGGCGACGGCTGATAGATAGAGAATTTTTGTTGTAATTATTCTCTGTAACTTATCAACTTTCATATATCAATACAAACAGCATTTATGAGTATTTTTCTTGCCTTGAATGTTCTTTGATTGTTTGTTTCCGCCACTCAATCATTGACTTGATTATCATATTCGATTCTCAGTAAGAATATCACTCTTACTCAACCCCAGTCAATTGGTATCAAAGCTTTGGCTCTTGATTCTCTTTCAGATCTGCGCACAAACTGAAAAGAACTCAATTGATCTAGTAATCAAGTTGCTAGTAGTGGATATCATCATCTCTACTTAGTAAAGAGCAAGAATACTCCTGTCGAACAGCAAAAAAATCATTACAGAACTCATTCTGAACCTCGAAAGAACTGCTTGAACAAGTTGGACTCATCAAACATAATCAATTTTAAAATCAACTAAATCTATACTTACACAAATCAACATGGATTCTAACAGTTACTCTGAACTAGGTCATATACCTAAACCTCCCATGCTTAAACACAAAACTGAGTTTAAACAATGAAGAATAAGGTTTAGAAATAATATTATAGGTGTAGATCCTGATTTTTGGATCTTAATATGTAAGGGTCCACATATTCCTGTTACTCTATCAACTGCTCAAGCTGCACTTTACAAGACTGCTAGAATACCAATTGAAGACTTAACTCTGGATGAAGATAACTATAAGAAAATCAAAATTGATCTCAAAGCATACTCAATTTTGACTCAAGCACTCAAGATGGATGTGCTGAAAAGATTGGAAAAGTATGGAACTACTAAAGCTGTTTGGGATGCACTCAAAATTATGTGTGAAGGAAGCAGTGAGGTTGCTGAAATTAACAAAGACAAGCTGGTCAATCAGTATGAAACCTTCCATCACACCAAAGGAGAATCCATATCAAAACAATAGCATAGATTTGTACAGTTGGTAAATGATTTGGAAATTATGGGTGTTTCTTACAATATTAAAGAACTTAACAAGAAAATGCTTCATAGTCTACCTAAAAGTTGGAAGCAAAATGTCACAATGCTGGAAAATACTCTTGTTCTTGAGAGTACCACTCTGGACATTATGATAGCCAAGATTGAAGCTTTGGAACTTGATGAACGAAGCAGAAACTTGAGTGGACCAAGAGTGATTGAGGCCTACAAATTTCCTTCAGAATCTTATTCTGTTGAAAATGCTTTCATCACAGAGGAAGATGATTTCATCTCATAAAGAGATCAAATGAACAATACTGGGTTCATTGCAACTCCACCATTCAATCATCCTTCAACTTCAGCTCAAGCACCTAAAGTCTCCACTGCTCCTCAAGCTATCACTCCAACAATCAACAACAGCAATATCATCATTCTCATCATCAACAAACATACCAGAATCAACCACAGCTGACAAATCAAGCCCATGCAAGCAGTCAGCCTTCTGCCAGTGCCTTTGTGATCAAACAAGATAGGATATGTGACTAGAGTGTGTATGCTGAGGAAGTCAAGCCTCAATTCCAGAATCATGCTCTTATGGCTCACATCAATGATGGACCATCTTCAATGCCCACTAAGGTAAAAACTAACCTTTGTAGTGAAAAATGCATAAATAAATTACAAGAGTATAGAGAACACAACCATAAACTGGCAGATAAAATTAAAGAAGAAAAAGTGAAGTTAGAAATGATGAAGAGAGAACTAAAAGGTTTTGAAATCAAAATCAAATCTCTCATTTCTGACATAGAAAAATTGCATGGTGAGAAATACAATCTTGCAGCTGAAAATGAGCTACTTACTAAAAAGTTAGCTCAAGCTAAAGCTCAACAATCTATGACTGAAGTGAAACTTGAAAAGTTTCAAATGTCTTCAGTCAAGCTGCAAGAGATGCTGGATTCACAAAAGGATCCAAAGGACATGTCAGGGATTGGGTATAATTCATGTCCTCCACCATACAATGACAATTACACTGTCATGCCTGACTCTGTCTCACTCTCTGAATCAATTGAACCTAAAACTATGGAACCTAAATCAGTAGTGAAACAAGTGACAAATCCTCAAAACAAATATGATGTTTATTTTGAAACCAATGAGGATAAAATCAAGTTAGGTCACCCAATCAAGATCAAAGAGTGCTCAGACAAGACAGTGAGTGTCATGAAACCATCAAGCCCTGTAAAAGCAATTGTACCTTTTATAAAATTTATACCATCTATTTTACAAAGCAAAAAGAAATATGTCAAGACAGTGAAACGCACTACTGAAAGTAGTTCTGATAATGAGATTGTATCTCCACAAAATTCAAGCAAATCAGAAAAGGTTTCACTGAAAAAGAAACAAACTGTAAAACTGAGTTCAACAAATAAAACTTCATCAGACCCTCAGTCATTGTCAGGATCAGTGATCACAAGTTTGATGTATTAGAGCGTAACACAGCGGAATAAGAACAAGAATTAGACAAATTGTAGCAAGAATTTGATACTCGTATGCATTAAGAACAAATACGGTTATAACGAGAGAATATATTTCTGTAACAAGGAATGTTTCTATAATATCGAATATTTCTGATCAAATCATTCACCTTATTACAATAGGTTGACACTCCTTATATAGAGTGCAATCGCTGCTGTTATCACGAGAAAGTGACAACTGGCAGATCTATTACAAAAATAACTAACTCTTAACAAACTACTGAAATGTTCACAACTACTGAGAACATATCAAAGTGTTAAGTACAAAATATGAAACTACTGATAAAAAACTACTGAAACTACAAAGACTGAAGAACAAGCTCTTCAGTCATTTTACAAAACTACTGAAAAACATAAAACTACTGATGAGCACAACAACTGAAGAAGTATTCTTCAGCTGTTGTGTCAAACTACTGAACAAATAAAACATAAAACTACTGAAAGGTAAACCGTCATAACTACTGAAGAAGACCTCTTCAGCTGTTGTGACAACGTCTGATACTTTGGTCTTCAGCACTTGTGTCTTCAGACTTTGTCTTCAGCACTTGTCTTCAGACTTTGTCTTCAGCACTTGTCTTTAGACTTTGTCTTCAGCACTTGTCTTCAGACTTTGTCTTCAGCACTTGTCTTCAGACTTTGTCTTCAGCACTTGTGTTCAGACTTTGTCTTCAGCACTTGTCTTCAGACTTTGTAATCAGTTGTTGTCTTTAGCTGTTTTGGTCTTCAGTAGTTGTTGTGACGTCTGTGGGACTTAAAGGTTTTTCTGATCCGGCTCATTGGTTCTTTTGGTCCAACAAACTCCCTCTGAACCAATGCAGCCAAAACCTTTAATCTTATTGAGGTCCCACTTATTGTTGGCAGAATGGTTGGTCTTTTTCCTTCTTGATCAGTTGAGAAGATGACCCATATAAGCACTGGCCTGGGAATGAGTATCTGATGATTTGGTTGGCAATGTATGGATGGGAGCTCTGTATTGGGGAATTGGACACTGAGCTGTTCCCCCATCCATGAGACTCACTTCCCATGTATAAGCCTGTAGGATTCTCTGGTGTATGTTCTGAGAAACATAATTTGTTCTTCCATGGTCAGGTTCTCAGCTTCACCATCAAACAATCCTTCACGCCCATACAGCTCTGAGATGTACTTGGTCTGTTTGCCATTTTTGAGCTCAACTATTGTAATCTGTCTGTATGCAAACTCATCAGGATGAGTCCCTTCAAGTAACAGACTGAGCTTATTTTGTTTGAAGTTCTCAAGCCTCTTGTAGACTAACCCCTTTTTAATAACTCTGTTCTCTAACATCTTTTAGGGTGGCTGTTTAGTCTCATAGGCCTTCTTGAAATCTTCTACAATCTCCCAGGGTGATACTACAAGGACCATTGTGATCTCTTCATCTACGATCCTTTTTACTTGGCCCTTGTATCTCGAGGAATGTCTTTCTTTACAATCCTGTGAGCCACCCTAGGATCAGGCCATACTCTCACCTTTTCCTTCTGATATTGAAATGTGTTGGCAAGGGTGTACAACCTCAGAGCTTCTTTCTCATACTAATTATTGATGAAGAAGCAACATAAGTTTTGTCGATGCTTTTCAACATCTCATCGTCATGAAGCCTTTGCTGCTGCTCTTCTTCAATCTTTACTCTCACAGTTTCCATCTATGAGGTGGAAGTGATAGGCATGGGTTTGGCTTTAGACAAAGTTAGGACTGCAGATAGAGGCAGCCTATCTTCTTCCACATCATCCTCTTCTTCTTCTTCTTCTTCTTCTAGCCTCAACACCCTTCTCTTCTTCTTCTTGGGTGCATCATCGGCTGTTGGTTTAGAGGGTAAGGGAGTTGGTTTTGTGGGTTGTGGTTGTGGTTGTTTTGGAGAGGGAATGTTGACAGGCTGAGTTAGCATTTTAGAGGTGAGTGTGGCTTTTGAGTGTTTGGCTAGCTCAGTCCTGCTCCCTGCTCCTGCTTCATTGAAAGCTTCGACTACTAAACCTTAGTGTATGCTTCAGACGAACAGATCTTGGAGGTTATGGCCAAGATACTGTCCCTGGTCCATGATTTAATCTCGATCAATGATCTCCCAAGATATTTTGCAATGAATCTGATCATGATCTCTAGTCTCTCTCTTTCTAATGCATCATAACTTGCCCATCTTGAGTTAATTTCTTCAACTTCAAGTCTCCTGATCTCTGAGTCAAGCTGTGCAGTATCGAACCCTTGTCTATACAGTTGATCATAATGGCATCCATTGATTTACTATGTGTAGCATCTACCATTTTGATCATCTCATCGAGTTGGAGTTCTTTCTCTTTTCCTTCACCTTCCTCTTCTTATATGTGACATGAAAGTCTTTATGAGTTTCACCCACTTGATCATTTTTGGTCCCTTCACAGACTCCTCTTCCTTCTCAGTTTCCTTTTCTTTCAGTTTGCTCTTCCTCTTTCTTTCACTGACTGACTTTCCCCCTTTTTGGTTGCATTGGTTGCAAGGGTTTGAGTAGCAGAAAGTCTTGTGCTCACAATCTCCTCCACCAGGGTTGTATGATTGAGGGAAGCCTCTCATCCATGGGTTTGATCACAATGTCTGTGATCATTGGGGTGATGAGAGGTAGGGTTTGCTGAAAGATAGCAACTGTTTGCTCAGAGGGGTTCTGTCCCTGAGAAGCAGTGCCAGAAACAGAAGCTGGTGGCTTGGACGTTTTGAGTGGCTGAGTGTGTGGGAGACTTCAGGTGAAGGTGCCATCTGTGGGTTTATGTTGGTGGCAGATGGACTTGCTTCTTGAGAGAATTGGTCAAGTAGTCTTTGTAGTCTACTAACTTCTTCCTCAAGAATTGTGTTCTGGGCCAGAACATCATAAAAGAAGCCCAGGTCATCATCAGCAGATGCTGAATCACCTGACCTCCTGCTTATAGCAGGATGTACATGCACTGGGTGTAGACCAGTTTAGCATGTGCCCCTTTTTCTTGGAACTGGGGACTTCCAGCCTCAGGACTATGTCCTTCATCAGCTGTTGCCTCTAGTGAGGTCTTAGCTATGTTACCAGCCTCATTCTGATCATGTGCTGATTCAGAAGAGGTGGCAGCCTCACTAGATGTTCTAATCTCCATATCCACACCAGGAGATAGAACGTGTAAACCCTGGTGCTCTGGGTTGTCAGAAGCATGGTGATCCTCTTCCTCAATAGCTGTGGTTCTCCCCTTTGTTGCTGGTTGTTGGGGAGGAGGAGAGGCATGCAGCTGAGTCAGCACGTTTGCAATGATAATGGTTGGACTTTGGGGGCGGTTGCATGGGGAGATGGGGTAAAAGCAGTGTGCACCTGGGGAGAATGGTGCTCTTAATGGCAATCTCCTCAAATGAGGAAGATCCCAGATTTGTGGGTACCCCTTCTGTGGTGCTGTGTCTCCTTTTGAGAGGAATCCTGAGCGGCTGTGGCTGAGAGAGTCTCTGATACTGCTGGGGGGTTTAAGCTAGCAAGTATATCCTGCCTGGTGGTACAGGAGCATCTTCAGGGGACTCATCTCCTGAATAGCTGTTTTGGGGCGTTTTATTTTTGGTTTGGTGGGGACTCTGGAGTTTGAGTGGTGGTGGCTGTGGGTTCCAGCTGCGTGGGATTTCGCAGCTTGGCAGCCATTTTCAGTGATTGGTCAGAGTTGTGCCGGGAGTATACTTTTGGCAGTACAGCCATAGCAGGGACTCCCAGGCCAACAAGTCCCTCAGCTTGAAGCTGGTTTTCAATTATGGCCATTATGAACTGAGGATATAATATCCAACGGTTAGTAGTTGTTTTGGGCCATATCCTTGAGCTCAAAAAATAGTATTTCAGAAAAATTTAAAGGTTGTTGCTCAAGGATGGAGTACATTACCTGTTGCCACCTTGTGGACATTTGATCCCATGATGAAGTCTTGGAGGCAAGGCATACATTTACCATATGAAATATGAGACGTTCGGCATCCGGGAAATGTTTCTTCAATATGGTAGATGCACTCAGGTACCCTGGTATCCATGGTGGGCAAATGATTGATCTGTTGTGCCCTTTGGATAACCAGTTGGGAAAGTGGCATCATCCAGATTAAGGGTTTGGGAAGAGTGTCTGGAGTAATGACCACTTTTTGGCCATGGACAAACGATTGAAGAGACTCTGTGTCATTCTCCTCAGAGACCAGAGTGACGTTTTTCCAGAATTGGTTAAGGGATTCAGCATATATGGTGGGATTTACCAGAAAAGCCGTTTTGTAGGGTGACTGAACCATTAAATCAATGGCGTTGTGAAACTTGTCAGTATGGCGATTTGGTGAGATGTGCAACATAGTTGTGTGGTTTTAGTTGCATGGTCGCCATTGATGAAGAGAGGGTAGAGAGTTTTTGAACGTTAGGTTTGAGAAGAGAAGATAAAAACTCTGAAGGTGGGATAAGGTATTTAAAGGGTCGGGTTAGAAAAAAACTGAAGGTTTTGGTGTGAGTCATCAGTGTTGAAACTACTGATGACGTGGTATTAACTTTCAGAGGTTTGAAAAAGACTGACCGTATTGGTGTGATCAGCAGTTGTTATAAAACAACTGAAGACTTGGTTTAACCGTCAGACGTTGAAACAGCTGAAGTCTCTGATTTAGTCATAGTAGTTGTGAAACTACTGAAGACAGTGGTTTTGTCAGCAGTTGTGTAAACAGCTGAAGACTTGGTGTTAGTCTTCAGTAGTTGTAAACTACTGAAGACATAGTTTTGGCTTCAGTTGTTTTTAACGAACAGCAAGTAGAAACAACTGAAGAGTAATTACTCATCAGCTGTTTTCGTTAATTCATAGATTTTCAGCTGTTTCACACTGTCCTCAACACTTACTCATCAGACTTTTCATCTGCTTTTCAAGTGTTTCATAGGACATCAGTAATCTGCATTTCTGACATCAGTAGTTGAGCTGCATCAACTGTTGTGACTACATCAGCTGTGTAGCTACATCAGCTGTTTTAACAGATAAAGTACTTCAGTACTGGTGAGGTATGTAGCCTTCAGTAGTTATAAAACTACTGAGGGTAAAAGAACTCATCAGTACTTATATGTGACAATAATGAACTAATGATCATCGGTACTTGTGAGCTAAGATCATCAGTAGTTGTCACTTATTCTAGCTGCAGCATACCAAGCCTTGACACCAGGTTGTGGAAAGTTGAACTATCCAAAGGCTTAGTAAAAATGTCGCAAGCTCATCAGCACTAGGAACAAATTTTGGATCAATCAGACCTTTTTCAAACAATCTCTAATAAAATGGTGTCTGATTTCAATATGTTTAGTCCTAGAGTGCTGGACAGGATTCTTGACAATACAAAGCTGAAGAGCTGTCCATTAACAATGGGGTCTTAGTCTCTGTTATGCCATAATCCAATAATTGTTTTGAAGCCAGAGTACCTGAGATGTACAGCTTGCAGCAGCAATGTACTCTGCTTCAGCAGTTGATGTAGCAACTGAGGTCTGTTTCTTGTTCTGTCAAGAAATCAAGCAGTTGCCTAGGAATTGACATCCACCAGAAGTTGATTTCCTGGTCAACTTACACCCTGCATAGTCACTGTCAGAAAAAGCAACTAATTTACCAGAATGTCTAGTAGAATACCATAACCTAGAATGGAGTGCCTTGCAGATATCTAAAGATCCTCTTGACTGCATCAAATGAGACTCCTTAGGTGCAGCCTGAAATCTATCACAAACATGTAGCAAACATAATATCTGGTCTAGAAGCTGTTAAATACATCAAGGACCCAATCATACATCTGTAAAGTGTTTCATCAACCACTTTACCTTTCTGATCTGTATCCATTTATTGGTGCTGCACATGGGGGAACAGGGCTTACAGTTTTGTAAATCAAACTTTTCCAAAAGATCTTTTGTGTATTTGGACTGATGAATGAAAATTCATCAGCCTTTTGTTTGATTTGCAAACCCAGAAAGAACTGTAATTCTCCCATGGCACTCATTTCAAACTTCTGTTGCATCAATTTGTAAAGGCATCACACAACTGGGATCAGAGGATGCAAAATAATATCATCACATAATTTGAACAAGTAGATTATGCTGCCCAGCTTTCTTAATGATAAAGTCTTATCTATGGAGCCTCTAGTGAAATTATTTTCCCGAAGAAAGTTTGATAATGTCTCATACCAGGCTCTAGGAGCTTGTTTCAACCCATAAAGAGCTTATCAAGCTTATACACCCAATTAGGATGTTTATTGTCCTCAAAGCCTGGTGGTTGACATACATAAACCTCTTCTTTAATTTTCCCATACAAAAATGCCTTTTGACATCCATTTGAAAAACTTTAAGGTTTTGATAAGCAGCATAAGCTAAAAACAATCGAATTGCTTCCAGTCTGGCTACAGGGCAAAGGTTTCATCATAATCAATACCTTCTTCTTGTGCAAACCCCTGAACAACCAGTCTGGCCTTGTTCTTAACAATAAGCCCATTTCATCAGTTTTGTTCCTAAACACCCATTTAGTGCCTATTGCACACTTACCTGGAGGTAGAGGAACCAGTTCCACACTTGCTGTTTCTTGAACTGAAGAAGCTCAAGCTGCTGGCATCAACCCATCCATTGTCCTTTAAAGCAATGTGATAATTCTTTGGCTCTTGCTGACTGATGAAGAGAGCATAGAAGCAGAAATTTGACAATTGACTTCTTGTTGATACGCCAGTAGTGATATCACCAATGATTTAAGACATAGGGTGATTCTTCAGATCTTGATACACAATGAGATCTATGCAAGTGTTTGTAGCAGGCTCAGTAGCAACAGATGGTGATGGTGAATCATTTCCTTGAAACCAATCAGTGGATGGTAATTCAAAGGAAGTTGAATTTGAAGAAATCTCATCAGCATTTTTGTGGATGGTGCTACTGGAGCTACAGGAACATCAGGTCTAGCTGAATCAGGCAGTTGATCACTAAACCTGAAGAGGTGAGTACTGCTATCATCATCATCAGCAGCACCAGCAATACCACCAGGTGGTGAACTGTTGACAGGAGCAACAGCAGGAGTTTATAAGGAACATATTGCAGTATGTCCAAATCAAATATCTCCACAGGGCTTTGTGGAATCTTGTCCTTTGAGATTCATTAAACTTAACATGTAGAGTCTCTTCAACCATCTTTTTTCTACAGTTGAAGACTCTGTATGCTTTGCAAGTTGATGAATAACCAACAAAGTACCCTGCATCCACCTTAGGATCAAATTTTTGGAGTGATCCCATGTGTTGAGAATGAAACAAGGACACCCAAATGCTCTGAAGAATGAAATTAGAGGGGCCAAATGATGAAGAACTTCATATGGAGTCTTCATCAACCTCTAATTTACTAGAACTCTATCTGTACATAGCAAGCTGTATTGACATCTTCAGCCCAAAAAGTCATTGGCAGTCCAGAATCAGCCAACATGGACCTTGCAGCTTCAATAAGGGTCCTGTTCTTTCTCTCCACTACTCCATTTGCTCAGGAGTTCTTGGGATGCTATACTGCCTCTTGATTCCCTTTGATAAGTAAAACTCATCAAGTGTGTGGTTTCTGAATCAGTACCATTGTCACTCCTCACACACTTAACTGGTAAGGAATACTGCTTCTCAACGTGTAACACAAAGTTCATAATGGACTGCGCAGCCTCATCCTTTGAATGCAAGAAGAAAGTCCATACAAATCTGGAGTAATCATCCACAATTACCAGACAGTATTTCTTCTTAGCCATACTCATCACTCTCACAGGACCAAAGAGATCCATGTGAAAAGCTGTAACCAGGCAGTGGACTTAGGTTCTTCTATGGAGGAAAATGAAGCTTTGTGATGTTTTCCTTTTAAACAAGCAGTGCAGTTATCTTCACACTTGAACTCCTTCATAGGCAGTCCCCTTACTAAACCATGGTTTATCATCTGATTTATGTTTTTGAGATTAACATGACCCAGCCTTCTATGCCATAGAATAGATTCTTGAGGGGAAGCCTTGGAAAATAGGCAAGGATGGCGTTTGAGATCTATTTTCTTGGAAGATCTAAGGCATACACTCTTCCTGTCCTGTTGGCCTTTAGGAGAGTGTGTTCATCCAACACCTTATCAATCAAACTTAGAACTTTGGATGACAAAATCTGACAGTTCTGACTGGTGAAAAGAGCAACATGGCCTTTGTCACACATTTGACTGACACTCAAGAGGTTGTACTTGAGATTTTCCACATGGTTAACATCATCAAACTTTATTTCTCCATTGGAAACAAAGCCTTTGCCGATGATGTAACCCTTTGCATCATTGCCAAATGACACAAACCCCTTCCTTCCTTGAGAGTAGTCATTAAGAAGTGATCTGTTTCCTGTCATATGCATGGATCCTCCACTGTCTACATACCAGATGCCTCTGAGGTATGTTGAAGAACCCTGCAAAATACAACAAATTAGTTAGATTTTGAGACCCAAACCTTTTTTGGTTTTGGGCCTGTTCTCATCAACAGATGGTAAACTAACATGTTTGTTGGAAACAACAACCTGAGAGGAAGAAACTGGTGAAGAAGGGGAATCCTTTGGCTTGGACCTCCTTTTCTGTCGTTTCAACATAGGAACATCTAATTGGTTAACTCTTCCCAATAGATGTTGAACCATCATAACCAGCTGTGTCTTATTTTGTGATAAGGCTTTCAGCTCTTCAGACACATTGGCATTGGAGTTTGATAAGTTCCTATGTTGCACCTTCTTCTTTGAGCAATCTCAGCTATTACCTGTTTAAACCCCTTCCTTTTTGGACTTAAGGGTTACAGGATTTGATGTTGCTGGTACAAATGTGGCTTCAAACTCAGTTTTCATTTTAACCATTTTCTCTTTAATTTCCTCTTTATGTTTGAGTTTGGATCCCCTTTTGCACCAACAATCATCTGTAAGATGACTGAACAAACCACACTTCACATGGTTTCTTCATCTTATGTTGATCATCAACTAAAGAGAATGAAACTACTGAAGACTTGCTCTTCAGTACTTTGGAAGCATTATTTGCTTTCTTGACTTCCTCTTTAGTAGTCTTCAAACTCTTTCTACTGACAGTTTTCTTCTCTTCAGTGCTGACAGTAGTTAGAGTTTGAACTTCAGGTGTTAAATCTTGCTCTCCAGTCCTTTCAGGATTTCCAGAAATAGCTCCTGAGTTGATCATCTCTTTGATCATGTGAGTGTCAGCAGTGGAACCATCAACATCAGCTGATGGGTTCTGAGAGGGCTTGGTGCTGACTTTAACTTTTGATGATGCTCTATCAAAAAGTGAATCACATGATGAGGTGGATTGGTTATTGCTTTCTCCATCAGATTTCACTTCTGCTCTTGAAGCAAAATCTGTAGGAGGAGCAGTGTGATTATTACCAATACCAAACTTCACATTGGAAGCAGATTGCTTACTAAGAAGCATTTCAAAACCTTTGCATGATTGTACCCATCGATCACACTCTATCTGGGTGACTACAAGGGTTTCTTTGAGACTTCTCTGGTCTTCCAGAATAACCTCTAGCTTGGCCTTTTCATCATTTAATTGGCATTTAAGCTTATAAATCTCATCATTTTTACTATTAAGAGCAGACTTAAACTCAGCTTTTCTTTGGAAATGGTTTTCTTAAACTCAAGTTTTTGATTTATTAATGCTACATTTGCCTCTCTAATGGAGACAAAGGAAGCAATGCATGATTCAGAACATAACTTGGCTTTAGCCTCTGAAGATACCTGAGTTACCTGTGAAGATGATGCATTTGAGCAGGAACCCTCAGTATACTCCAGGGCCATGAGAGCCAGATTCCCAAAAGGACTGTCACCACCATGTTGACCAGCACCTGTGAACAGTTGTTCATGACCAGACATGTCATCTGGTAAACTGCTCCAGTCAACAACTCCAGGGGTGAAGAAGCTGTGTTGCCAGGGAAAGTCACAAAAGGTGAAGAGGAATTAAATCCAGATGATCTGCATTCTCTAGCAAAGTGTCCAAGCCCGTGGCATTTGTGACACTTCAACTTACTCTTGTCAAAACCAACTTTGGTTTTGCCAGAGAGTCCTGGGAACTTTCTTCCAGTTCTTTTGTAGAACTTCTGAGATCTGATATTTATCAAGGCCATTTGGCTCAAAATATCCATCTCTTCTAAGTCATCATCAGCAATCCCCTTGAGATCATCCATGATGAAGCATAGATTGTCATTATTACACCCAGTACACTGACTATCAACACTCACAAACGCAGAATCAGAAGTGTTTGAGGAGAAATCAATATGCTCATCATACTGGCAGTCAGATGAAGCATATTCTGACTCATGACCAACCAAGCAAGTGTTGCCTGGTACAAAGTCTTCAGTGAGCTTTCCAGATGAAGACAGTTTTGTTTTTGTTCTATCTCTCTCTCAAATGTGAGCAATTTCCATGGAGTTGGGTGAGAGATAATTTGTCCAAATTTGCACTGGAGCGTAGGACAATAGTATATGTGTCCCATCTCTCAGGCAGTGATCTGAGAAATCTGTTATCATGGATATGGTGTACTCATGTTTGACCATTTTTAATTCAGAGATCAAACAAGAGAACTGCTCAAACTGTTGAGTCAGTGTCTCACCCTTTCTATGAGAGAATGTCTCATATTGTTGGGCAAGGATTTCTCTATTATTTGCCAAGACCTTATGTTCCTCCAAATTGTTCTTTCAAGGCATTCCAGAGGTCATGGGTAGTTTCATGATGCATTAGCCCAGAATAGATTTCATTGGGTAGTGCCATGGCCAGAATTCCATGGGCTTTTGCATCAATCTCAAACAATTTTCTTATCCTCATATGAGTATTGCTCCCTCCTCTTCGGAACCATTTGATTGGTTTCCGGGTTATTCACCATAGGATTGTGTGGACCATGTACCACTGATGTCCAACAACCTGCGCTGTTAACAGACAGGTGATGGAGCATTCGTCGTTGCCATATGTTATACTCATTCCTAACCAGCATTGGAGGCTTGGTTGAGGAACCAGTATTGTGAGGATCATTGGAGGGAGTAGTCATTTTCAGTCCAATTACAATTTAATACAAGCTTTTAAAAGTTTTTACACAGACCACAACAGACTCATGAAAACCAAGAGAAAATCTCAGGATGAATGACCAGAAACACAGAAAATTCAATCTCTATAACCGTTTCTTGCAAAAAAATGATAATTCAATCAAACTTGGATCTTGAATAGCAGTTTCAATGATCAACTATTAGATCGATCAATGATTAACCTGCTCTGATACCATTTGTCAGGATCAGTGATCACAAGTTTGATGTATTAGAGCGTAACGCAGCGGAATAAGAACAGAATTAGACAAATTGTAGCAAGAATTTGATACTCGTATGCATTAAGAACAAATACGGTTATAACGAGAGAATATATTTCTGTAACAAGGAATTTTTCTATAATATCGAATATTTCTGATCAAATCATTCACCTTATTATAATAGGTTGACACTCCTTATATAGAGTGCAATCGCTGCTGTTATCACGGGAAAGTGACAACTGGCAATCTATTACAAAAATAACTAACTCTTAACAAACTACTGAAATGTTCACAACTACTGAGAACATATCAGAGTGTTAAGTACAAAATATGAAACTACTGATAAGAAACTACTGAAACTACAACGACTGAAGAACAAGCTCTTCAGTCGTTTTACAAAACTACTGAAAAACATAAAACTACTGATGAACACAACAACTGAAGAAGTATTCTTCAGCTGTTGTGTCAAACTACTGAATAGATAAAACATAAAACTACTGAAAGGTAAAACCGTCACAACTACTGAAGAAGACCTCTTCACCTGTTGTGACAACGTCTGATACTTTGGTCTTCAGCACTTGTGTCTTCAGACTTTGTCTTCAGCACTTGTCTTCAGCACTTGTCTTCAGACTTTGTCTTCAGCACTTGTCTTCAGACTTTGTCTTCAGCACTTGTCTTCAGACTTTGTCTTCAGCACTTGTGTTCAGACTTTGTCTTCAGCACTTGTCTTCAGACTTTGTAATCAGCTGTTTTCTTAGCTGTTGTGGTCTTCAGTAGTTGTTGTGACGTCTGTGGGACTTAAAGGTTTTTCTGATCCAGCTCATTGGTTCTTTTGGTCCAACAGTCATCAAGGTTAAGGTAGGGAGTTGGGTTTGATATCGGTAACAAAGAACATGTTGACCAGTTTGAGAAAGAAGTGAGAAGTAGGTTGAAGAACCAGAAACAGCCCAGACAACTGAACAAAAGTAGTGTTATGAAACAATCTACTAAAAGGGCTGATTCTGATTCATCACCTAAAGAAAAGAAAGTGACTCATCAAAAGAAAGTATCAGTTGAGTCACACAAGGAAAAATTTGATTCAAGAAACAAACAAATGTATTGTGATATTTGTGACATGTTCAATCACAAGACAGATAAATGCTTCTTCAATCAATATTGTTCTATCTGTGATATGAACAATCTTTCCACCAAAAATTTTATTTCAACAAGTATTGTTCAATCTGTGACATGAACAATCACAATACATCTGATTGTTACTTTAATCAGAAGAGGTTGAGAATTCCACAACACAAGCCCATCACAAAAACATCTACTGTGATGCACTCTGTCAGACCTCATCTTCATAATACACAATCTAGGACACCTAGATCAACAAATGACAGAAATAACTTGAAGGATTTGAGGAAGGGTCAAAGAAATCTTCTCACAATGAAACACAAACTTGACCTTCCTAAACAAAAACCAACTTTTGATAATGAAACTCAGGCTAAATTTTACAAAGAAATAGAGACCAACGATTTCATTATTCACCTGCATCCTCAGTAGCTGTTGATAAGATTACTCGACAATTCATCATCAAAAGTCTCCCAGAACACCTCCATCCAAATCACAATTCAGAGGGAAATACTAGGAGTTGACTATCATGAATAGGAACGGGAAACCCAAGACCTCATGGCTTGGGTTCCTTATTCTAATTAGTTCTTTTTGCTTGTAGGTTCATCCACACAGGTCTAATGGCCTATGGTACGTAGACAGTGGATGCTCCCGACACATGACTGGAGATCGTCCCTCCTTCATGATTTCAAGTACATACAAGGAACTACTGTGGCATTCGGTGGAGATTTAGAAGGTGGTAGAATTACAGGAGAAGGATCTATGACAAACAGGATGCCGAGCTTTGACAGAGTGAATTACTGTGAACAACTGAATTTCAATCTACTAAGCGTGTCTCAGATCTGCGACAAAAAATATTCCACTCATTTTAAAGACACTCACTGCTACATCCTGAAACCTAGATTTCAGATTCCTGAAGAATGGGTTGTCTTAAAGACTCCGAGGAAGAATAATACATATGTCTTAAACATGTGTTCTGCATCACCTAAGGAAGAAACATGTCTTTTGTCTAAAGCATCATTTGATGAGTCACAGCTTTGGGATAAACGTTTGGGGCACACTAACTTTAAAAATATGAACAAGTTAGTCAAAGGAAACCATGTCATTGGTCTTCTTCAAAAAGAATTCAATTTTATTGATCAATGTTCAGCGTGCCTCAAAGAAAAACAACACAAATCATCTCACAAAACCAAGCTGGTGAACACTAACAATACTCCATTAAAGTTACTTCACATGGATCTTTTGGACCAACTCATGTAATGAGTATGGGAAAGAAACTGTATTGTTTAGTGATCATTGATGACTTTTCTCGATTCACATGGGTGTTCTTCCTACTTCATAAAAACGAAGCATCCCAAATCATTCAAGAATTTATCACTAAAGTTGAAAATTAACTTGATCTTAAGGTCAAAATAATAAGAAGTGATAATGGTACAGGGTTCAAAAATGAAATTATGAGTTCCTTTTATGCAACCAAAGGCATTGCTCATCAATTAAGTGCAGCTAGAACTCTTCAACAAAATGGGGTAGCTGAAAGGCAAAATAGAACACTGATTGAAGCAGCAAGAACGATGCTAGCCGATGCTAAACTGCCAATCACCTTCTGGGCAGAAGCAGTTAACACATCGTGCTTTGTGCAAAATTGAACTCTGATTGTTAAAGAAAGTAACATGACACCTTATGAACTGATCTTTCATAGGAAACCATTTATTGGATTCCTCAAATCATTTGGTTGTCCAGTGTCAATATTAAACACCCGTGATCATTTGGAAAAATTTTCATTCAAGTCTGATGAAGGATTCTTTATAGGTTATTCTTCTGTCTCAAAGGCGTATAGAGTGTTCAATCCTAGACTGAACATTATTATGAATTTACAAATGTTCAATTCAAAGAACATTCATTTCCTAAATCTACAAATGGTCCTGATTGGTTGTTTGATATTAACACTTTTACTAAATCATTTGACCAATTTCACTTGTCTAATGTAGGAAATATACATTCAGGTGATACTTCATCAACTATAGAAAGAAGAGATAATTATCCATTGATTCCACCTACATCTGATGAACATATGAATGAAGATGTTCCTCTTCAAGCTGATCCCATCAGACATCTGTCACAAAACCTTAGTGTTTCTTCTGAAGGTCTTAGCCTGGTACCATCTCACTCAGATGACTTGTCAAATGAGATTAGAAATCAAAAACAGACTTCTCATCCAGTAGAAACTCAAGGTACATCAAATGATGCAAGCAACCTCAGTGCTGCTGAAGATGTAGCAGTTACTAAAGCAGAAGTTGACAATCTTCATAATTCAACAACAATACAAGATGAATGTGCCTCTGACCATAATGAACTGAATGTCTCCAATCTTGATGTAACTATTGCTGGTGAAACCATTCCAACCACAAGAATACACAAGAATCATCCAGTTGAAACCATTATTGGTGATCTTAATGAGAGGGTGACAAGAAGCAAGTCCAGTATTGCAAACATCTGTTTGTTCTCATGTTTTCTATGTCAAACAGTACCCAAAAACATCAAAGAGGCACTTCAAGACAATAGTTGGATTGAAGCAATGCAAGAAGAATTGCTTAATTCAAGAAGCAAGAGGTATGGCAGCTGGTAGATCTTCCCGAAGGCCAATACCCTATCGGTACCAGATGGTTGTACAGGAACAAGACTGATGATAGAGGGATAGTCATCAGAAATAAAGTAAGACTAGTGGCACAGGGATACACTCAGGAAGAAGGAATCGACTACGACGAAGTGTTTGCTCCTGTTGCCAGACTAGAAGCAATCAGAATCTTTCTTGCATATTCTGCGTTCATGAAATTTACTATTTATCAAATGGATGTAAAGTGTGCCTTCCTGTATGGAAAGATTATTGAAGAAGTCTATGTGAGTCAACCACCTGGCTTTGAAGATTCAGACTTCCCTCATAAGTTTACAAGCTTGACAAAGCTCTGTATGGTCTTCATCAAGCACCAAGAAAGTGGTATGAGACTCTATCATCCTTTCTTCTTGAACATGGGTATGAAAGAGGAAAGATTGATCAGACTCTCTTCAAAAGAATAAGAGGGAAAGACATGCTGTTACTCCAGATCTATGTGGATGACATTATATTTGGCTCGACAAATAAGCAACTCTGCAAAGAATTGAAGACCTTATGCATTCAAAGTTCCAAATGAGTGCTATAGGGAAGTCACCTTCTTTCTAGGGGTGGAAGTCCAACAAACAGCTGATGGAATCTTCATCAACCAATCAAAATATATAGAAACCATGTTGAAGAAATTCCATTTGCTGACTGTCAGTCTATCAGAACTCCGGTGGATACTAAAGTGAAGATTGGTCCTGACCTTGAAGGCAAATCAGTGGATCAGACTCACTATCGATCAATGATAGGTTCACTTATGTATCTAACAGCCAGTAGGCCTGACATTATGTTTGGTGTTGTGTGTGTGCCAGATATCAAGCTGATCCAAAAGAATCACATGTGAACGTAGTCAAGAGGATATTCAGATATTTGAAGGGCAAGCCAGCTCTTGGATTATGGTATCCAAAGGAAGGAGAATTTAATCTCTATGCCTATACAGATAGTGATTATGGAGGATGCAACTGCAACAGAAAATCCACTTCTGGTGGTTGTTAATTTCTTGGTCCGAGACTAGTATCCTGGCAATGCAAGAAGCAGACAAATGTGTCTATGTCCACAGTAGAAGCTGAGTATATTGCTACATCAACATATTGCTCTCAAGTTCTCTGGATTCAAAACCAGATGCTTGATTATGGTTTTAACTTCTTGCATACACCAATTTCTATTGACAACACAGTTGCTGTCTTTATAACTAATAATCCAATTCAGCACTCAAAAACAAAACATATTGAGATTAGATATCATTTTTTGAGAGACTGTGCTGAAAAGGGTTTAATCAAATTGATTCAAGTACCAACTGAAAATCAATTAGCTGATTTGTTTACCAAGGCATTTGAACCTAGTAGGTTTGAATTTCTGGTTCAGTCAATTGGCATGATTAACCTTGAGTAAAAACTATGAAAACATCAAAAACATTTTAAAACATCAGAAAAATCACAAAAAGAAATCAAGTTTTATGAAGAAAATAATTCTATGGGAAATGATATAATTACAGTCGTTATATCATTCACTGTGCTTAATTTCAAAATGTAAAAGACTGAAATGACTTACCAGATATATTGGTAGGCTCAACTTGGAAGAAAAGATACATACATTGATGAATTAAAGACATATTCAATTGTGAAACACTCATCATAAAGTACAGGTATGTATTGGCTTATCTGAATGCATGCGTGTATAGTAGCCTAAACACACTAGGTAATGATACTTTGTGAATCTCTTTCATCACATCATGTTTCATCTTTGTTTTGCTGAGCAAAGACCTGATGAATCTTGCACATAGTGTAGATGTCATGATCCAAAAGATTCCTAATACACATCCAAAATTGGATGAATCAACAAAGTAATACATTCCAATTGAATGAACAAAAGAATCTTATCATGGATCACCTTCCAAAGTGAAGTGAAAAGAATCTCAATGTGGATCAACATGAAAAAGGATCAAATCAAAAGAATCCCAATGAGGATTAGTGAAAATGAGATTTCATGACTTAAGTAACCTGGTAAGAAAAGTTGTGAAAAAGTTCTACCATGCATTGTATAAGGAGGGTTGATCATTTCATGCTTATGTGTGTGAGGTACACATTGAATAAATAAATCAACCAAAACATGATAAAAGTCATTTGCATCAAAATATCAACCAGGTATGGGTTTAAGAGGACAAACATACCTTCAATCTTCAAGTTCATAATCATGTCCATTTAATCATAAAGGATGCACAAGTGTATGTAAGACTGATATGATCCCAACAAAGAGATCTTTCTCTTCATTATTAATATTAATCAAAATAATATTCAAAAAGTTTTAAATCTTTAAAGTTTCTATCCAATGTGGGCATAAACTTTAGGGGGAGTAATTTAAAATTTTTGAGTAAGTCCAAATTTTTGTTTATTAACTTATTTTGAAAAACAAAATAAAAAGAATTTTAGTTGGTGTTGTTGCAATAAGTTATACTATTATATCTCAGCTTATGCAGATTCTTAGACGCATGATAAGCCCAAGATCTGTCAAAATTGGAAAACTTGTATAGTTGTGACATACAAGGTAATCCAAGCAAGAATTGACAACATCAACAGCAACTCATAAGAAAAATCAATCAAGGACACCACTTCATAAGATGTATAATCAATTCAATCACATTACTTTTGATTAAGTTCAAAAGCTAATGGAGGTAAGTGCATTAGTTAATGCGGGTGAAGGTAACCCATGCATGTAACTAATGCGGGTAACAATATTTTTTTCTCAAGTGCAACTAATGCGGACAACGATTTTACTCTACCGCATTAGTGTGTGAAGTAAATGTGGAATTTACTCTACCCTATTTGATATAGTTAACAAATGCGTATGAACAGGTCTCTATTGCATTTGCTACAGTGATGTGTTGACTAGTCAACCGCATTTGATATAGTTGCACAAATGCTGATTGACTTTGTTCTATCGCATTTGCTACTGTGTACAAATACAGATAGGATAAAACAAGCAACTCAACCGCATTTGTTATTCTTCCGCATTTACTACAACACAAATACGGACAACCAAAATTTCAAGTTTAACTTCCGCATTTGCAACAATACACAAATGTGGATAGAATACAAAACTTCCGCATTTGCAACAGTTGTGGAATGCGAAGAGTCAGTCAAAAATTAACCTTCTGCATTTGCTACAGTCAACAAATGCGGATGACCAAAAGTAGCCAATGTGGACTGTCAATGTCAAAAGTTTGTCTTCCGCATTTGCTACGGTCAACAAATGCGGATGACCAAAAGTCAAACAAATTAACCTTCAGCATTTGCTACAGTGTGACTGTATCTGCTTGTAAACTTATAAAATTTTTCAAATTGTATTATTTGACTATTTAAAGGAATTCAAATGGGTCATTTAATACTTTTCAAATTTGAGAGACTTTATAGTGAGACGAGCACAAACCTACTGTACACCACCTTCAATCATCATCATCATCATAAACATTCAAAGATTTTGTTATGTTTCTTCTTAAAACATTCTTGTCATCGATTTAAAACTACAGTTATTTTGAAGATAAGGTATAATTTCAATATAATTTTGAAACCAAGACCTAAGTTTCGGACTGTTAACCTAAATCAAACAATGATTCAGATAATAATGAAGAACACCAAAATCAAACTTATTAATGTGATGTAATACACATTTTCGACTTCAATAAACATATATATTGATAGGAATTCAACTGATATTGAAAACATTGATAATCATGTTTACTGCGAAAAATAGAGCAAAATGAAAAGGAAAAATGTGTAACAAATCAAAGTCACATTATCTATTGAATGGTTCAAACATTTAAATTATGATTGTTAAAAGACAAATTCACCATTTTCCATTACAAAAATTCAACAAGCAGTCCTCCTTGTCAAGTTAAAGTCAAAACTGATAACTAACACACATGTTTCTTGTGCAGATTACATGGAAAATCTTACATGGAGCAGGCTCCATAACGTTAGCGGTTATTTAAACCCTGATGTGCCTGAAGCCGAAGGACTTAGAGATATGATAAGATTCTTATCTACCACAAGGGTAGCATATGCCATGACAGTGAGACCAACAATCTACGAGAATCCCATCAGGTCCTTCTGGGAATCAGCTAAGGTAGTTGAAGATGATGGAGTGAGAACTCTAACTGGGAGAATCAACCATGAACTTACTCTGAGGATCACAGAAGAGTATGTTAGAAGATGTCTACAATTCGGTGATAATGATAATGATCCTCTTGAATTAGATGATGAAGAAATAACCATATTTTACTTTGAAATTGGTTATGAAGGGAGTTATGAAGCAAAACAGATAGTCAAAGGATTAGTGGATCTGCCTTGGAGGTCCTAATTCATAGGTTCCAAAACTGTCTATCAACAAGAAAAACAGGATGGAATGACATTCCAGTCCTCACATCTTTTGCAATATGTGCTCTCTACACCAATAGACGTATAAGTACATCAAGAAGAATGAACCAAGGAACTTTTATAGTGGTGCCCACTCACCCCTCCTTCCTTGGATGCTTCAACAATTGCATCAAGCAGGTCAAGCTCAACCACCTCCACAACCAATACCACAAACAACACCACACCTTCACCACAACCATCTCCACTACCACAAACAACACCACAACCTTCACCACACCATCTCCAATACCACAAACAACACCACAAACTTCACCACAACCATCTCTAATACCACAAACAACATCACAAACTACACCACAACCATCTCTAATACCACAAACAACACCACAACCTTCACCACAACCATCTTCACAAACATTACCACAACCAACACCACAAACCACCACTCAACCTACACCTATATCACATCATCATCAATCTCCAATATCACCACATCAATCACCTATTTCTCCTTACCAACCTTTACCATCATCCCATGATCACCCTGATGAAATAGAAGGATCAACAAGTGAATCTAAATTATCCAAATCATCTTCTGATGAGGAGGATCTTTATGATCAAATCCTAGCTATGAAAACACTTCTGAGGCTGCTCCTTTAGAGAGCTATGCTGAATCTAACATCAACAAGCCTGACGAAAAGGATGAACTAATCTTTGAGCTCTTACTTAAAGTGGAAAGAATGGAAAGAACCTTAAATAGGAGAGCTGGAATCCTCAATGACAGAATCTTGGAACTGGATGAGAAAGAAAGTGAATTGAAAGAACTTAAAGAGAAATATGCAACTGAAAGAAAAGAAAAAGACAAGGAGATTGAGAATTTAAAAGCTGCACTAAAACATTCTAGGGATGAAGTCAGTGGACATATTGACACACTTGAAATTCAAACAATAGCAATGGAGGAACAAGAAAATATCATAGAAGAACAAGTTGATATCATGTTAAAACTTGAAAAGGAAATTGATAGCAAGAACAAAAGAATATCCGAGCTTGAAATGATGATTGAGATCCAAAGAAATGAAACAGATGATGATGATGAGAAAGAAGAACAAGAAAAGGAAGATGTAGATGAAGAAAAAGGAGGTAATGAAAGTCAAACTGAGTTTAAAGATCAAGTCTAGATATGGTAGTGTATTCTGGAAACACAAATTACTCTAACTATAAAAAAGGTGAATTTGAAGAACTCTTCAGTGCATTGGATAGTTTTTCATCTGAACAATTCAGCTTTGATGATGACTTTTGGGAATTCATAAACAACCAAAGAACTGAATCAGAGCCTATTGTTTTTATCCCCAAATCACCAGTGCCTTTGGAAAAAGAATTAACTTTGCAAATTTTCCCTGCTATCTCATTATCTGAAGAACAAAAAGAAGTACTGAAAGAAAAGTATAAAAAAGAAAAGAAAGAAGAAACTGAAACAGAACAGAAAGAGGAGGAGAAAAGTAAAATGAATGATTAAGAGCCAAACACACCTGAAAAGGTACCTGAACCAGAACAAGCTGAAACCTCTAGCCCTCAACTTCAAACTTACTCACGAAAGAGGAAGTACTTAGCTAAAAAGCCAAAGGTAAGAGACCAATAGTTGAAGAAGAACCAGTAAAGAAACAAAAAGATGACCAAAGAAGTCTAGCAGCAATTGCTGAATTTTTGGAAGAACATGAGTAGGCAGAAGCTCAATTGAATAAATTGGTTGGTGCAATTGATTTAGAAGAAGGTGAAATTGCCGGTGGATATGAAGTTGAAAAGGATGTTCTTATGGACAGTCCATTAAAGCAGAACAGGCAGTGGAAGACATAGTAACCAAAGCACAAACTGATGACCTGATTATTAAAGCCATGTTTCTGATAAATCAAGGTTATGATCCTGATGAAGTTTTGGAATGACTTATGAGAGCATGAAGGAGGAGGAAGAGAAAGTAAAAATGTTGCTTGATCCACCAATTGAAACTGAATATGAGAAAGCAATAACCAAGGATACTCCAAAGCATAAAGATTCCACTTTGAAGAAATCAACAGGGTATGAAATAGCATTGCCAAAAAGGGGTCCTCTACACAAGCTGTCTCAAATGAAGAAATCATCTACATCCCATGAATCATTATTTCCTGATTTTTATAATATGTCTGATAAGGAAATGAAGGAATATCTCTAAAGTCAGGGATTCACAATGTTGGACCAAAAGAACCAATGAGCCAAGTTCAGAAAACCTCTAAGTCCCACATGGTATCACAACAACTGCTGAAAGCTTCATCAGCAGTTTGACAAGTGCTGAAGACTTCAACAGCTATAGATCAAGTGCTGAAGACTTCAACAGCTGAAGAACACAAGTGCTGAAGCTGAAAGACTAAAGTACTGAAGTACAACAGCTGAAGAGTTTACAAGTGCTGAAGATCAACAACTGATGTACAAAGTCTGAAGACAAAGACTGAAGACATCAGCTGATGATATCTACTGAAGTCATCAGCTGATGAACATCTGAAGTTCAAAGTCTGAAGATCAAGTACTGAAGCTTCAGTAGTTTGTCACAACTGCTGAAGAGTACTTCTTCAGTAGTTTGTCACAACTGCTGAAGAGTACTTCTTCAGTAGTTGTGATATCAGTAGTTTTATATTTTTAGTTTCAGCAGTTTTGTAAAACGACTTAAGAGCTTGTTCTTCAGTCGTTGTATTTCAGTAGTTTTTGTTTTTCAGTAGTTATAACAACTGACAACACTTAGCATTTTTTGTAAGGAGATGTCAGTTGTTTTGACATCTTCAGTATTGTGTTTTTCAGTTGTAATAAATCTGTTAGATGTCACTATCAAGTGACATCAGCAGATGTCACATCTCTTATATAAGAGGTGTCGACCTAATTGTAATTGTGACATTCTGTTACCACGAAAGCGAATATTGAATGAAATATATCGCAGATTCTCTCTCTCTATAACCTCTTTGTTCTCATCTGAATATCTTTTGTTCTTGTGAATCGACTAATTCATTATTTGAATTCCGCTGCTATACTTATCAATCAATCAAACATAGATCACTGATCCTAACAAGATTGAAGAACACAAGTGCTGAAGCTGAAAGACCAAAGTACTGAAGTACAGCTGAAGAGTTTACAAGTGCTGAAGATCAACAACTGATGTACAAAGTCTGAAGACAAAGACTGAAGACATCAGCTGATGATATCTACTGAAGTCATCAGCTGATGAAACATCTGAAGTTCAAGTCTGAAGATCAAGTACTGAAGCTTCAGTAGTTTGTCACAACTGCTGAAGAGCACTTCTTCAGTAGTTGTGATATCAGTAGTTTTATATTTTTAGTTTCAGTAGTTTTGTAAAACGACTGAAGAGCTTGTTCTTCAGTCGTTGTAGTTTCAGTAGTTTTATGTTTTTCAGTAGTTATACACCTGACAACACTTAGCATTTTTTGTAAGGAGAGTCAGCTGTTTTGACATCTTCAGTAGTTGTGTTTCAGTTGTAATAAATCTGTTAGATGTCACTATCAAGTGACATCAGCAGACGTCACATCTCTTATATAAGAGGTGTCGACCTAATTGTAATTGTCATATTCTGTTACCACGAACGCGAATATTGAATGAAATATATTTGCAGATATTCTCTCTATAACCGTCTTTGTTCTTCATTGAATATCGTTTTGTTCTTGTGATTCGACTAATTCATTGGTTGAATTCCGCTGCATACTCGTCAATCAATCAAACATAGATCACTGATCCTAACAAGTGGTATCAGAGCAGGTTAATCATTGATCGATCTAACAATTGATCATTGAAACTGCTAATTGATTTCTGTGTTTGATTGAATTAGCGTATTTGCAAGAACTGGTTATAGATTATTGAATTTCTGTCGCTTCGTTCATTTATTTTGAGATCTTCTGGTTCAATTGGTTGTTGCGTTGTGTTTCTAAATCTGTTTTAGCTTAACTGAATTTGATTGAATCTGAGATGACGACTCCTTCTAATGATCCTCACAATACCGGTTCCTCAACCAAGCCTCCGATGCTGGTTAGGACCGAGTATAACATATGGCAACGAAGAATGCTTCATCACCTGTCTGTTAACAGTTCAGGTTGTTGGACATCTGTGGTACATGGACCACATAAGCCTATGGTGAACAATCCGGAAACCAATCAAATGGTTCCGAAGAAGAAGGAACAATACTCTGATGAAGATCGGAAACTATTGAGATTGATGCTAAAGCCCATGGAATTCTGGCCATGGCACTGCCTAATGAAATCTATTCAGGGCTTATGCATCATGAAACTGCTCATGATCTCTGGAATGCCCTGAAGGAACAATTCGGTGGCACAGATGAGGTCTTAGCAAACAATAGAGAATCCTTGCCCAACAATATGAGACATTCTCTCATAGAAAGGGTGAGACACTGACTCAACAGTTTGAGCGCTTTTCCTGCTTGATATCTGAGCTGAAAATGGTGAAACAGGAATACACCAATAGCCAGATGAACAACAGATTCCTCATATCACTGCCTGAGAGATGGGACACATACACTATTGTTCTACGCTCCAGTGCAAATCTGGATGGTCTATCTCTCACCCAACTTCATGGGAAACTGCTTACATTTGAAAGAGAGATAGAGCAGAAGAGGAAACTGTCCTCATCAGGAAAGCTCACTGATGACTTTGTACCAGGGAATACTGCCTTGGTTGGTCATGAGTCAGAGTATGCTGCATCTGAGAGCAATTATGATGAGCATATAGATTTCTCTTCAAATAGTTCTGATCATGCATTTGTTGGTATTGAGAGTCATTCTGGCAGTAATAGTGACAGTTTATGCTTCATCATGGATGATCAAAAGGAATAGCTGATGATGATCTAGAAGAGATGGATATTCTGAGCCAAATGGCACTAATTAATATCAGATCTCAGAAGTTCTATAAGAGAACTGGCAGGAAATTTCCTGGACTCTCTGGCAAAACCAAAGTTGGTTTTGACAAGAGTAAGTTGAAGTGTCACAAATGCCAAAGGCTAGGACACTTTGCAAGAGAGTGTAGATCAACTGGATCTAACTCCTCTGCACCCTTTGTGACTTTTCCTAGTACTAGTCCACAAAACAGAGGGCAACATCCTGTTGGTTCTGGTTATTATTCACATCCTAGATCTCCTGCATACTTTGTTCCCCAGGGTCAAATGTCATATCCTTATCCCTGCTATTATGTGCCTCAACCAAATCCTGTTCAAGCTCCAATTGCATAACAACCTCAAGCATTGCCTGAACCACAGCCTTCCCAATCTCATCAACAAACTCAACCTCAACAACACAGCTTCTTCACCCTAGGAGTTGTTGACTGGAGCAGTTTACCAGATGACTTGTCTGGTCATGAACAACTGTTCTCAGGTGCTGGTCAACATGGTGGTGAAAGTCCATTTGGAAATCTAGCGCTTATGGCTTTAGATTCTGCTGATACTTCATCCTCTAATGCCTCTACACCAAAGGTATCACAGGTATCCTCTGAGGCAAAAGCCAAATTATGTTCAGAAACATGCATAGCAGCATTTGCATCTATTAGAGAAGCAAATGTAGCTTTAATCAACTAGAACATTGAGCTAGAACAAATATTTCCAAAACAAAGCTGAATTTGAGTCTGTGCTTAATGATAAAAATGATGAGATTTACAAATTGAAATGCCAAATAACTGATGATAAGGCTAGGGAAGAGATACTTCTAGAGAAGTATAAAGATCTCAAGGAAACCCTTGCAGTTACCCAGGTAGAGTGTGATAGATGGGTACAATCATGCAAAGGTTTTGAAATGCTTCTTAGTAAGCAATCTGCTTCCAATGTGAAGTTTGGCATTGGTTACAATCACACTGCTCCACCTACAGATTTTACTCCAAGAGGAGGTAGAATCTGATGGTGAGAGTAATAACCAATCCATCTCATCATGTGATCTACTTTCTGATACAGCACAATCAGAAGTAGAAGTCAGCATCAAGCCCTCTCAGAACCTATCAGCTGATGTTGATGGTTCAAATGCTGACTCTCACATGATCAATGAGTTGATCAACTCAGGAGTTAATTCTGAAAGTCCTGAAAGGACTAGAGAGCAGGATTTAACACCTGAAGTTCAAACTCCAACTACTACTGCCAGTACTGAAGAGAAGAAACTGTCAGTAGAAAGAGTTTGAAGACTACTAAAGAGCAGTCAAGAAAGAAAAATGCTTCTAAAGCACTGAAGAACAAGTCTTCAGTCGCTTCACCCTCTCTAGTTGATGATCAACCTAAGATGAGAAGAAACCATGTGAAGTATGTGGTTTGTTCAATCATCTTACAGATGATTGCTGGTACAAAAGAGGTTCCAAACTCAAACAAAAGAAGAAATTAAGAGAAAATGGTAAAAATGAAAACTGAGTTTGAGACCACATTTGTATCAGCAACATCAAATCCTGTAACCCTTAAGTCCTCAAAGAAATCCAAAAAGGAAGGGGTTAAACAGGTGACAGCTGAGAGTGCTCAGAAGAAGAAGGTGCAACATAGGAACTTATCAAACTCCACTGGCAATGTGTCTGATGAGCTGAAAGCTTTATCACAAAATCAGACACAGCTGGTTATGATGGTTCAACATCTGTTGGGTAGAGTTAACCAACTAGATGCTCCTATGTTGAAACCACAGAAAAGGAGATCCAAGCCAAAGGATTCCTCTTCTTCATCATCTTCTTCCTCTCAGGCTGTTGTTTCAAATAAACCTGTTAGTTTACCATCTATTGATGAGACCAGGCCCAAAACCAAAAAGGTTTGGGTCTCTAAAACTAACTGATTGTTTTTATTATTGCAGGGTTCTTCAACATGCCAAAATAGCATCTGGTATGTAGACAGTGGGGATCTATGCACATGACTGGGAACATCTCTCTTCTTCATGACTACTCTCAAGGAAAGAAGGGATTTGTTTCTTTTGGCAATGATGCTAGGGGTTACATCATTTGTAATGGCTTTGTCTACAATGGAGAAATCAAATTTGATGATGTTAATCATGTGGAAAATCTCAAGTACAATCTCTTGAGTGTCAGTCAAATGTGTAATAAAGGCCATGTTGCTCTTTTCACCAGTCAGAACTGTAGGATTCTGTCATCCAAAGTTTTGCATTTGATTGACAAGGTGTTGGATGATCACACTCTCCTGAGAGCCAACAGGACAGGAAGAGTGTATGCCTTAGATCTTTCCAAGAAAATAGATCTCAAAGGCAATCCTTGCCTATTTTCCAAAGCCTCTTCTCAAGAATCTAAACTATGGCACAAAAGGCTGGGTCATGTTAAATTCAAAAACATGAATCAGCTTATCCACAATAGTTTAGTCAGAGGCTTACCAATAAAGGAGTTCTACTGTGATGAAACCTGCACTGCTTGTTTAAAAGGAAAACAGCACAGAGTCTCATTCCCTCCTATTGAAGAGCCTAAGTCCACTGCCTGCTTGCAATTACTGCATATGGATCTATTTGGTCCTGTGAGAGTGATGAGCATGGCCAAGAAGAAATACTATCTGGTAATTGTGGATGATTACTCCAGATTTGTATGGACTTTCTTTCTACATTCAAAGGATGAGGTGCTCAGAAGGTTATTAACTTTGTGTTGTATATTGAGAAGCAGTATTCCCTTCCAGTCAAGTGTATCAAGAGTGATAATGGAACTGAATTCAGGAATCATACACTTGATGACTTCTATCTCTTAAAGGGAATCAAAAGGCAGTTTAGCATCCCAAGGACTCCAGAACAAAATGGAGTAGTGGAGAGAAGAACAGGACCCTCATTGAAGCTGCAAGGTCCATGCTGGCTGACTCTGGTTTGCCACTGACCTTTTGGGCTGAAGCTGTCAACACAGCTTGCTATGTGCAAAAGAGTTTTAGTAAATCAGAGGTTGATGAAGACTCCATATGAAGTTCTCCATCATTTGGCTCCTCTAATTTCATTTTTCAAAGCATTTGGGTGTCCCTGTTTTATTCTCAACACAAAGGATCAACTCCATAAATTTGATCCTAAGGTGGATGCTGGGTATTTGTGTTTATTCATCTACTTGCAAGGCATACAGAGTCTTCAACTGCAGAACAAAGATAGTTGAAGAGACTTTGCATGTGAAGTTTAATGAATCTCCTTTGGACAAGATTCCACAAAACCCTGTGGAGTTGTTTGATTTGGACATACTGCAATATGTTCCTTATCAACCTCCAGCTGTTGCAGATCCTGTGGCTAAATCATCTTCTGCAGCATGTCTTCCACCTGGTGGTATTGATGATGATGATGATAATATCAATACTCACCTATTCAAGTTTAGTGACCAACTGCCTGTGTCTGCTAAACTTGATGTTCCTGTAGCTTCAGCAGTTCCATCCACAACAAATGCTGATGAGATCTCTGTTTCCTCTACATCTTTTGAGTTACCATCTAATTCTTTGTTTCAAGAGTCTACATCAACATCTGCTGCTGCTGAAGGTTCTACAAACACTTGCACAGATCTCATTGTTTATCAAGAACTGAAGAATCACCCCATGTCTCAGATTATTGGTGATATCAATGCTGGTGTTTCAACCAGAAGTCAATTGTCTAACTTCTGCTTCTATGCTCTCTTCATCAGTCAGCTAGAGCCAAAGAACTACCATGTTGCTTTGAGAGACAATGGATGGGTTGAAGCTATGCAGCTTGAGCTACTTCAGTTCAAGAAACAGCAAGTGTGGGAACTTGTTCCTCTTCCCCCAGGTAAGTGTGCAATAGGCACTAAATGGGTGTTTAGGATAAAACCGATGAAAATGGGCTTATTGTTAAGAACAAGGCTAGACTGGTTGTACAGGGGTTTTCACAAGAAGAAGGTATTGACTATGATGAAACCTTTGCCCCTGTAGCCAGACTAGAGGCAATCAGATTGTTCTTAGCCTATGCTGCATTCCACAATCTTAAAGTTTTTCAAATGGATGTTAAAAGTGCATTTTTATATGGTAAAATAAAGGAAGAAGTTTATGTGTGCCAACCACCAGGCTTTGAGGATAATAAACATCCTGAATGGGTGTACAAACTTGATAAGGCTCTTTATGGGTTGAAACAAGCTCCTAGAGCCTGGTATGAGACACTCTCTACTTTTCTTCTTAAGAATAATTTCACTAGAGGCTCCATTGATAAAACTTTGTTTATTAAGAAGGTGGATCAGCATAAGCTACTTGTTCAGATTTATGTTGATGATATTATTTTTGCATCCTCTGATCCCCAGTTGTGTGATGATTTTACAACCGAAATGAAAAAGAGGTTTGAAATGAGTGCAATGGGAGAATTACAGTTTTTTCTAGGCTTGCAATCAAACAAAAGGCTGATGGAACCTTTATTCATCAGTCAAAATATACAAAAGATCTTTTGAATAAGTTTGATTTACAAAACTGTAAGCCCTGTTCTACTCCCATGTGCAACACCACACAACTGGATGCTGATCAGAAAGGTAAAGCTGTTGATGAAACGCTTTACAGATGTATGATTGGGTCCTTGATGTATCTAACAACTTCTAGACCAGATATTATGTTTGCTACATGTGTTTGTGCTAGATTTCAGGCTGCTCCTAAAGAGTCTCATTTGATTGCAGTCAAGAGAATCTTTAGATATTTGCAAGGTACACAATCTCTAGGTTTATGGTATTCCACTGGACACTCTTGCAAATTAGTTGCTTTTTTAGATAGTGACTATGCAGGGTGCAAGTTAACTAGAAAGTCAACTTCTGGTGGTTGTCAATTCCTAGGCAACTGTTTGATTTCTTGGCAGAGTAAGAAACAAACATCTGTTGCTACATCAACTGCTGAGGCCGAGTACATTGCTGCTGCAAGTTGCACCTCTCAGGTACTCTGGCTTCAGAACCAACTTCTGGATTATGGCATTACAGAGACTAAGACTCCATTGTTAATGGATAGTGCTTCAGCTTGTGTATTGTCAAAAATCCAGTCCAGCACTCTAGGACCAAACATATAGAGATCAGACATCATTTTATTCAGGATTGCTTTGAAAAAGGTCTGATTGATTCTAAGTTTGTGCCTAGTGTTGATGAGCTTGCAGATATTTTTACTAAGCCTTTGGATAGTTCTACTTTCCAAAACCTTGTGTTAAGGCTTGGTATGCTGCAGCTAGAATAAGTGACAACTACTGATGATTTCAGTAGTAATTCCTGTGATCATTGGTACCCATGTCACCATAAGTACTGAGAGTCCTTTCCCCTTCAGTAGTTTTTATAACTACTGACGGCTAAATGCCTCACAAGTACTGAAGTACTTTATCTGTTCCAAACTACTGATGTAGTTACAACTACTGAAATCAGTATAAACCGATAAGTACTGATGTCCTATGAAACACCTGAAAATCAGATGCAAAGTCTGATGTGTAAGTGTTGAGGACAGCATGAAACAGCTGAAAGGCTATGAATTGACGAAAACTACTGAAAAGAACTTTCTCTTTAGTTGTTTCAACAACTACTGTTTCATTCTAAACAACTGAAGCAAAACCATGTCTTCAGTAGTTTTATAACTACTGATGACTAATACCAAGTCTTCAGTTGTTTACAACAACTGATGACAAAACCACTGTCTTTAGTAGTTTCACAACTACTGATGACAAACACCAAGTCCTCATTTGTTTCAATCATCTGAAGTCAAAACCACGGTCTTCAGTAGTTCTCTAACTCCTGATGCCTAACACCACGACTTCAGCTGTTTCAACGTCTGAAAGAATAATACCATGTCAACAGTCGTTTAAAACTACTGATGACTAACACCAAATCCTTCAGTCGTTTTCTTACCCGTACCGTATAAATATCCCTGACCTAATCCTTCAAAGCTTCATCTTCTTCAAACCTAACGTTCCTCTCCAAAACTTCTCTCTTCTCAATGGCATCCATGCAAATTAAACCACGACACAACTGTGTAGCCTACCTTACTAAATCGCCTGTCTGGGCTAAGTTCGATACTGCTATCGATCTTATGGTTTAGTCCCAATACCAAACAGCATTTCTTCTCAATCCCATACTACATGCCGAATCCCTCCAACAGTTTTGGATGAACGTCACCATTACCACTGGGAGAACAACACACCATCTCTCCAGTCGGTCGTCAACAACAAAGAAGTGGTCATCACTCCCGCAATAATCCGCCAAATTCTACATCTAGATGATGCCATTTCTCCTGCTGGATATCCCAAGGGCACTACTGATCTATCCTTTGCCCAACATGGATATCAGGGCAATCTTAGTGCCTCCACTATCATGAAGAAACACTTCCATGACGCTGAACGCCTAATTTTTCACATGGTGAATGTATGTTTGGCTCCTAAGACTTCGTCTTGGGATCAAATGTCGACAAAGTGGCAGCAGGTAATGTATTCTATTCTTGAGCAACAGCCGTTAAATTTTTCAGAAATAATATTTTCGGAGCTCAAGGATATGGCTCAAAAACTAACTGCTAACCGTTGGATATTATATCCACGGTTCATAATGGCCATCATTACAAACCAGCTTCACGCTGAGGGACTTGTTGGCCTGGGAGTCCCTGCTACGGCTGTTCTGCCAGAAGTATACTCCCGGCACAACTCTGACCATACACTCAAATTGGCTGCCAAGCTGCGCAAACCCACGCAGCTGGAACCCACAGCCACCACCTCCAAATCAAAAGTCCCCACCAAACCCACCAAAAAGAAACCCAAAATGGCTACTCAGGGAATTGAGTCCCCTGAGGATGCCCCTGCAACACAAACGCAGGAGATATCCACTGGTCAAAACCCCCTAGTGGATATAAGGACTCTTCCAGCCATAACCGCTCAGGATTCCTCTCAACAGGAGCCTGCAGCAACCACACAGGGGTACCCACATATCTGGGATCTTCCTCACTTGAGGGGATTGCCATTGAAGAGCACCATCCTCCCCAGGTGCACACTGCTTCTATCCCTTCACCCCATGCAACCGCCCCTCACAGCCCAACATTGATAGTTGCACAAGTGCTGACTCAATTGCACTCCTCACCCCCTCCCCAGATACCACTTACTACTGGGAACACCTCTACCATTGAGGGGGAGGAACACAGTGCACTTGAGAACCCACAGCACAGGGGTTTACCACTTCTATCTCCTGGTGTAGATAGGGAGATTAGAATATCTAGTGAGGCTGCCACCTCTTCTGAATCAGCACATGATCAGAATGAGGCTGGTAACATTGCTAAGACCTCACTAGAGGCAACAGCTGATGAGGACATTGTCCTGAGGCTGGAAGTCCCCAGTACCACGAAAAAGGGGCACATGCAACAGCTGGTCTACACCCAGTGCATGTACATCCTGCTCCAAGCAGGAGGTCAGGTGATTCAGCTTCGGCTGATGATGACCTGGGCTTTTTCTACGATGTTCTTGCCCAGAACACAATCCTTGAGGAGAAAGTCAGTAGGCTGCAAAACCTACTTGACCAACTCTCACAAGGAGAAAGACCATCTGCCTCCACCAACCCACAGATGGCACCTTCAGTTGAAGTTCCCCAAACACTGAGCCACTCCAAACTCAGCCACCTGCCTCTGCTTCAGGCACTATTTCTCAGAACAGAACCCTCCTGAGCAAATAGTTGCTGTCCTTCAAAATTCTCTCCCTCTCATCACACCCATAATCACTGACATTGTGACTAAAGCCATTGATGAGAGGCTTTCCTCAACTTTACAACCCTTGATTGATGCTGCTGTGCAAAACACACTTTGTGCGGTACAAACCCCTACCACCAATGCATCCAAAAAGGGGGAGTACTGCAGTAAAGAAAAGAAGAGGAAAAGAACAGAGGAAGAGAAGGCCCAAGAGCAAGCCCAAGAGGTGGAAAAAGAAAAGCAACAACTGATCACTTGTAAACGAAAGAAAAGTGCTGATGATCAACCTACTGCTGAAGAAAAATCCTTGGAAGAGCTGGTAAAAGATGTTGATGATACACACAGCCGATCCATGGATAAAATCATTGAGCAACTCTTCAGGCAAGGTTTTGATACAGCCACATTGGATAGTGAAATCAGGAGGTTGGAAGTGCAAGAGATTCAAACCCGATGGGCTGGGTATGATGCACTTGAAAAGGAGAGATTGGAGATCATGATTCGTTTTATTGCCAATACTTAGGAAGATCTTTGATGGAGATTCGCGCGTGGACCAGAGACAGTATTCTGGCTATAGCCACCAGAATCTGTCTATCTGAGCAATTCCACAAGGGGATTATCATTGAAGCCCTTGATGAGGCTGGGGCTGGTAAAAGGTTAGAAATGGCAAAACTTACAAAGGCTAAACTCACAACAAAGATGCTGGAACAACCTTCCCTTCCACCCACTCTAACACAGCCTACCCCTCAAATCTCCAAACCAATCTCAAAGCCCAAATCCAAACACCACAATCACAACCCACAAAACCAACTCCCTCACCATCTAACCAACAGCCGATGATGCACCTAAGAAGAAGAAGAGAAGGGTGCTGAGGCTAGAAGAAGAAGAAGAAGAGGATGATGTGGAAGAAGATAGGATGCCTCTGTCTGCAGTCCTAACACTGGCGAAAGCCAAACCTATGCCTATCACTCCCACCTCACAGATGGATGCTGTGAGAGTAAAAATTGAAGAAGAGGAGCAGCAAAAGCTTCATGATGATGAAATGCTGAAAAGCATTGACAAAACCTATGCTGCCTCCTCATCAATTATTAGCATGAAGAAAGAAGCTCTGAGATTGTACACTCTCACCAACACATTTCAATATCTGAAAGAAAGGGTGAGAGTATGGCCTGATCTGAGGGTGGCTCACAGGATTGTAAAGAAAGACATTCCTTCGAGATACAAGGTCAAGTCAAGAGGATCGTAGATGAAGAGATCACTGTGGCCCTTGTAGTATCACCCTGGGAGATTGTCGAAGATTTCAAGAAGGCCTACGAGACTAAACAACCACCCCAGAAGATGCTAGAGAACCGAATTATCAAAAAGGGGTTAGTCTACAAGAGGCTTGAGAACTTCAAACAGAATGAGCTAAGTCTGCTACTCGAAGGGAATCATCCTGATGAGTTTGCATATAGACAAATTATAACTGTTGAGCTCAAGAACGGCAAACAGGCCAAGTACATCTCAGAGCTGTATGGGCGTGAAGGATTATTTGATGGTGAAGCCGAGAACCTGACCATGGAAGAACAAATCATGTTTCTCAGAGCCTACACCAGAGAATCCTACAGGCTCATACACGGGAAGTAGATCTCATGAATGGGATAACAACTCTGTGTCCAGTTCCCCAAAATAGAGTTCCCATTCATATCTTGCCAAACAAATATCTTGCCAAACACGGGAAGTATATGGGTCATCTTCTCTACTGATCAAGAAGGAAAAAGACCAACCTTTTGCCAACAATAAGTGGGATAATAAATAAATTAGAGGTTTTGCTGCATTGGTTCAGGGGGAGTTTGTTGGACCAAATGAACCAATGAGCCATGATCAAAAAACCTCTAAGTCCCACATGGTATCACAACAACTGCTGAAAGCTTCATCAGCAGTTTGACAAGTGCTAAAGACTTCAACAGCTGTAGATCAAGTGCTGAAGACTTCAACAGCTGAATAACTAAAGTGCTAAAGTACAACATCTGAAGAACACAAGTGCTGAAGCTGAAAGACCAAAGTACTGAAGTACAACAGCTGAAGAGTTTACAAGTGCTGAAGATCAACAACTGATGTACAAAGTCTGAAGACAAAGACTAAAGACATCAGCTGATGATATCTACTGAAGTCATCAGCTGATGAAACATCTGAAGTTCAAAGTCTGAAGATCAAGTACTGAAGCTTCAGTAGTTTGTGACAACTGCTGAAGAGTACTTCTTCAGTAGTTGTGATATCAATAGTTTTATATTTTTAGTTTCAGCAGTTTTGTAAAACGACTGAAGAGCTTGTTCTTCAGTCGTTGTAGTTTCAGTAGTTTTATGTTTTTCAGTAGTTATAACAACTGACAACACTTAGCATTTTTTGTAAGGAGATGTCAGCTGTTTTGACATCTTCAGTAGTTGTGTTTCAGTTGTAATAAATCTGTTAGATGTCACTATCAAGTGACATCAGCAGACATCACATCTCTTATATAAGAGGTGTTGACCTAATTGTAATTGTCATATTCTGTTACCACGAAAGCGAATATTGAATGAAATATATTTGCAGATATTCTCTCTCTCTATAACCGTCTTTGTTCTTCATTGAATATCGTTTTGTTCTTGTGAATCGACTAGTTCATTGTTTGAATTCCGCTGCTATACTTATCAATCAATCAAACATAGATCACTGATCCTAACACACAAGAAGAATGATTGCTAACATGAAGACAAATTCTTTAAGAGCTGCAACTCTTCAATTGATTAATGAGAAAAAAGAAAAACTCAAGAAGCTGGAAGAAGAATTGTCAAGCACCAAACCAAGAAGCATAGTGTCAGCTGAAGACATGATGTTGAAACAGAAAGACCAAGAACTACTTGCCCCAGTGCTCCACAAGTACCCTGAATGGTTTGTAGAACCATCTCAGTTGAAACTGCAAGAAGGACTGACTATTGCAGAACTGATCAGAAGAGTGTCTACTTCCAAGGGTAAGGTAGATCAAAAGATAATAGCCCAGAAGTACGATAGTACATGGAATATGTTCATGGTGAAGAGAATCTCAGGGCTAGTACAATTCTTTACAGAGTACTCAGCTCTTGTAAATGCCCTTGAGATTCATGACTTGAAGGAGCTAGTTCAACTTGAACTGATCAATCATTCAGCTATGTTCAGGGGATATGAATTTGAGAACATACTTAAGATGTTCAGAAGAACAAACAACTTCAATTCATTAAAGACAATATGCTTGAGAAAAGATAAAACATTTGTCAATCCCCTTGATAAGAAGAAAAAGGTGCAAGCAGAAGAAATTGTATTCCTTGAGTTGAAGGTAAAGCCAACTGAATTATTGAAGAGGAAAGTAGTGTTTGGTACTCATTCCTCCACTCCTATCTCAAACATGTACTATGATGAGAAAACCTATGAGATGGTGATTGAAAGGAAGTGGGGAGGAAAGGAGGGAGCTTACATAAGACTATTCAATGGATATGAAGTAAGATTACTTGATGAATCATACATCCACTACATTTATATCAGGCACTTCAGGGAATTAAATAACAAATTGGGTGAACAAGACATGCACTTCTTTCTGAAATGCATCAAGTTGTTGAAACTGGCATATGATCGAATAAGTGCTAAAAGAGACAAAAGAAAGAAGAAGAAAACACCACTGTAACTTGGAAATATTGTTAAACTTGAAGTGGATGTGGGGGGGAGCTTACTGATTCATGGAGATGGTCTTTCTACAATCTCCATTTGGGAACCTATTTCACTGAAAAAGTTACCAATTGAAGCCATCTACAACATGAGCAAAATGAAGATCCATGTGCTAAGTAGAGACAGGATGTCAGAAGCAACTGATTTTGTAAACATGATCAAGGCTATCCTGGATCCTACTAAACCTGCATTCATATTACCTCCAGAAGACCTAGCTGAATCATCACAACATCAATCACCTCCTAAAAATTGAGTAAAACTAGGTTGTATAATCCTTATGGGGAGTATTGTTGCACCCTGAAAGGATCATACATGCCAACTCAATGGGTGAATTGATGATTGCTCAGCTGAAATCCCACAAGTCCAAGAACCAATGCGGATGAAGATCTGCAAGGAAAATAACAAGTTTTATCTTCCGTATTAGTTAATGTGGAAGACATAACTCTGATGCGGACAAGTGTTTACTCTTCCGCATTGACTAATGCGGAAGACATAATACTAATGTTGAAGAACAAGTTACTCTTCCTCATGGACTAATGCGGAAGAACAAAAGAAGATGCGGACAAGACTTTGCTCATCCACATTTACAAATGCGGATGACCAACCAAATGCGCATGAGTATTTGTTCATCCGCATTAATATAACACCCGGATCTTTCATTTATTTAAATAAAGAGAGAATAAAGTGAAGAAAAAGGGGGAAAAGATATTTTACCCAAGTTGAAGGGTAAAAAGTGCCAAAAGGACAAAAAGGGTTGAAAAGTTGGTGTAAAGTGGGCATGGCCGCCCACTACTTTCCCACAACTCTCAATTCAGCAGAATTCTAGAGAGAGAAAGTGCAGAATTCGAATTTTGGAAGAAACAGGGCTGAAGAAGTGAATGCAAGTGAGTTTTTAGGCGGTTGAACTCAAATTTAGACGAGTTAGAAGAAGTCCTGCTCAAGAGCTGTTAAGGTGAGTTCTAGAACCCCTCATTTACATGTTTTCAAACGATTTTGGGGCTCAAAATACAAATCTATATGTTTTACTGATCTGGGTATCGGACCCGTATGTTTTTCATGCGTGTTTGACGATGTTATGATGTTATGTGTGTTCATGTTCTTGTTATATGTTGAATCCGAGGGCTTAGAAGGTAAGATCTAAGCTTAGAGCATGAAAATAGTGGTTATAGTATGATTCTGTAGTTTCAGTTCCGATTGGGTTAAGTTCAAAATTGGCCTGTGTTAGAAACCAATGCGGATGAGTAATAGTCAATGTGGGTGAGCATTTGACCAAGTCCGGACCAATGCAGATGGGAAGAGTCAATGCGGATGAGCATTTGACTAAGTCTGGACAAATGCGGCGACCCAATGCGGATGACTGTACCAATGCGGATGAGCATTTGGCTAAGTATAGCCAATGCGGATGAACAAAGTAAGTCAATGCGGACGACTGTAACCAACGCGGATGATTACAGCCAATGCGGATGAGCATTTTGCCTAAGTGTTGGTAAATGCGGATGAGCATTTGGCTAAGTATAGCCAATGCGGATGAACAAAGTAAGTCAATGCGGACGACTGTAACCAATGCGGATGAGTACAGCCAATGCGGATGAGCATTTTGCCTAAGTGTTGGCAAATGCGGATGAGTATTAGACAAATGCGGATGAACAGTAACCAATGCGGATGAACAACAGCGAATGCGGATGAGCATTTTGCCTCAGTGTTGGCAAATGCGGATGAGTATTAGACAAATGCGGATGAACAGTAACCAATGCAGATGAACACTTAGAATAATTTCAGGTTTTGAAGGAAAGGTGGGATGTAAGCCTTGACTTGGGTGGTTCCCGAGGGTTAGGAATATGGACTTTTAAGGTCCTAGATGTTATGTTGGGCATGTATGATGTTGATGATGTTGCATGATTATGCGTGATGTATTATAAATGTATGATGCAATGTATGATGATGCCTGAGTGTATGTTTATGTTCCTTATTGTGATGTATGCATGTCTTCCCATGGCTTTACGTATGAATGAATGTATGAAAGTATTATATAACGTAAAGTGGAAGATAAAGAAAGAGGAACATAATGAATGAAAGATAAATGCATGCATTAATGAATGATGAATAATGAAGGAAAGGCTTGCAAGCATACAATGAGGTGAGCAACGTGTGGTTGCAAAAGACTCGGATCACAGGCAATCATGGAGATTGCCAATGGGGTGAGCAACGTGCGGTTGCAAAAGACTCGGATCATAGGCATCATTAAGATGGCCAGAGAAAGGAGGTGAGCAACTAAGTTATTGCAAAAGACTCAGACAATGAGCAGTCAATGAGATTGCCAAAGAGGTGAGCGACCTGGTTGTCGTAAAAGACTCGGAGGAACGAACGTACCTAATGAACCTAAGGCAGTATGAAAGAATGCAAAAGAAAGAATGAGTACGCTAATAAAAAGTTTGCATATACTATGAATGATGATTACTATGGGAAGAGGAATGAATGTGTATGCTTATGTTAATGATTATATCTTCTGTGTATGCGTATGATGCATGAGTGCAGGACAGAAATGTACGGTTTTAATGAAAGAATAATGTATGTTTTACGAAAACTAGAACACACTCAGCAAAGCTGACTTTTATGTGTTTCCAATTGGCAGGTAAGGTTGCTGAGGATGGCACGGGGGGCGGCTGCTTAGTTATTTTTGAAGGGCATCTAGTTAATTAAAGGCTTTTGTGGTGTAATACAAGAATGTATTCTGAATTAATCAACAATGTATTATTTTGCAAAAGTTAATATAAATTTAAATGAATGACAGTTGAATGTTTCCGCTGCTATGCTTTGGTAATGATGGATAATAATTTTATGTTACATGCGATGATTGACCAGCTGTGAGTGTCCCGGGAACGGGGCCTTACAAGTTGGTATCAGAGCCAAAGTTTAAGTGAAACTGGTAAATTTTTAAAATAAACCTTAACTTAAACTGAGAATGGGACGGAAAGGGGATGGGATGCCAATCTGAGCAGTTGCGTGCCATCAGGTATTTTCGTTAAGTTAACCGGTTTTATGTGAGCATGGTATGTGTTATGTGATGTATGTAGATTTTTATACTGATATAGTCAGGACAGGTGATACTCCGGGTGTGAAGAGTAAAGTAAGTGGCTAATCACAACTGGCCACTATAATTAGGAACTTACTGTACTTAACATAAACTGAGTTATTTCCTTGGATGACCGTGTTAGTGTTTAAATCTGTCAGTGTGTGTGAGATGGCGGCGGAAGATCCTCAAGAGAGGAAGACCGAGAGTTGAGAAGGTAGTTCCAGAAGAACCAGAGACCCCTCACTCGGAGGGAGTCGATGAAAGTGCTAACTTAAGAGCCTCAGTAAAGGAGGCTGTGGTTGAGGAGGTGCACCAGGTCTTGCAGACGATTCTATCGTCTGTGGTGACTGAAGTTATTAAGGCGGTCCGAGAAGGAGAAAGACAAGAGAAGAATAGGTCCTCGGGAGGACAAGAACAACCGGAGCGGAAACGGTCTCAACTGATGATGATGAGGAGGAGGAAGAGCCTGTGCATGAAGCGGCACAAGGCTGTAATTACGGGGCATTCATGAGGTGCAAGCCCCCAACCTTTGATGGAAATGGCACTGCTACTGCGGCTCACCGGTGGGTGAGAGAGATGGAGGCGGTTCTTGAAATCAGCGAGTGCCGTGAGGATCAGAAGGTGAAATTCACGACCCATTCTTTTGTTGACTCAGCTTTATGTTGGTGGGACAATATCGTCCAAGCTGAGGGTAGTCGGGCGATTGGGCGAATGAAGTGGTCTGAGTTGAAGAGGTTGGTTATTGAGGAGTTCTGTCCTCATCGTGAAATGGATAAGGTGGAGAGGGAGTTCCTGCAGCTGGAGGCGGGAACTATGACACATAAGGGGTACACGACGAAATTCAATGAGATGGCACGTTTGGTGCCAGATCAGGTGACTCCTCTGTCGCGAAAGATTAAGAGGTACATCCAAGGCCTGCCAGCTGATATTCGCAGGCACATGATTCCTGCTAGACCGAGCACGTTCAGGTCGGCAGTGGACTTGGCGGGAAGATTGTATCACGAAAGGGTGGTAGAGGTGGTGACTGATGGTGGCAGGAGGAGTGGTGGTATCGGAACTGGCAGAGGAAGAGATTTGATCGGGGTGGTACCTTGATGAGTAATAAGAAGGCAAAGGTGGACGACCGCCGTGTGGGCACAACGGGCGCGAGGTCAAAAAGGTGTGGTAGGTGTGGAAGGGAGCACAGTGGAGAATGTAAATTTGGATCAAACTTGTGCTTCAAATGTGGAAGGCGGGACACATGGCAAGAGACTGTCGTTCAGCCCGGTGTTTTACCTGTGGTGAAGAGGGTCACATCAGCAAGGATTGTAAGAAGGCAAGGCCCGAGGGTTCCGGGGTGAAGAAGACGGGGAGTGAAGGGCAGAGGGCGAGCGCCAGGGCATTCACTATGACACAGGAGGAGGCCAGGACAGGTCCCGATGTTGTGTCCGGTACGTTTCTAGTGAACCAAAATTTAGCTTCTGTGTTATTTGATTCGGGTGCCAGCAAAATTTTTATGTCTACTGCTTTTCGTGCTAAGCTACATGTTAGTAGTAGACGTGTGGATGTGCCCTTTGATGTAGAAACTGCCATAGGTAAGCCTATTAGGATTTCCGAAATGGTAGAGAATTGTGAAGTGGAGTTAGAAGGTCATAAGTTTCCTGTCAAACCGTTTATGATGACGTTGGGTGGTTTTGATTTAGTTCTTGGAATGGATTGGTTAGCGGACTTCGAGGCGAATATTGTGTGCCGCAAGAAAATGATTCATCTGACAGCGCCTGATGGAAGTCCGGTAACGGTTTATGGAGATAAGGTCACGACAATCCCGAAGGTGATCTCGATGGCAGTGGCGGGAAAGTGTATGAGGCATGGGTGTAGTGCCTTTTTGGCCTATGTAAAGGATGTGGATACGCTAGCACCACAGCTATCTGGCGTTCCAGTTGTGTGTGACTTTCCGGACGTGTTTCCAGAAGATTTACGGGAGTGCCACCTGACCGTGAGATCGAGTTTCAGATTGACCTAGTGCCGGGTGCCCAACCTTTTGCCAAGGCACCGTATCGGTGGCTCCGACGGAGATGAAAGAGTTGATGGAGCAATTACAAGAGCTGCTGGATAAGGGGTTCTTTCGACTGAGTATCTCTCCTTGGGGTGCTCCGGTTCTGTTCGTAAAGAAGAAAGACGGTAGCATGAGAATGTGTATCGACTACCGTGAGCTAAACAAGTTGACCGTGAAGAACAGGTACCCCCTTCCAAGAATAGAGGATTTGTTTGATCAGCTTCAAGGTGCTAGTTGGTTCTCAAGAATTGACCTTCGATCTGGTTACCATCAGCTGAAGGTGAAAGAGCAAGATATTCCTAAAACGGCTTTCCGTACGCGCTACGATCACTACGAGTTTCTTGTTATGTCTTTGGTTTGACCAATGCGCCAGCCGCTTTTATGGATTTAATGAACCGTGTGTGCCGACCGATGTTGGACAGATCAGTGATTGTGTTCATTGATGATATCCTGATCTATTTGAAGAGTGAAGAAGAACATGCCGGTCACGTTCGTGAAGTACTGGAGACGTTGAGGAGGGAGAAATTGTATGCTAAGTTCTCTAAATGCGCGTTCTGGTTACGCGAGGTGCAATTCTTGGGTCATGTGGTGAATCCGGAGGGAATCATGGTAGATCCGGCTAAAGTGGAGGCAGTGATGCAATGGAAGTCTCCAAAGACGCCATTCGAGATTCGCAGTTTCTTGGGTTTGGCGGGCTATTACCGAAGGTTCATCCAAGACTTTTCCAAGATCGCTTCTCTACTAACTAAGTTGACCCGGAAGGACGTGAAATTTCTGTGGGGTCAAGCTCAAGAGAAGGCATTTGAAGAATTAAAGGCGAGATTGACCCAAGCTCCTATTTTGTCACTACCCGAAGGAAGTGAAGACTTGGTGGTTTATTCCGATGCTTCCTACTCGGGGTTGGGGTGCGTGTTAATGCAAAGGGGGAAAGTTATAGCTTATGCATCCCGACAACTGAAGGTTCATGAGGCCAATTATCCTACTCATGATTTGGAGCTAGCAGCCGTGGTCTTTGCATTAAAAATCTAGAGGCACTATCTTTATGGAACCAAGTGTACCATTTACACCGACCACAAGAGCTTGAAGTACTTCTTAGAGCAAAAAGATCTGAATATGAGGCAGCGACGATGGTTGGAGCTTATAAAGGATTATGACTGCGAGATCCACTATCATCCGGGCAAGGCCAATGTGGTGGCTGACGCCCTTAGTCGAAAGGAGAGACCCGAGCCGATTCGGGTGAAAGATCAACTAATCATGACCTCCGATGTAATGAAGCAAGTCAAAGAGTTTCAAGATGAGGCACTGAAAGAAGATCGTCTAAACTCCGAAAGAATGAGAGGTCTGGTTGAGGAATTGGGTGAGAATACGCTGGGTGTCAAAACCAATTTGGGCGAGTGTGGATTCCTCGTTTCGGGGATCTACGGGCAAAGATCATGGATGAGGCCCATAAGACTCGATACTCCATTCATCCAGGTGCCACCAAAATGTATCAAGACATGAAGAAAGATTATTGGTGGCCGGGTATGAAGCGTGACGTGGTGGGGTATGTAAGTAGATGTCTCACTTGCTTACAGGTGAAAGCTGATCATCAAAAGCCGTATGGGAAGATCCAACCTCTAGACATACCGGAGTGGAAGTGGGAGCATATCACCATGGATTTCATTACAAAGCTGCCGCGTACTCCAAAAGGGTATGATGCCATATGGGTGATTGTTGATCGTCTGACAAAGAGTGCTCACTTCCTGCCGATCCGCGAGACATATTCGTCTGAAAGGTTGGCTGACCTATTCGTCAAGGAAATTGTAACTCGTCATGGTGTGCCGGTGTCTATATATCTGATCGTGACACTCGGTTTACATCAAAATTTGGAAGAAATTTCATGATGCCATGGGACGAGGTTACATATCAGCACGGCTTATCATCCCCAAACTGATGGTCAGTCTGAGAGGACCATTCAGACATTAGAAGACATGTTGCGGGCGTGTGTGATTGATTTTGGAGGAAGTTGGGATGACCACCTACCGTTAGTCGATTCTCATACAACAATAGCTATCATGCTAGCATTGGCATGCCACCATATGAGATGCTATACTGGAGGAGATGCAGAACACCCGTTTGTTGGGGTGATATTGGTCAGAAAGAATTAGGGAGCGTCGAGGTGATTGAAGCTACGACCGAAAAGCTCGAAAAGATCAAGGCCTTCATGAAGGCAGCCAAAGATAGATAGAAGTCGTATGCCGATAAACGACGCAGACTGATTGAGTTCTGTTGGACCAAAAGAACCAATGAGCCAAGATCAGAAAACCTCTAAGTCCCACATGGTATCACAACAACTGCTGAAAGCTTCATCAGCAGTTTGACAAGTGCTGAAGACTTCAACAGCTGAAGATCAAGTGCTGAAGACTTCAACAGCTGAAGATCAAGTGATGAAGACTTCAACAGCTGAAGAGTTTACAAGTGCTGAAGATCAAAACTGATGTACAAAGTCTGAAGACAAAGACTGAAGACATCAGCTGATGATATCTACTGAAGTCATCAGCTGATGAAACATCTGAAGTTCAAAGTCTGAAGATCAAGTACTGAAGCGTCAGTAGTTTGTCACAACTGCTGAAGAGTACTTCTTCAATAGTTGTGATATCAGTAGTTTTATATTTTTAGTTTCAGTAGTTTTGTAAAACGACTGAAGAGCTTGTTCTTCAGTCATTGTAGTTTCAGTAGTTTTATATTTCTCAGTAGTTGTAACAACTGATAACACTTAGCATTTTTTGTAAGAAGATGTCAGTTGTTTTGACATCTTTAGTAGTTGTGTTTCAGTTGAAATAAATCTGTTAGATGTCACTATCAAGTGACATCAGCAGACGTCACATCTCTTATATAAGAGGTGTCGACCTAATCATAATTGTGACATTCTGTTACCACGAAAGCGAATATTGAATGAAATATATTTGCAGATATTCTCTCTCTATAACCGTCTTTGTTCTTCATGAATATCGTTTTGTTCTTGTGATTCGACTAATTCATTGGTTGAATTCCGCTGCAATACTCGTCAATCAATCAAACATAGATCACTGATCCTAACAAGTGGTATCAGAGCATGGTTAATCATTGATCGATCTCAAATGATCATTGAAACTGCTAATTGATTTCTGTGTTTGATTGAATTAGCGTATTTGCAAGAACTGGTTATAGATTATTGAATTTCTGCCGCTTTCGTTCATTTATTTTGAGATCTTCTGGTTCAATTGGTTGTTGCGTTTTTGTTCTAAATCTGTTTTAGCTTAACCGAATTTGATTGAATCCGAGATGATGACTCCTTCTAATGATCCTCACAATACCGGTTCCTCAACCAAGCCTTCGATGCTGGTTAGGACCGAGTATAACATATGGCAACGAAGAATGCTTCATCACCTGTCTGTTAACAGTTCAGGTTGTTGGACATCTGTGGTACATGGACCACATAAGCCTATGGTGAACAATCCGGAAACCAATCAAATGGTTCCGAAGAAGAAGGAACAGTACTCTGATGAAGATCGAAAACTATTTGAGATTGATGCTAAAGCCCATGGAATTCTGGCCATGGCACTGCCTAATGAAATCTATTCAGGGCTTATGCATCATGAAACTGCTCATGATCTCTGGAATGCCCTAAAGGAACAATTCGGTGGCACAGATGAGGTCTTAGCAAACAATAGAGAGATCCTTGCCCAACAATATGAGACATTCTCTCATAGAAAGGGTGAGACACTGACTCAACAGTTTGAGCGCTTTTCCTGCTTGATATCTGAGCTGAAAATGGTGAAACAGGAATACACCAATAGCCAGATGAATAACAGATTCCTCAGATCACTGCCTGAGAGATGGGACACATACACTATTGTCCTACGCTCCAGTGCAAATCTAGAAGGCCTATCTCTCACCCAACTTCATGGGAAACTGCTTACATTTGAAAGAGAGATAGAGCAGAAGAGGAAACTGTCCTTATCAGGAAAGCTAACTGATGACTTTGTACCAGGCAATACTGCCTTGGTTGGTCATGAGTCAGAATATGCTGCATCTGAAAGCAATTATGATGAGCATATTGATTTCTCATCAAATAGTTCTGATCATGCATTTGTTGGTATTGAGAGTCACTCTGGCAGTAATAGTGACAATTTATGCTTCATCATGGATGATCTGAAAGGAATAGCTGATGATGATCTAGAAGAGATGGATATTCTAAGCCAAATGGCACTGATTAATATCAGATCTCAGAAGTTCTATAAGAGAACTGGCAGGAAATTTCCTGGACTCTCAGGCAAAACCAAAGTTGGTTTTGACAAGAGTAAGTTGAAGTGTCACAAATGCCAAAGGCTAGGACACTTTGCAAGAGAGTGTAGATCAACTGGATCTAACTCTCCTGCACCCTTTGTGACTTTTCCTAGTACTAGTCCACAAAACAGAGGGCAACATCCTGCTGGTTCTGGTCATTATTCACATCCTAGATCTCCTGCATACTTTGTTCCCCAGGGTCAAATGTCATATCCTTATCCCTGCTATTATGTGCCTCAACCAAATTCTGTTCAAGCTCCAATTGCACAACAACCACAAGCATTGCCTGAACCACAGCCTTCCCAATCTCATCAACAAACTCAACCTCAACAACACAGCTTCTTCACCCCGGAGTTGTTGACTGGAGCAGTTTACCAGATGACATGTCTGGTCATGAACAACTGTTCTCAGGTGCTGGTCAACTTGGTGGTGAAAGTCCATTTGGAAATCTAGCTCTTATGGCTTTGGATTCTACTGATACTTCATCCTCTAATGCCTCTACACCAAAGGTATCACAGGTATCTTCTGAGGAAAAAGCCAAATTATGTTCTGACACATGCATAGCAGCATTTGCATCTATTAGAGAAGCAAATGTAGCTTTAATCAACAAGAACATTGACCTAGAACAAATAATTTCCAAAAACAAAGCTGAATTTGAGTCTGTGCTTAATGATAAAAATGATGAGATTTACAAATGAAATGCCAAATAACTGATGATAAGGCTAGGGAAGAGATACTTCTAGAGAAGTATAAAGATCTCAAAGAAACCCTTGCAGTTACCCAGGTAGAGTGTGATAGATGGGTACAATCATGCAAAGGTTTTGAAATGCTTCTTAGTAAGCAATCTGCTTCCAATGTGAAGTTTGGTATTGGTTACAATCACACTGCTCCACCTACAGATTTTACTCCAAGAGCAGAGGTAGAATCTGATGGTGAGAGTAATAACCAATCCATCTCATCATGTGATCTACTTTCTGATACAGCACAATCAGAAGTAGAATTCAGCATCAAGCCCTCTCAGAACCTATCAGCTGATGTTGATGGTTCAAATGCTGACACTCACATGATCAATGAGTTAATCAACTCAGGAGTTAATTCTGAATGTCCTGAAAGGACTAGAGAGCAGGATTAACACCTGAAGTTCAAACTCCAACTGCTGTCAGTACTGAAGAGAAGAAAACTGCCAGTAGAAAGAGTTTGAAGACTACTAAGAGGCAGTCAAGAAAGCAAACAATGCTTCCAAAGCATTGAAGAGCAAGTCTCCAGTTGCTTCACCTTCTTTAGTTGATTATCAACCTAAGATGAAGAAGAAACCATGTGAAGTATGTGGTTTATTCAATCATCTTACAGATGATTGCTGGTACAAAAGAGGTTCCAAACTCAAACAAAAAGAAGAAATTAAAGAGAAAATGGTAAAAATGAAAACTGAGTTTGAGACCACATTTGCATCAGCAACATCAACACCTGTAACCCTTAAGTCCTCAAAGAAATCCAAAAAGGAAGGGGTTAAACAGGTGACAGCTGAGAGTGCTCAGAAGAAGAAGGTGCAACATAGGAACTTATCAAACTCCACTGGCAATGTGTCTGATGAGCTGAAAGCTTTATCACAAAATCAGACACAGCTGGTTATGATGGTTCAACATCTGTTGGGTAGAGTTAACCAACTAGATGTTCCTATGTTGAAACCACAGAAAAGGAGATCCAAGCCAAAGGATTCCTCTTCTACACCATCTTCTTCCTCTCAGGCTGTTGTTTCAAATAAACCTGTTAGTTTACACCTATTGATGAGACCAGGCCCAAAACCAAAAAGGGTTGGGTCTCCAAAACTAACTGATTGTTTATTTTTGCAGGGTTCTCCAACATGCCAAAGTAGCATCTGGTATGTAGACAGTGGGGGATCTATGCACATGACTGGGAACAGCTCTCTTCTTCATGACTACTCTCAAGGAAAGAAGGGATTTGTTTCTTTTGGCAATGATGCTAGGGGTTACATCATTGGTAATGGCTTTGTCTCCAATGGAGAAATCAAATTTGATGATGTTAATCATGTGGAAAATCTCAAGTACAATCTCTTGAGTGTCAGTCAAATGTGTGATAAAGGCCATGTTGCTCTTTTCACCAGTCAGAACTGTAGGATTCTGTCATCCAAAGTTTTGCATTGATTGACAAGGTGTTGGATGATCACACTCTCCTGAGAGAAAACAGGACAGGAAGAGTGTATGCCTTAGATCTTTCCAAGAAAATAGATCTCAAAGGCAATCCTTGCCTATTTTCCAAAGCCTCTTCTCAAGAATCTAAACTGTGGCACAGAAGGTTGGGTCATGTTAATTTCAAAAACATGAATCAGCTTATCCACAATAGTTTAGTCAGAGGCTTACCAATAAAGGAGTTCCACTGTGATGAAACCTGCACTGCTTGTTTAAAAGGAAAACAGCACAAAGTCTCATTCCCTCCTATTGAAGAGCCTAAGTCCACTGCCTGCTTGCAATTACTGCATATGGATCTATTTGGTCCTGTGAGAGTGATGAGCATGGAAAAGAAGAAATACTGTCTGGTAATTGTGGATGATTACTCCAGATTTGTATGGACTTTCTTTTTACATTCAAAGGATGAGGTTGCTCAGAAGGTTATTAACTTTGTGTTGTATATTGAGAAGCAGTATTCCCTTCCAGTCAAGTGCATCAGGAGTGATAATGGAACTGAATTCAGGAATCATACACTTGATGACTTCTATCTCTCAAAGGGAATCAAAAGGCAGTTTAGCATCCCAAGGACTCCAGAACAAAATGGAGTAGTGGAGAGAAAGAACAGGACTCTCATTGAAGCTGCAAGGTCCATGCTGGCTGACTCTGGTTTGCCACTGACCTTTTGGGCTGAAGCTGTCAACACAGCTTGCTATGTGCAGAATAGAGTTCTAGTAAATCAGAGGTTGATGAAGACTCCATATGAAGTTCTCCATCATTTGGCTCCTCTAATTTCATTTTTCAAAGCATTTGGGTGTCCCTGTTTTATTCTCAACACAAGGATCAACTCCATCAATTTGATCCTAAGGTGGATGCTGGGTATTGTTGGTTATTCATCTACTTGCAAGGCATACAGAGTCTTCAACTGTAGAACAAAGATAGTTGAAGAGACTCTGCATGTGAAGTTTAATGAATCTCCTTTGGACAAGATTCCACAAAAACCTGTGGAGTTGTTTGATTTGGACATACTGCAATATGTTCCTTATCAACCTCCAGCTGTTGCAGATCCTGTGGCTCAATCATCTTCTGCAGCATGTCTTCCACCTGGTGGTATTGATGATGATGATGATGATAATATCAATACTCACCTATTCAAGTTTAGTGACCAACTGCCTGTGTCTGCTAAACTTGATGTTCTGTAGCTTCAGCAGTTCCATCCACAACAAATGCTGATGAGATCTCTGTTTCCTCTACATCTTTTGAGTTACCATAAAATTCTTGGTTTCAAGAGTCTACATCAACATCTGCTGCTGCTGAAGGTTCTACAAACACTTGCACAGATCTCATTGTTTATCAAGAACTGAAGAATCACCCCATGACTCAGATTATTGGTGATATCAATGCTGGTGTTTCAACCAGAAGTCAATTGTCTAACTTCTGCTTCTATGCTCTCTTCATCGGTCAGCTAGAGCCAAAGAACTACCATGTTGCTTTGAGAGACAATGGATGGGTTGAAGCTATACAGCTTGAGGTACTTCAGTTCAAGAAACAGCAAGTGTGGGAACTTGTTCCTCTTCCCCCAGGTAAGTGTGCAATAGGCACTAAATGGGTGTTTAGGAATAAAACCAATGAAAATGGGCTTATTGTTAAGAACAAGGCTAGACTGGTTGTACAAGGGTTTTCACAAGAAGAAGGTATTGATTATGATGAAACCTTTGCCCCTGTAGCCAGACTAGAGGCAATCAGATTGTTCTTAGCCTATGCTGCATTCCACAATCTTAAGTTTTTCAAATGGATGTTAAAAGTGCATTTTTATATGGTAAAATAAAGGAAGAAGTTTATGTGTGTCAACCACCAGGCTTTGAGGATAATAAACATCCTGAATGGGTGTACAAACTTGATAAGGCTCTTTATGGGTTGAAACAAGCTCCTAGAGCCTGGTATGAGACACTCTCTACTTTTCTTCTTAAGAATAATTTCACTAGAGGCTCCATTGATAAAACTTTGTTTATTAAGAGGTGGATCAGCATAAGCTACTTGTTCAGATTTATGTTGATGATATTATTTTTGCATCCTCTGATCCCCAGTTGTGTGATGATTTTACAACCTAATGAAAAAGAGGTTTGAAATGAGTGCAATGGGAGAATTACAGTTTTTTCTAGGCTTGCAAATCAAACAAAAGGCTGATGGAACCTTTATTCATCAGTCAAAATATACAAAAGATCTTTTGAATAAGTTTGATTTACAAAACTGTAAGCCCTGTTCTACTCCCATGTGCAACACACAAACTGGATGCTGATCAGAAAGGTAAAGCTGTTGATGAAACGCTTTACAGATGTATGATTGGGTCCTTGATGTATCTAACAACTTCTAGACCAGATAATATGTTTGCTACATGTGTTTGTGCTAGATTTCAGGTTGCTCCTAAAGAGTCTCATTTGATTGCAGTCAAGAGAATCTTTAGATATTTGCAAGGTACACAATCTCTAGGTTTATGGTATTCCACTGGACACTCTTGCAAATTAGTTGCTTTTTTAGATAGTGACTATGCAGGGTGCAAGTTAACTAGAAAGTCAACTTCTGGTGGTTGTCAATTCTAGGCAACTGTTTGATTTTGGCAGAGTAAGAAACAAACATCTGTTGCTACATCAACTGCTGAGGCCGAGTACATTGCTGCTGCAAGTTGCACCTCTCAGGTACTCTGGCTTCAGAACCAACTTCTGGATTATGGCATTACAGAGACTAAGACTCCATTGTTAATGGATAGTGCTTCAGCTCTGTGTATTGTCAAAAATCCAGTCCAGCACTCTAGGACCAAACATATAGAGATCAGACATCATTTTATTCGGGATTGCTTTGAAAAAGGTCTGATTGATTCTAAGTTTGTGCCTAGTGCTGATGAGCTCGCAGATATTTTTACTAAGCCTTTGGATAGTTCTAATTTCCAAAACCTTGTGTTAAGGCTTGGTATGCTGCAGCTAGAATAAGTGACAACTACTGATGATTTCAGTAGTAATTACTTGTGATCATTGGTACCCATGTCACATATAAGTACTGATGAGTCCTTTTCCCTTCAGTAGTTTTTATAACTACTAATGGCTAAATGCCTCACAAGTACTGAAGTACTTTATCTGTTCCAAACTACTGATGTAGTTAAAACTACTGATGTAGTTACAACTACTGAAATCAGTATAAACAGATAAGTACTGATGTCCTATGAAACACCTGAAAATCAGATGCAAAGTCTGATGAGTAAGTGTTGAGGACATCATGAAACAGCTGAAAAACTATGAATTGACGACAACTACTGAAGAGAACTTTCTCTTCAGTTGTTTCAACAACTGCTGTTTCATTTTAAAACAACTGAAGCAAAACCATGTCTTCAGTAGTTTTTATAACTACTGATGACTAATACCAAGTCTTCAGTTGTTTACAACAACTGATGACAAAACCACTGTCTTCAGTAGTTTCACAACTACTGATGACAAACACCAAGTCCTCAGTTGTTTCAATCATCTGAAGTCAAAACCACGGTCTTCAGTAGTTTTCTAACTTCTGATGCCTAACACCACGACTTCAGCTGTTTCAACGTCTGAAAGGATAATACCATGTCAACAGTCGTTTAAAACTACTGATGACTAACACCACATCCTTCAGTCGTTTCTTACCCGTACCCTATAAATATCCCTGACCTAATCCTTCAAAGCTTCATCTTCTTCAAACCTAACGTTCCTTTCCAAAACTTCCTCTTCTCAATGGCGTCCATGACAATTAAACCGCGACACAACTGTGTTGCCTACCTTACTAAATCGCCTGTCTGGGCTAAGTTCGATACTGCTATCAATCTTATGATTCAGTCCCAATACAAAACGGCATTTCTTTTGAATCCCATTCTACATGCCGAATCCTCCAACAGTTTTGGATGAACGTCACCATTACCACTGGGGAGAACAACACACCATCTCTCCAGTCGGTCATCAACAACAAAGAAGTGGTCATCACTCCTGCAATAATCCGCCAAATTCTTCATCTGGATGATGCTATTTCTCCTGCTGGATATCCCAAGGGCACTATAGATCTATCCTTTGCCCAGCATGGATATCAGGGCAATCTAAGTGCCTCCACTATCATGAAGAAACACTTCCATGACGCTGAACGCCTAATTTTTCACATGGTGAATGTATGTTTGGCTCCTAAGACTTCGTCTTGGGATCAAATGTCATCAAAGTGGCAGCAGGTAATGTATTCTATTCTTGAGCAACACCGTTAAACTTTTCAGAAATAATATTTTCGGAGCTCAAGGATATGGCTCAAAAACTAACTGCTAACCGTGGATATTATATCCACGGTTCATAATGGCCATCATTACAAACCAGCTTTATGCTGAGGGACTTGTTGGCTTGGGAGTCCCTGCTACGGCTGTTCAGCCGGAAGTATACTCCCGGCACAACTCTGACCAGACACTCAAATTGGCTGCCAAGCTGCGCAAAACCACGCAGCTGGAACCCACAGCCACCACCTCCAAATCAAAAGTCCCACCAAACCCACCAAAAAGAAACCCAAAACGGCTACTCAAGGAATTGAGTCCCCTGAGGATGCCCCTGCAACACAAACGCAGGAGATATCCACTGGTCCAAACCCCCTAGTGGATATAAGGACTCTTCCAGCCATAGCCGCTTAGGACTCCTCTCAACAGGAGCCTACAGCAACCACACAAGGGGTACCTACACATCTGGGATCTTCCTCACTTGAGGGGATTGCCATTGAAGAGCACCAACCTCCCCAGGTGCACACTGCTTCTATCCCTTCACCCCATACAACCTCCCCTCACAGCCCAACTTTAATAGTTGCACAAGTGCTGACTCAACTGCACTCCTCACCCCCTCCCCCAAAACCACTTACTACTAGGAACACCTCTACCATTGAGGGGGAGGAACACAGTGCAATTGAGAACCCACAGCACAGGGGTTTACCAATTCTATCTCCTGGTGTAGATAAGGAGCTTAGAATATCTAGTGAGGCTGCCACCTCTTCTGAATAAGCACATGATCAGAATGAGGCTGGTAACATTGCTAAGACCTCACTAGAGGCAACAGCTGATGATGGACATTGTCCTGAGGCTGGAAGTCCCCAGTACCAAGAAAAAGGGGCACATGCAACAACTGGTCTACACACCAGTGCATGTACATCCTGCTCCAAGCAGGAGGTCAGATGATTCAGCTTCGGCTGATGATGACCTGGGCTTTTTCTACGATGTTCTTGCCCAGAACACAATCCTTGAAGAGAAAGTCAGTAGGCTGCAAAACCTACTTGACCAACTCTCACAAGGAGAAAGACCATCTGCCTCCACCAACCCACAGATGGCACCTTCAGTTGAAGGTTCCCCAAACACTGAGCCACTCCAAACTCAGCCACCTGCCTCTACTTCAGGCACTATTTCTCAGGAACAGAACCCTCCTGAGCAAATAGTTGCTGTACTTCAAAATTCCCTCCCTCTCATCACACCCATAATCACTGACATTGTCACTAAAGCCATTGATGAGAGGCTTTCCTCAACTTTACAACCCTTGATTGATGCTGCTGTGCAAAAGACACTTTCTGCGGTACAAACCCCTTCCACCAATGCATCCAAAAAGGGGGATAGTACTGCAGTGAAAGAAAAGAGAGGAAGAGAACAGAGGAAGAGAAGGCTCAAAAGCAAGCCCAAGAGGAGGAGAAAGAAAAGCAACCACTGCTCACTTACTAACGAAAGAAAAGTGCTGATGATCAACCTACTGCTGAAGACAAATCCTTGGAAGAGCTGGTAAAAGATGCTGATAATACACACAGTCGATCCATGGATAAAATAATTGAACAACTCTTCAGGCAAGGGTTTGATACAGCCACATTGGATAGTGAGATCAGAAGGTTGGAAGTGCAAGAGATTCAAACCCGATGGGCTGGGTATGATGCACTTGAAAAAGAGAGATTGGAGATCATGATCCGCTTCATTGCAAAATACTTAGGAATCTTTAATGGAGATTCGCGCGTGGACCAGAGACAGTATTCTGGCTATAGCCACCAGAATCTGTCTATCTGAGCAATTCCACAAGGGGATTATTGTTGAAGCCCTTGATGAGGCTGGGGCTGGTAAAAGGTTGGAAATGGCAAAACTTACAAAGGCTAAACTTACTACAAAGATGCTGGATCAACCTTCCCTTCCACCCACTCAAACACAGCCTACCCCTCAAATCTCCAAACCAATCTCTAAGCCCAAATCGAAACATCCTCATTCTTCAAAACCAATTCCTTTACCAACCCAACCATCATCCAGTGATGCACCTAGAAGGAGGAGAAGGGTGCTGAGGATAGAAGAAGAAGAAGAAGAAGAAGAGGATGAAGATGATAGTCTGCCACTCTCTACTGTTCTAAAGCTACCGAAACCCAGAAGTCAACCCATGATCACACCTGACTCTCAAAGGGAAATGGTTAGAGTCAAGATAGAAGATGAAGAACAGCAGAAACAGCACGATGAGCAACTACTAAAGATGGTTGACAAGGAATTTCCTCAGTCATCATCTATACAAGCCATGAAAGGGCATGCTCAGAGGCTGTACACTCTCAGGCACACATTTCAGTATCAGAAGAAGAGAGTGAGAGTACGGCTAGACCCCAAGGTGAGTTCTAGAATCCATAAAAGAACTATTCCACACAGATACAATGGCCAGGTTAGAAAAATAATAGATTCTACCATCATGTTGGCCATTGTAGTCTCACCTTGGGAAATAATTGATGAATTCAAGAAAGCTCATAAATCAAAGATGACCCCTCAAGCTTTACTAGAAAACAAGATGATCAAAAAGGGGTTGTTATATAAAAAGCTTGAAGACATCAAGAAGAATGAGCTCCAGTTACTCCTTGAAGGCACCCATCCTGATGAATTTGTCTATAGGGAGGTAACTACAGTGGAGCTGAAAAATGGCAGGACCATGAAGTACTTATCTGAGTACTATGGTCCAGAGTTCTTCTTCGAAGGAGGAGTAGAAGAACTCTCCAAGGAGGAACAAGTTGTTCTCCTTGAGGCCTATGTTCGAGAGTCATACAGACTCATTATGGGGAAGTAAATCTCATGAATGGGATAACAACTCTGTGTCCAGTTCCCCAAAACAGAGTTCCCATTCATACCTTGCCAAACAAATATCTGAGATTTCTTCCCAGACCGGAGCTTACATGGGTCATCTTCTCTACTGATCAAGAAGGAAAAAGACCAATCTTTTTCCAACAATAAGTGTGATAATAAATAAATTAGAGGTTTTGGTTGCATTGGTTCAGGGGGAGTTTGTTGGACCAAAAGAACCAATGAGCCAAGATCAGAAAACCTCTAAGTCCCACATGGTATCACAACAACTGCTGAAAGCTTCATCAGCAGTTTGACAAGTGCTGAAGACTTCAACAGCTGAAGATCAAGTGCTGAAGACTTCAACAGCTGAAGAGTTTACAAGTGCTGAAGATCAACAACTGATGTACAAAGTCTGAAGACAAAGACTGAAGACATCAGCTGATGATATCTACTGAAGTCATCAGCTGATGAAACATCTGAAGTTCAAAGTCTGAAGATCAAGTACTGAAGCGTTAGTAGTTTGTCACAACTGCTGAAGAGTACTTCTTCAGTAGTTGTGATATCAGTAGTTTTATATTTTTAGTTTCAGTAGTTTTGTAAAACGACTGAAGAGCTTGTTCTTCAGTCGTTGTAGTTTCAGTAGTTTTATATTTCTCAGTAGTTGTAACAACTGATAACACTTAGCATTTTTTGTAAGAAGATGTCAGCTGTTTTGACATCTTCAGTAGTTGTGTTTCAGTTGAAATAAATCTGTTAGATGTCACTATCAAGTGACATCAGCAGACGTCACATCTCTTATATAGAGGTGTCGACCTAATCATAATTGTGACATTCTGTTACCACGAAAGCGAATATTGAATGAAATATATTTGCAAATATTCTCTCTCTATAACCGTCTTTGTTCTTCATTGAATATTGTTTTGTTCTTGTGATTCGACTAATTCATTGGTTGAATTCCGCTGCAATACTCGTCAATCAATCAAACATAGATCACTGATCCTAACAAGTTCCAGGTGGGTGACCGGGTTATGTTGAAGTTCTCGCCGTGGAAATGTATTATAAGGTTCAGAAAGAGGGGCAAGTTGAGCACCAGGTATATAGGCCCTTTCCGAATCACTGCTCGAGTAGGAGAGGTGGCCTATAAATTGGAACTTCCAGATGAGTTAAGTGGAATTCACCCAACATTCCATGTATCTCACTTAAGAAAGTGTTTGGCGGATGAAGATATGATTGTTCCACTGGAAGACATCAAGGTAGAAGAACGACTCAACTATGTAGAGCAACCAGTGGCGATCATTGACCGAAAAGAAAAGAGATTGAGAAATAAGGTGGTTCCTCTTGTGTGTGTACAGTGGTAGCACGGGAAGGGATCCGAGTCAACGTGGGAGACTGAAGATGAGATGAGACAGCATTATCCACGTTTGTTTGAGGAATAACAGGTTTCAGGGACGAAACCTATTTAAGGGGGGTGGACTTGTAACACCCGGATCTTTCATTTTTTAAATAAAGAGAGAATAAAGTGAAGAAAAAGGGGGAAAATATATTTTACCCAAGTTGAAGGGTAAAAAGTGCCAAAAGGACAAAAAGGGTTGAAAAGTTGGTGTAAAGTGGGCATGGCCGCCCACTACTTTCCCACAACTCTCAATTCAGTAGAATTCTAGAGAGAGAAAGTGCAGAATTCGGATTTTGGAAGAAACAGGCTGAAGAAGTGAATTCAAGTGAGTTTTTAGGCGGTTGAACTCAAATTCAGACGAGTTGGAAGAAGTCCTGCTCAAGAGCTGTTAAGGTGAGTTCTAGAACCCCTCATTTATATGTTTTCAAACGATTTTGGGGCTGGAATACAAATCTATATGTTTTATTGATCTGGGTCTCGGACCCGTATGTTTTTCATGCGGGTTTGACGATGTTATGATGTTATGTGTGTTCATGTTCTTGTTATATGTTGAATCCGAGGGCTTAGAAGGTAAGATCTAAGCTTAGAGCATGAAAATAGTGGTTATAGTATGATTCTGCAGTTTCAGTTCCGATTGGGTTAAGTTCAAAATTGGCCTGTGTTAGAAACCAATGCGGATGAGTAATAGTCAATGCGGGTGAGCATTTGACCAAGTCCGGAACAATGCGGATGGGAAGAGTCAATGCGGATGAGCATTTGACTAGGTCTGGACAAATGCGGCGACCCAATGCGGATGACTGTACCAATGCAGATGAGTATTTGGCTAAGTATAGCCAATGCGGATGAACAAAGTAAGTCAATGCGGACGACTGTAACCAATGCGGATGAGTACAGCCAATGCAGATGAGCATTTTGCCTAAGTGTTGGCAAATGCGGATGAGCATTTGGCTAAGTATAGCCAATGCGGATGAACAAAGTAAGTCAATGCGGACGACTGTAACCAATGCGGATGAGTACAGGCAATGCGGATGAGCATTTTGCCTAAGTGTTGGCAAATGCGGATGAGTATTAGACAAATGCGGATGAACAGTAACCAATGCGGATGAACAACAGCAAATACGGATGAGCATTTTGCCTAAGTGTTGGCAAATGCGGATGAGTATTAGACAAATGCGGATGAACAGTAACCAATGCGGATGAACACTTAGAATAATTTCAGGTTTTGAATGAAAGGTGGAGATGTAAGCCTTGACTTGGGTGGTTCCCGAGGGTTAGGAATATGGACTTTTAAGGTCCTAGATGTTATGTTGGGCATGTATGATGTTGATGATGTTGCATGATTATGCATGATGTATGTTATAAATGTATGATGCAATGTATGATGATGCATGAGTGTATGTTTATGTTCCTTATTGTGATGTATGCATGTCTTCCCATGGCTTTACGTATGAATGAATGTATGAAAGTATTATATAACGTAAAGTGGAAGATAAAGAAAGAGGAACATAATGAATGAAAGAATAAATGCATGCATTATGAATGATGAATGAATGAAGGAAAGGCTTGCAAGCATACAATGAGGTGAGCAACGTATGGTTGCAAAAGACTCGGATCACAGGCAATCATGGAGATTGCCAATGGGGTGAGCAACGTGCGGTTGCAAAAGACTCGGATCATAGGCATCATTAAGATGTCCAGAGAAAGGAGGTGAGCAACTAAGTTGTTGCAAAAGACTCGGACAATGAGCAGTCAATGAGATTGCCAAAGAGGTGAGCGACCTGGTTGTCGTAAAAGACTCGGAGGAACGAACGTACCTAATGAACCTAAGGCAGTATGAAAGAATGCAAAAGAAAGAATGAGTACGTTAATAAAAAGTTTGCGTATACTATGAATGATGATTACTATGGGAAGAGGAATGAATGTGTATGCTTATGTTAATGATTATATCTTCTGTGTATGCGTATGATGCATGAGTGCAGGACAGAAATGTACGGTTTTAACAAAAGAATAATGTATGTTTTACGAAAACTAGAACTCACTCAGCAAAGCTGACTTTTATGTGTTTCCAGTTGGCAGGTAAGGTTGCTGAGATGGCACGGGGCGGCTGCTTAGTTATTTTTGGAGGGCATCTAGTTAATTAAAGGCTTTTGTGGTGTAATACAAGAATGTATTCTGAATTAATCAACAATATATTATTTTGCAAAAGTTAATATAAATTTAAATGAATGACAGTTGAATGTTTCCGCTGCTATGCTTTTGGTAATGATGGATAAAATTTATGTTACATGCGATGATTGACCAGCTGTGAGTGTCCCGGAACGGGGCCTTACAATTAACCAATGCGGATGACCAACTTACTAATGCGGATGATCAAGTGGAAATGCTGATCAAGATTATCTCATCCGCATTTGTCAATGCAGATGAACAAGCAGAGATGCAGATCAAGACTTAGACTAGTTTCTGATGTAGTAGGTCAGGGGTAGTTTAGTCATTTTGTTAAGGCGTCTTGTCTGCCTATAAATAGAATAGTTAACCTCGTACTGAGGCGACGGCTGATAAATAGAGAATTTTTGTTGTAATTATTCTCTGTAACTTATCAACTTTCATATATCAATACAAACAGCATTTATGAGTATTTTTCTTGCCTTGAATGTTCTTTGATTGTTTGTTTCCACCACTCAATCATTGACTTGATTATCATATTCGATTCTCAGTAAGAATATCACTCTTACTCAACCCCAGTCAATATTAAATCAAACAGACAAGTTTCAGTCAGATGCTGACTCAGACAAAACTTTTTACTGGGTCAGCTTCTGACTCGGTCAGACCTTATTCAGTCAACGTAATCAAACAGCCCTTAGACTATGAAACTTTGGGTGCTTTAAAAAAATTTTGAGTGCCTTAATCAATTTAATACTTACTTAAACTAGATTTTTTTTACAATAAAAAAATGTTACATTAAATTACACAATTGTTTGGATTTAAACACAAGACTTTTCCTCTAAAATATAAAGGGTTTACCAAGTAAACTAACCCTACCAAGATAATTTGTAATTGAGTGGTCCTAAGCCCCCTAAATATTTATTGCCTTGCACTATGATTTCTACATGATAACAGGAGACATGCTACTTAACGATTAGGAGTTGTAACACCCCACTTTAACAAAAGTAATTGTTCTCTCTTAACACCCGATTCAAACAAGAAACTAAGTTTGGTCGGTGGATTTTACTTTTTTTTCTTTTTTTGTTTTTTTGTGTTTAAGATTTTCTTTTGTTCATTTTGTTTGTGTTTTATTTTTTTTTTTTGTGTTATAATATGGTTTGTTTTGAGTGCGGGTTCGAGATTTTGGGGTGGAGTTTTTTGTGGGTTTCTTGTATCTGGACATGTGTCCTTGATTTGTAGCCTTTGTTGACGTTGTCTTTCTCTAGATTCTTGCTTTCTTTCTTTCGTTATCAATACCCTGACGATTCTTGCTTTCTTTCTTTCGTTATCAATACCCTGACGATTCTTGCTATTAAGGTTTGGATTTTTCTTTTGTTTGCTATTTTCGGGGCTTTGATTTTCGTCGGTTTTCTATTTTGGACTATATCGCTTTCTTGCGGCTTTGATTTTCGTTTGTTTTGTGTATGATGTTCTAATTATAAGGTTTGGTCGGTGGTGGATTTTCCTTTTTTTTGTTTTTTTGTGTTTAAACTTTTCTTTTGTTTATTTTGTTTGTGTTTTATTTATTTATTTTTTTTGGGTTTTAATATTGTTTGTTTTGGGTATAGGTTCGAGATTTTGGGGTGGGTTTTTTTGTGGGTTTTTGTATCTGGACACGTGTCTTTGATTTGTAGGTTCGTTGACGTTGTCTTTCTCCGGATTCCTGCTTTCTTTCTTTCATTATCCATGCCCTGACAAATCTCGTTATTAAGGTTTCGGTTTTCCTTCTGTTTGCTCTTTTCGGGGCTTTGATTTTCGTCAGTTTTCTATTTTGGACTGTGTCACTTTCGTGCGCCTTTGATTTTCGTTTGTTTTGTGTATGGTGTTCTAATTAAAAGGTTTGTTCGGTGATGGATTTTCCGTTTTTTTTTGTTTTTTTGTGTTTAAAATTTTCTTTTGTTTATTTTGTTTGTGTTTTATTTTTTTTATTTTGTTTGTGTTTTAATATGGTTTGTTTTGGGTGTGAGTTCAAGATTTTGGGGTGGGTCTTTTGTATCTGGACACGTGTCTTTGATTTGTAGGGTTCGTTGACGTTGTCTTTCTCCGGGTTCCTGCTTTCTTTCTTTCGTTATCGATACCCTAATGATTCTCGCTATTAAGGTTTGGGTTTTCATTTTGTTTGCTATTTTCGGGGCTTTGATTTTCATTGGTTTTCTATTTTGGATTGTGTTGCTTTCTTGCGGCTTTGATTTTCGTTTGTTTGTGTATGGTGTTGGGATTTGATTTAGTTTTTGGGTTCTGTATGTTCTAGTGTGTTATGGATTTGGGGTTTTGATGTATTTTACTTTGTGTATTTTATTGATTTTATGGTTTTGAACCTTCATTTTGATTTTGATTTAGGGTTATATTGAAACTTGCATATGCACGACAACGCGCGCACCAAAACCTAGTTAGAATTAAAAAAACTAAGATTTTAATAAACCAAAATACTGCAAATATGATTAATAGATGCATTTAACTTTTAATTTGTCACCAAGTATAATATTACTCCTATCATTACATAATTTTATATTTATTTTTCACTTGATTTTTATCACAATAATAATTATAAGATAAATAAAAAAAATACATTTAATACATACTAATTACCAAATTAGTTAGCATCATGTGTTGTATATCGTGTTTTGTTGGATTGTATCTACCTTTTTCTTTTTTTTTCTACTTTTCTTGATCGATAGCGTTTTTATTTCCACCAAATACTTTGGCATATTTTACAATTTAATCTCAATATTTTTTTTACTTATAACTTTGGTCTCCTATAATTTTTATATATTTTACGAATTTTTCATTTTACGTCTTGGTATAAAATTTGCGAGTTAACATATTGCATCCTGCGTTTGTGGTTAAACATTTAAGCTCATATTTCTGCGTTCAATGGTAGCGTCGCAATGCACTGGTACTAGATAGATTGTTTGTTTTATATGTTTTACGTTTCGCATGTTATCGATACCCTGACGATTCTTGCTATTAAGGTTTGGATTTTCCTTTTGTTTGCTCTTTTCGGGGCTTTGATTTTCGTCGGTTTTCTATTTTGGACTATGTGGCTTTCTTGCGGCTTTAATTTTCTTTTTTTATGTATGATGTTTTAATTATAAGGTTTGGTCGGTGGTGGATTTTCCTTTTTTTGTTTTTTTTTTTGTGTTTAAAATTTTCTTTTGTTTATTTTGTTTGTGTTTTATTTTTTTTATTTTTTTGTGTTTTAATATGGTTTGTTTTGGGTATAGGTACGAGATTTTGGGGTGGGGTTTTTTGTGGGTTTTTGTATCTGGACACGTATCTTTGATTTGTAGGTTCGTTGACGTTGTCTTTCTCCGGATTCTTGCTTTCTTTCTTTCTTTCGTTATCGATGCCCTGACGATTCTTGCTACTAAGGTTTGGGTTTTCCTTTTGTTTGCTCTTTTCGAGGCTTTTATTATCGTCAGTTTTCTATTTTGGACTGCGTCGCTTTCTTGCGCCTTTGATTTTCGTTTGTTTTGTGTATGGTGTTCTAATTAAAAGGTTTCGTCGGTGGTGGATTTTCCCTTTTTTTTGTTTTTTTGTGTTTAAAATTTTCTTTTTGTTTATTTTGTTTGTGTTTTATTTATTTATTTTTTTTAATTTTTTTTGTGTTTTAATATGGTTTGTTTTAGGTGTGACTTTTTTGTATCTGGACACGTGTCTTTGATTTGTAGGGTTCGTTGACGTTGTCTTTCTCCAGGTTCCTACTTTCTTTCTTTCGTTATCGATACCCTGACGATTCTCGCTATTAAGATTTAGGTTTTCATTTTGTTTGCTATTTTCGAGGCTTTGATTTTCATTGGTTTTCTATTTTGGATTGTGTCGCTTTCTTGCGGCTTTGATTTTCGTTTGTTTTGTGTATGGTGTTGGGATTTGATTTAGTTTTGGGTTCTGTATGTTCTGGTGTGTTATAGATTTGGGGTTTTGGTGTATTTTACTTTGTGTATTTTATTGATTTTGTGGTTTTGAACCTTTATTTTGATTTTGATTTAGGGTTATATTAAAACTCGTATATGCGCGGCAACGCGCGCACCAAAACCTAGTTAGAATTAAAAAAACTATGATTTTAATATACCAAAATACTACAAATATGATTAATAGATGCATTTAACTTTTAATTTGTCACCAAGTATAATATTACTCCTATCATTACATAATTTTATATTTATTTTTCACTCGATTTTTAACACAATAATAATTATAAGATAAATGAAAAAACATACATTTAATACATACTAATTACCAAATTAGTTAGCATCATGTGTTGTATATTGTGTTTAGTTGGATTGTATCTACCTTTTTCTTTTTTTTTTCTTTTTTCTTAATCGATAACGTTTTTATACTGCATTCTTGAAAACCAAATACTTGTGTTCTTTGTGTTCTGTCTCTTGCATTACTTGTGTTCTTAAGTATCTTATCTTGGTTAATCTAGTTTACTGTTTGATCAAAGTTTAGTTAATCTCCTATTTGTATTGTTGTGTTGTAACTTAACCCTTCAACGATCCTGCATTTGGTATCAGAGCATTTCAGGCTCTTGATATAAGATCTCACCATCTTAAGATCACTCACACACACAAATACTCAAACTTTTCAAATGGCAGCCATTTCCAAAACTTATATGGAAACTGGAACCATGAACAAGTCCCCACTGATTACTCTTGATGAGTTTGATACTTGGTGTTTAGGAATGGAAGGTTTCATCAGGTCTCTTGATTCAAGAATGTGGGAGTCTATTGAGAATGGACCTTTCATACCCAGCACCCCTTCTGCTACTGGTGCTAGTATGATTCCCAAATATGTGGCTAACTACTCTGATGAAGATAGGTAGAGAGTAGAGATAGACAGAAAAGCCATGATAGCTCTTCAAACTGCCCTTCCAAACTCTGTATACAGAGGTTTCAAGAAGTGCAAAACCGCCAAGCAGTTGTGGGATGCACTAGAACTGATGTATGAGGGTTCTTCTGAAGCCAAGGAGAACAAGAAGGATCTCCTGAAGCAGCAGTTTGAAAACTTCACCTTCAAAACAGGTGAAACCATGACTCAGCAGTATTTCAGGTATGTTGAGATCGTGGATACCCTAGTGGATGGAGGAGTTTCTCTTGAAAACAGAGACATTGTAAGGAAGTTCATGTCCTCACTTCCTAGGCAATGGACACACTACTGTGTGGTGATCAAGAGAACTGAAAATCTCAAAACTCTTACTCTGACAGAGTTATATGGGATTTTCAGTGGCTACCAGATGCAGATGAACATGCAAGGTTCATCTGGCAACTCCAACAATCAAATGGGTTCAGCCCTACATGTGATTGAAAGGGATAGCATAGAACCCAAACATCATCTCTTATGCTACCCAGACAATTCACCAAAGGGTCCCTTCATCACCTTCCCACAGACACCAAGGGAGAACTACACTCAAGGAAGCCCATTCCAAGAGACAAGCTCTTCTCAAGCTTTTGTGTCTTCTGATGAAAGTTGTGGCAACTCTCTTTTCACTCTTGAAGACCTGGACTGTATCCATCCAGATGATCTAGAATATATGGAAATAGTACAGCAGATGGCTCTTCTCGCTCACAAAGCCAAGAAGTTCTACAAGAGGACTAGAACGAAGTTTCCAAGCAATGGAACCAGTTGAAAGTTTGGACTGGACAAAGGCAAAGTCAAGTGTTACAACTGTAACTTGATGGGCCACTTTGCCAGAGAGTGCAAGGCACCTAGAACAAATGGTGGCCAAAGACAATCCAAACCAAACTACACTCACAAAGCTCTCCAGAATGAGAAGTCCAAGCAACAAGCTGATGTTGCTGTTAAAGAAGGAGGCTTTGACTGGGGCTTTTAGGTGGAAGATGCTTCTCCAAACCAAGCACTAATGGCTGATCATGATGAAGCCAAGGTATTAGAACATCTCTGTACTCCTGAATGCATTGCTAAAGTTAACAGGTACAGGTCCTACAACTTGGAACGGAGATATGACCTTGATTCCTTAAACATTTTAAAATCTGGTTTTAGAAAGTCTGAAAATGATTATAAACTAAAGATAGAGGACTTAGAGAAAACCATTTTAGTTCTAAAACATGAACATACAGATTTTAGGACTCATATCAAAGATCTCATAACCAAGTTAACTGAGTGCCAGGCTGAGCTTGTGATCAGCAAAGCCAGGGCAAAAAAGTGTGTTCTTTAAGAATAGACCTTCAAGAACATGATATCCTCATCCCTGCACAACAAAGTGTGCTTTAAAACAAGCAGGGACTGGATCCAATGAGATAGCTCCTCCACACACAATCTTGTCAGTAAGATCTCCTAGGTGTGGAACTTGTGAAGATGAGCTTCCTCTCATAGATCCTATGAGTGAAGAGGATGAAGAAGAGATAGTGAAGAATCCCTCTGAAAAGAGTGAAGAGGAGGATTTCAAGAAGGGCCACTATCCTTCTGAGGAGAAAAAGAAGATTATGATAACCAAGTCTATGAGAAAGAACTTGATCAGAAAGAGCAAAAGAAAGGCAAGGAAGGCTCAAGAGATCAAGACTACTTTTGACTCTAAGCAGAAACAAGTTTTTATCTCTACAGGGTTTAAAGTGGTAGGGACTAAAGACATCAACCAAAACTCTTCTGCTAAGAGTTCTGGTTCTTGTTCAACTCATCTCAGCAGCAAGAAGAAGACCGATCTGTTGTGTACCACTGCTGCACAGCCTGGACCATCAAACTCCAAGCATAGTCCTCAGCCCAAGAGGACTGTCTCATCATCTGCAAAGATGAAGGTGGAGAAGGGATGTGACCAAAGACAGTCCTATTCCCAAGAAAAGGCTCTTGTGATGAAGAAGATGAATTGTGTCATGTGTGAAAGTACCACTCACATTGCCAAGGATTGTCCCTTCAATCCTAAAGGTACTGTCCATATGACCAGAACAAAGGCTTCAAAGAGTTCTAAGAAGATTCAAGCTTCGAAGGAAAACCTGTTTCCTTTGGAAGCTCAAAATCTAACAAGAAGGGAAGTGGAAAATTCCCTTTGGAAGAAAATTTGGTCTTGGAAGAAAGGAGTTACTGTTACTGTGGTGATACTAGTAGTCAAGACTCATGTCAAGACTCCTTATGAACTTTGGCACAAGAGGAAACCTTTCATTGGTTTTCTCAGGTCATTTGGATGTCCTTGCACCATCTTGAATACCAAAGATCAAATTGCCAAGTTTGCTGAGAAATCAGATGATGGACACTTTATTGGATACTCTTCCCAAGCTAAGGCTTATAGAGTGTACAATCTTAGAACTAGAATTGTTGAGGAGTCAGCCACTGTGACTTTCAATGACCACACACCCTGTGTTGCTGGTTCTGGTCTGGATTGGTTGTTTGATCTTGATTTGGTTACCCACTGTTTTAACAAATCTTGTGAGAATGTTTCAGGATCTGCAGAAAATTTAAATACAGATGATCCTGAACAAAGATTTTAGCTAGGAAGATCCTCAAGTCATACATCTTCAGCTCCAGTTGGAACCACTTCTGCAAATGAGGTTTTTGTCAGCACAACAATGACAAACTCAGCTGATACATCTGGTATGCCTTCAAATTCCAGCTCAGAGGCTCTCACATATAAGAACACCTCAACTGTGGAAGACAACAATGGTGGTGGTGACGGTGACCAAGAATTTCTTGATGCCACTAACCACACCATTGATAAGAACATCAATGGTGTCACACACTGCTTGGATCAAGTTTCACTTGAAAAGTGTGCTGATGTGATGTGGGGGTGAAACATCCATGCCAGATCTAAATTTCTCTAATTTAGATCTTTCTCAACAACTTGCTATGATCCCTCAGCTTAGGATCCACAAGTCTCACCTACCACAAACATCATTAGAGATGTTGTCTCAGGGGTAAAGACAAGGGACAAACCATGAAGCAAATGTTTGTCTTCACTCTTGTTTTATATCCCAGATAGAGCCAAAGAAAGTTGACAAAGCTCTAAAGGATGGAAGTGGGTGTTGAAGCTTGCAACAAGAGCTGCTTCAATTCAAAAGGCAGAAAGTTTGGAACCTTTGTCCTCTTCCTTCTGGGAAGACTACCATTGGAACCAAATGGTGTTTAGGAACAAGAAGGGATAGAGGCATTATCATCAAGAACAAATCTAGACTGGTTATTCAAGGATACACACAAGAAGAATGGATTGACTACACTGATGTCTTTGCTCTAGTGGCAAGATTAGAAGCTGTTAGGATATTCCTGGGATTTGCTGCATCCAAGAATTTCAAGGTCTTTCAACTTGATATGAAGTGTGCCTTTTTGTATGGAGTGATAGATGAAGAGGTTATGTCAACCAACCACCTGGTTTTGTAGATCCTGATCATCCTGATTATGTCAGCAAGCTTGACAAAGCTCTCTATGGGCTGCATCAGGCACCAGGAAATGGTATGAGACACTATCTGAGTATCTTGTAAACATGGATACAGGAGAGGTACTATAGATGGAACTCTCTTCATCAAAGAACAAGAAAAAGATATATTGCTAGTTCAAGTATATGTGGATGACATCATCTTTGGTTCAACTAATCCAAAGCTCTGCAAAGATTTTGAGAAGCTGATGAAAGACAGATTTGAAATGAGTGCCATGGGGGAACTCAATTTCTTTCTGGGAATTCAAGGGAAGCAAGTTGAAGATGGCATCTTCATAAGTCAGTCAAAGTATGTTTAGGACATACTCAAGAGGTTCAATATGACTGACTGTAAGATTGCTAAGACACCCATAGCCAGAAACCACTCTCTTGGTCCTGATCTTGAGGGGGAGTGGTAGATGAGCACTTATATAGGGCTATGATTGGGTCTCTTATGTATCTTACTACTAGCAGGCCTGATATCATGTTTGCTACATGCATTTGTGCAAGATATCAAGCCAACCCTAAGATGTCTCACCTTATCACTGTTAAGAGGATTCTAAGATACCTCAAAGGTGCATCAACAGTTGCCCTATGGTATCCCAAGAATTCTGACTTCAATCTGTATGCCTATACAGATAGTGATTATGGTGGTTGCAATATGACTGCAAAGTCTACATCTGGGGGATGTTAATTTCTTGGTGGAAGGGTTGTCTCATGGCAATGTAAGAAACAATCTTGTGTCTCTGCATCAACTGCTGAAGCTGAATACATTGCTGCTGCAAGCTACTGTGCTCAAGTACTTTGGATTCAAAATCAGATGCTGGACTATGGGTTAACCTTCAAGGAGACTCCCATTCACAGAGACAACAACAGTGTTATCTCAATCATAGAGAACCCTGTGCAGCACTCAAGGACAAAGCACATCAATATCAGGTATCATTTAATAAGGGATAACTATGAAAAGGCATTAATTAAAGTACTCAAAGTTCACACAGATGAACAATATGCTGATCTGTTTACAAAGGCTTTTGATGAACAGAGATTTAAATATCTAATATCAGCTATTGGGATGATAAACAATGAGTAAGCTTTTCTTAAAACTAATTCTTATTATTTCTTAAAATTATGTGTGTCCTAAGTTGTCTAGTTCATCACTTTCATAAGCTCATGTTTTCATTGGATAAAAATTTCTTTTTGAAGACTTTCCTTAGACTTTTGAAAATTTCTGATACTTCAGAAGTTATGCTTTTAACTTTGGAATTAAATCATGCCTTCAAAATAAATAACTGTCTAAGAAATTTACCTTCGGAAGACTTTCAAATTTATCTTCCAAAGCTTAAATACTTGTCTCAGATATTTACTTATTTTCAAGGACCATTTACTTCCGAAGCAAAATTAACTCTCAGAAGCTTTGTTGGTTTATATACAAAGCATTCAAGTTTTAATTTCTCTTCCGAAGCAAAATTCTCAAATCTCTCAGGAAATTCTTCCGAAATCATTTAGCTTCGGAAGCTTTTTAATTAAAACTTCCGAAGATAATAACCTTCGGAAGCTTTTTGACTTCCAAGAAAACTACTTTTTCAGAGGTGGGACCGACATCCAGATTTCAAAGTTTATCCTCTCTCATTAAATTTTATCTGAAATCCTTCTCACATATAAACCCACGGTTTCCCCCCTCTTTCTATCATCTGTTCTTCCTCCAAACCTAAAACCCCAAATTTCTCTCTACAATTTCTTTCTTTCTTCTTCTTCTTTCTTCGCCCTTAAGCTACTTCAAAATGGTCAACCTTGCTCATAGAAATGATCCCAACTTTACCATGCAGCTACACAGACAACACAATCAGGTTGCTTTGTTAAGCTCTGAGAAAGTTCCTCATTTCTCAGAGGTTTTCCGTTTCCTAACTCTTTCAAACTACTTCACCTCCCTAACCATTGATCCTCCACTCTATGAGGATCAGCTGCTTGAATTCTGGAAGACCTGCCAAGAGGTCATTATGGACGGGGAGAAGCACTGTCTGCCACAGTGCAGGGGAGAACAATCTTCATCACTCCAGCCATCATCAACAGACATCTTCAGCTAGATGATAAGAAGGTGAGGTGTTTTTTCCCAAAGGAAGTTGTCAATCATTCCTTTGAGCAGATGGGGTATGAGGAAGACTTCTCTGTAAAGACCTTTAGGAAAGGGAAGGTCTCATCCCAATGGAGATTCCTGCTCCACGTGGTCATCCACAGCTTATCAAACAAGCATGGTGGATGGCACCAGATTCCTGAGGATCTCTCCTTCATAATCCATGAAATGGTTCAGGGGTCAAATTCAGGTATTCTCAGTTTGTCTATACAAATTTACTTGCAAATTTAGACTCCTTAGAGTATTACATGTTTCCTAGATATGTCCAGTACATTCTTAACTGTGAACTGGGCTCACAGTTGAGGCAAACAGTTAACATTCTTAAATTGGGACAGATGAAGCCTGGCATCTTTAAAATACTAAGAAAGACCACTGTTCGATTCTCTGTGGTAGAAACAGCCCTAGTCCCAAAAATGTTAGAGCTCATTGCTCAAGGTGACAACCTAGCAGCACAAGCTAGAGTTGAACCCACACCTGCTTTTTCCCAACCACTCTCACACCTCAATCACCATCACTTACCAAAGAAAATCTAAACGAACCCCTGCTCAGGCTATTCAGTCTGTGGAGGTCCCCATATACTCACCCATACAAAAAGAATTGGACACTAGAGCTCCCACTTCTCCGGAGGAGCAGACCACTCCCATCTCTTCAAGAATTAGTGTTGAGGTTCCTCATGCTCAGCCTGATGAGCTCATTAGCCCAACTACCTTAAGCCATCACTCTGAGTCTCAACACTCAAGTGATCAACCTTCAGGGGATAGTTACCATCCCCAGCCTATAGATCTCAACCAACCAATTCCCACCTTGACTTCTATACTGATGAAGATATAGGTTTCAGTGAGTATAATGAATCTCTCTTCTTTCCACCTATTCAAAGATAGATGAGTACTCCTGAGTCTCCTACATCTATCCCACATCAGTCACCTACACCTGAGGTGGACACTCCTGAACCTGTTCAGGATGTCCATATGGAAGAGTCTCTCACTTCTGAAAGTGATTACATCATTAAGACCTTAACCATGGCAACTCAGCCCACTGACATCTCAATTGAGATTGCCATGAGCAGAGAAAACCAGTAGCCAAGAACCTCAAGCTGGTGGTGAAGAGAGGACTCTGGTCCAATCATCTCATCCCCCAATGAATCTTCCGATGAAGATGAGGGGAATCTGAGACTACTGGTGCAAAAATTGTCTAAAACATGCACTTACCTAGTCTCAAAGGTCAGTCACCTTGAATCTCAGGTGACTACCTTACACAACAGGATCAATGATCAGCAACTTGAGATTTCATATCTTAAGGAAAAACTAGCTGGGAGACCCTTAAGGAGAGCTCAACCAGGAACACAAGAACCTGTGGATGTGATTGACCTATCTTCCAGCTCACCTATGCAAGTGGGTGATGCTACCAAAAAGAGGGAGAAAGTCATTACAGCCACAGAACCTGGGAGTTCTTCAGAGAGAATGGACATTGAGGACTCACCATCCTCACTTGCAACTGTGCATTCTCAGCAACCTCCTCTAGTTCACATTGATATGGACTACACAGACTCCTTCATACAGAGTCTGTTTGAGGATGGGATACCAAGGGCTATGTCACCTTCACCATCTTCCAATCACATTATTGGGTGGAGGTATGACAACAACAGGAAGGCCCTAATCATCATAAAAGTTCAAGGACAGCAAGAAGTCTTCAATTTTCAGACCTTGGACTACTATGAAGGCCTCGATTAGTCAACACGCCACTTGTCAACCCAAGCTAATCAAGACAAGTTGACAGACTGGCTAAAAGAATCCAAGACAGGATCACTGCAGAGTTCAGCTTAAGAAGGAGACTTAGGCAATCAGGCAATGTCATCGGTCAGCTGGATGTTGAGACAGACCCTAAGATTAGCTTCATAGGGGAAACCTTGACTGAAGTCCCAGTGACAGAACCTGAGAGCCCTGTCTCATCATCTCCAACTGCTGCAGAGATCCACATTCCTTCTGAGACACCTGCCAGTGAAGGGGCTTCTCAACATCTCTCTGGCCTGAGCTCAGATGCTGCAACAAGCAATGAAGGCCAAAGCTCCCTCCATCCTGAGTCACAAAGGTCTGTGAGTGACAAAGGGAAAAGAAAGATGACATCTAAGGAGATTGAGGAGGAGGAGAGAGAGAGGAAAAGGAGGCTAAGGGGAGAAAGTTTCTCTCTGCTGAGTCTCCAAGACTCGTGGAGTGTGTAATCAGGGATGCCCCTAGACCAGATACTCAGAATGATGAGTTAAGGTCAGTCAGGATTAACTATCTGCAGACTAGGAACTATGACATAGATAGTGTCATTTCTCTTCCTTTGGATGACTTGAATGAACTAGTTGACCTGGAAAGGTCAAGAGAGAAGAAGGAGGCAGAAGATGCAGAACTCCTAGTACAAGTCAAAGAAGAGAGAAGAAGAAAAAGACTGTACAAAGGTATGCCTACACTCTCCCCAGTTCAAGAAAGTCCTGAACAAGAGGATATGGTTCAATAAGAACCTCAAGTAGATAAAGAAGAAGACAGAATCAAGATGATTAACTACTTGAGTGCCACAGTCTTCTATCAGGCAGATGCACTCCTTCCCTTGCCTTATGACTATATTAAGTTTGAGTACTTAAAACAACTTGAGCTTGAGCTAGTCAAGGAAAGAAAGACAACAAAGAAGAAGCTAAATGAAGAAGCTGCAAAATCAAGAGCCATCATCCAAAAGAGCATGAAGAAGTCTGCTGATAGGCAGAGGACAATGAGCTTCTTGAAGCTGTATGGATTCTCCGGAAGGAGACTTGGACCCATGTCTCTATCCACTATGGATGATCATATTAGGGTAATCAAGCAGAAGATTAAGAGTGGAGAGCTCACTGACTTACACTCCACTCCAAGTCAGGCTCCACCTGAAGTGGAGGTTAAGGTTGAACAACCAGAGACAACACAACCGGACCTCCTGCTAATGCTCAGCAAGCTTCATCTTCTGATCCACAGTAGGGTCAACCTCCCTCTCCATCTGAACCTGAGAGAGAGGAAGTCCCAACTGAGAAAGACAATGAAGATCATCTAGTGTTGCAGGCCAGTCTTTTCAATTAAAATTTGGAAAGAGAAAGAAGAGGATGGCTTCTAGACCAAAGCCTAAGAAGAAGAAGAAGCCTGCATCCCCTTTTAAACCTCAGGATGAATCAGAACAGCCTAAGGATGTGCAGCCAGAGGAAGCTACACCAACTCCAATTCAAATAGCTCCTCTAGAAATAGGAAGACCCATCTTGTCTTGGACATACACCACAAATCCAGAAAGATGGCATGTTATTAGAGATCAAGGCATTAAAGACATTTATACATGGCAAGATATGTTTCAGTTGCCTCTGCATGACCTCTTTGACATGAGAAGACACTTTGACAGCCTGAAGGATCCTGATCATCTTATGAAGAAAGGAATGGTGATCATCCTAATGATGACTGTTAATATCTAAATTTTTCAAAGTGTTTTGGTAGCATTAGCCTAGGGGGAGTTTGTAGAGATTAATGAAGAGGCTGATGCAACCTAAACATCTTAAGTCTTTCCTGCATGCTGCACAAGTGCATTAAAGAAGAAGCTTAGGAAGTTTCACACATGAAACAGAAAATACTCTAAGTGTGAAATCTTCTGAAGCCAAGACCAATATCTTCCGAAGCCAAACATGAAGTCTTCCGAAGCCTCAGAGACAAAGTCTTCCGAAGCTTCAACTCATGAAGACAGATTTCTTCTGAAGACTTTAGTAACATGCTTTATCTGATGTACTGTTCCATAAAGCTGGACACCTTTCTGCTGCACCTCTGCAAGTCACCAACTTACATGAGTTGGTGAAAAGGTCTATGCTTTTGATAACTGTACATTGAGGTCTTGAGTCTGTAACTTTATACTTTATGTACTTATCCTTTTTGTAATAGATAAGGATGTGAGCTATGACATGTCATAATCACAACTCAAAAGGCAATCTGCCTTTTGACTCTACAATTGATTTTGTTTGTGTCTAGTCAATTGTATCCAACTGGCTTTCAAAGTATACCCGTCTGTAGGATGTAGTATAAGTATCTCATGTTCTTGTATCTTTCATATATGCTTTTGTAACACTTGTAATACAACATAGAGAAGGCAGTGTACCGTATTCTTGAAAACCAAATACTTGTGTTCTTTGTGTTCTGTCTCTTGCATTACTTGTTCTTAAGTATCTTCTTGGTTAATCCAGTTTATTGTTTGATCAAAGTTTAGTTAATCTTCTCTTTGTGTTGTTGTGTTGTATCTTAACCCTCAATGATCCTGCATGTTCTAATTAAAAGGTTTGGTCGGTGGTGGATTTTCCCTTTTTTTGTCTTTTTGTGTTTAAAATTTTCGTTTGTTTATTTTGTTTGTGTTTTATTTTTTTTATTTTGTTTGTGTTTAATATGGTTTGTTTTGGGTGTGAGTTCAAGATTTTGGGGTGGGTCTTTTGTATCTGGACACGTGTCTTTGATTTGTAGGGTTCGTTGACATTGTCTTTCTCCGGGTTCCTGCTTTCTTTCTTTCGTTATCGATACCCTGATGATTCTCGCTATTAAGGTTTGGGTTTTCATTTTGTTTGCTATTTTCGGGGCTTTGATTTTCATTGGTTTTCTATTTTGATTGTGTCGCTTTCTTGCGGCTTTGATTTTCGTTTGTTTTGTCTATGGTGTTGGGATTTGATTTAGTTTTTGGGTTCTGTATGTTCTGGTGTGTTATGGATTTGGGTTTTGGTGTATTTTACATTGTGTATTTTATGATTTTGTGATTTTGAACATTCATTTTGATTTTGATTTAAGGTTATATTAAAACTCGTATATGCGCGGCAACGTGCGCACCAAAACCTAGTTAGAATTAAAAAAAACTAAGATTTTAATAAACCAAAATACTACAAATATGATTAATAGATGCTTTTAAATTTTAATTTGTCACCAAGTATAATATTACTCCTATCATTACATAATTTTATATTTATTTTTCACTCGACTTTTATCACAATAATAATTATAAGATAAATGAAAAAACATACATTTAATACGTATTAATTACCAAATTAGTTAGCATCATGTTGTTGTATTGTGTTTAGTTGGATTGTATCTACCTTTTTCCTTTTTTTTCTACTTTTCTAATCGATAACGTTTTTATTTCCACCAAATACTTTTGCATATTTTACAATTTAATCTCAATATTTTTTTCTTATAACTTTGGTCTCCTATAATTTTTATATATTTTTACGAATTTTTCATTTTACGTCTTGGTATAAAATTTGCGAGTTAACATATTGCATCCTGCGTTTGTGGTTAAACATTTAAGCTCATATTTCCGCGTTCAATGGCAGCGTCGCAGTTCACTGGTACTAGATAGACTGTTTGTTTTATATATTTTACGTTTCGCATACGTGGTTCAACGTTTTTATGTCTACTTTTCTTTCGGTTATATTTTTTCGTTTCTATTTATTTTTAATAAGAGTTTTTCCGGTGTAGTTGATCAATGTCGATGATGTGTCATTTGTGATACTTGACACAGTTTTATGTCCCGCGTTGCAACGCGGAGGGTTTAATACTAGTTTAAATTTAAAATGCATTATGATCCATTGCTATATTCAATTATAATTAATATTATCTATTTACTGGTAACACTTCTAAATATCATTTTTATTGTGATATATACAGCCCTAGCTACTTGGATAACCATTATAACTTTATATGTGTTAAGAAAGACTATAAGATACTTAGGAATGTAAATAATCTCTAAAATACATCAACTCAAAATAATTATATATGTTTTTAAAATGTATATCTATCTATGATAATTATACAACTAAACACCCCACGGGTAACATGAACCCGTGCATTATAAATCAGATGAAGCATACGACCCCTATACGGGTAATATTCTCCCAAACTTGTGGGTTTTTTTGTCTTTTACGTATCCGTATCTATATGACTATATGTAATCGTGTATATTAATTCCCAAAAAGCCATTAATCATACCTCACCCTCCAATCCACGCATATAAATACGCGTGCATTGCATTTGTTTGTTTGTCCTTCTCTTCCCCACCCCCATTAGGAACATCACTTTACATAAACTTACAACACACATAATATCACCATAAAAAAAACAAAACGAAATTGTAATAATAATTGAAACATGATGGAAAGCAGGCATAAACAAACCAACAACAGCATCACCATCACCACGACCACCGCCGGCACCACCGCACCGAGGACGGCGAGAGTGAGCCCGGCGGCGAGAAACAGCCTTCTACTCGAACTGCATCTTGCTGTCGGTCGGAAACTGCGGTGGGCCGCTGATCATGCGGCTCTACTTCCTCCACGGCGGCAACCGCGTCTGGCTGTCGTCGTTCCTGGAAACCGCCGGCTGGCCCTTCATCATCGTCGTCCTAGCAATCCTCTACTTCCAGCGAAGGTTAACCGGAGACAACAAGCCCACAAAGGTGTTCTACATGCGCCCGCGGTTATTCATGGCAGTGGCGTTGATCGGGATCATCACGGGCCTCGACGACTACCTGTACGCTTACGGCGTGGCCCGGCTCCCGGTGTCGACCTCGGCCCTGATCATCGCGTCGCAGCTGGGGTTCACGGCGTTGTTCGCGTACTTCCTTGTGAAGCAGAAGTTCACGCCGTACTCGATCAACGCGGTGGTGCTGCTGACGGTGGGGGCGGGGGTGCTGGCGCTGCACACGGACGGTGATCGGCCGGAGGGGGAGAGTATGAAGGTGTATGTGATGGGCTTTCTGATGACCGTGGCTGCGGCCTTGCTGTATGGGTTTGTGCTGCCGTTGATTGAGCTGACGTACAATAAGGCGCAACAGGAGATTACCTACACATTGGTGTTGGAGATTCAGATGGTTATGTGTTTGTTCGCCACTATATTTTGTGCTGTCGGGATGATCATCAACAACGACTTCAAGGTACACCTTGCTACTTTTATCATATTATTATTATTATATATATATTTTTAATTTTTTTAATTTTCACAAGTTCCACCGACACACTGATTGCGGGCCTAAATAATAAGTTCATAAGGTTCATGGTAAATGTAAGCAGGTTGAACTTCGATTTTATGGTTCACAAAATCATTTTTTATAATTATTAAAAACGGGAAAAAAAGAGAGAATTTTACGTGCATCTTCAATCTGCCGTCGATACTGCATCGGTCTATGGCAGAATGCCATAGAATTTTATAGTTGAACAAATTTGATGAATTTGTAAAAAAAACGATTAGTACATTTATTTACCTATAAACTGTACACTTATAATGATAGGACATAAAAAATGAATTTCCAAAAACAGTCTTTGAGATTTTAAATCAAATAAGTATTAAGCCCTATGCTGCGAGAGTATAAAACCGTATAAAGTAACATCAATGGCAAACCATCGTCAGTGACCATGAATAGCAAAAAAGCTCGTTTTAAAAAAAAAACAGAAAATGAAAAAAATAAAACTAAATGAAAATTAAATGAAAAAAATAAAACTAAATGAAAAAATAAAACTAAATCAAATATATATATATATATATATATATATATATATCCAATATTACACATGTGTAGTACTGAATTTACACATGTGTAAATCCAATATTACACATGTGTAAAACGAATTTCGTTAAAAAAACGGGAATTTTTTTATTTTTTATAAATTTTTTTTATGAAAGATGGAAAGTTGGGGAATATTTTTGTGTTTTTATTTTTTAATTTTTATATTATTTTTTTATTTATAAATTTTTTAAATATGTTTTTTAAATTACAATTTTAACATTAAGAACTAGTGGTTGATATTGGTTCCTAAAGTTCTCATAAAAAAACTAGTTCTCATTTGATCCCTATAAGTTTAAAATGTTAGAAACCATTTATTAAATGAGTGGAATAAATTTAACTTCTTGAAATCATTAGTTCTTATGAAATTTTTAGATCTTAGATGTTACTTGTTATTGGTGAAATAAAAAATAATTAATATATTGAAAAATAAAAAGAGATTAGGAATTATAATATTAATTATATTAAAATATGATATAATTGAAATTTATAACTAGTAAATCTTAATGATTAATTAGCATAAGAAGAGTTACATTTTAGATATATAGTTTTTTAGTTTATTTACTTAAAATTCTTATCATTTAATATTTTTTGAAAATTTAACAGTAAATAAGATAATTACCTACTAGTAATTAAATCACTCAAACAAAATCAAGCAAAGATTCAAAATTATCTTGAAATGTTTTAGGTCGATTACTTGTACAGAGACATTAGAAAATTATTAATCTAAAATGAAATAGAGAAATGTATGAAAGGAAATGAGAAATTCATATGAGAAAAGAAGAATATGATTTTAGTAAGTGTTTAAAATAATTTTAATTAAAAAGTATATATAGGTTTAGGCGGAAACCAACCTCAGAATGCACGAAATCATGTCATTTGTTCTAAAAATGATGGTTTTTTAGACTATATGTACTTGATGACTTAAGGTTTCCAAACATGATAACATGTGCATTAGCGGGGCTCTAAACCGTAGGTCCATTGTTTGAGCTCTCTAAACAAGATAATTAAAAGTGGCTCAAAACTCATAATACCATAAATCTTTAACTAATGGCAAACACAACATTTTATATATTATTATATCAATAAAGGTTTCAAAATCTATTTAACCCAAAACACTTATTGAAATACTTTTCAATAAAATGATTTTTAAATTACATGAAATTTAGATGTCATTTTAAATAAATAACCAATACACGTAACTTTTCATTTGATTTAAATAGATAGATACATACAAATCATTAATCATATTAACGTCAAGACCATGTACAGTAACTTTCCGCTGCTCAGGTTTGACTACATGACTCAATTTGATTGGTTCTTATTTTCACGAGGCTGGATACAAAATACATTGAAAGAAACCATAATAAAACAAAAAGAAAAAAGAAAAAAAGAAAAAAGAAAAAAAGAAAAAAAGAAAAAAAGAAAGAAAAGAGAAAAAAGAAAAAAAGAAAAAAGGAAAAAGAAAAAAAGAAACAACGAGCATCATCGTAACTGATCTGCCCCTCCAAACGTAGGTCCATTGATTTGCATCATTTTTGGTCCAGCCACAAGTTGGGTTGAAGTTTGTTCCTTTATTGTCTTTCATAAATTTAAAATATAATATTTTATAAAATTTTAAATACACCATTATAACATGTTCTTATCTAATATTCGATATGTATTTTTTTTGAAACTGATTAGCCCCAACTAAATGCTTTTTCTAAGTTTTTCCATAACAACAAATTGCCCTCTTTAAATTATGAATATATCATTGTTATATTTCTTTTTTCTCTTTAAATTATGAATATGTCGCTGCTATATATTTATTTTATCTACGTTTGAAAATACATTTTATTTATCGTAAAACCGCCGTAACGCGCGACCAAAAGCCACATGAATATAAATTTTTTTTCATTGTTTCTACTTTTTTCTCAATAAAAGTTTTATTTTCAAATTGAGCCATTTGACACGCGAACAAAATCTACAAGCACGTAAAATCAAGGATTTTCACATATTTCCTTTCTCTTAAAGCATAAATTACATATCCCCAAGTAATAAAACCAATTAATAATTTCTCTTCCGAATACATATGTATTACATATTTACCTATTTAATTATAATTAACCAGTCAAATGACTATTTTAAGTTGTTTTTACTAAGAGATTTTTACGTGTAGATGTTTTGTTAGTATAACGTTTTAAAACTTTGAGAATTGTGTTTTGTATTTGAAGAAATAACTTTTATTATCAGTGATTATGTTTAAGCCGTGAAATTTTAAACTTTTTGTGTTTGGAATTGTGATATTATTGTTTATATATGTATATATAGTATTCAAACGTGAAAAAATATGTGAGTGTGATGCTTTTAGAAATGTTAATTTCTATAAATAACCTAGTACAGATATGGATACAGTAATAATTCAATAGCTAATTTTAATAATATGGGTTAATATGTAATATAAGAAAAAAAAATGTGTAATTGATTTTTTAGTTTGAGAAAATATGTATTAATAAATTTAGAAAACTAAAATCTATAAATGACCCTAAAATCAATGGTCGGTAAGCACATGAACATATTTCAGTCATCTCACTCGTGTCCGATCCCATAAGAATTTCTTTATGCTTAGTGCTTTTCAAGCTTTACCTACATAACCTCCTTTCATTCTCTTTAACTTTTATATTTAGATAACTATTTCCCACCTATTGGTTCCATTAGATAAATTATTCATTATTAAACTAGCTTTAGCAGAACTCTATCTATTAAACTATTTAAATAAATAAAATATAAATGGAATGAAATTTATTAATACTAAATGATATTTTAATATAAAATATGATTAAAATCTTTATTATAAATATAAAAAAAGTTATATCAAAACAAATCTTTAAAAAAATATCATCTTTAAAAATTTTCTTATTATAACTCCCATTTTTATTTAAGTTTTATTTATAAAAAAATTAATTTTTGAATAACACAAATTTTAAAAGTATTGTATTTTTTAAAATGTATAATATTTTAGAAAATTCTCGTATTTTATATAATTTTATTTCTCTAGAAATAATGTTACCAAAAGGTAATTGTTAGTTATTTAAAAAACTATTTTAATCTAAAAATAAATTAATAATATTATTTATAATTAATGTGATTATTTTATAGTAGAGAGATGAGAGAAAAATTTGATAAGAATCAATTTGGTCATCCCATGTGTTTCTTCTAATTATCATTTTATTAGAGAATGAAGATTAAATTATTAATAACTATTATATCTACTTAGTTTTGTGGAAAAAATAAAAAAATAACTTATAAATTATTTTATATTATTATTATTATTATATTATTATTATTATTATATTATTATTATTATTATTATTATATATTATTATATTATTATTATTATTGTTATTGTTATTGTTTTGTTATTGTTATTGTTGTTGTGTTGTTGTTACTACTATATAATTAAAAAAGAGTGAAGGAATAGTAAAGTACCGACAATTTATTCACTATGATACAAGTGTCTAATGTTTACTTTATAGTTTGAGATGTGTGAGTAGTGAATTAGAAGTAAATATGACAATGTTTTGAAGAGTCGACTAGACTTAGAAATCTCAAGATACAAAATTCCATTTGCAATTTTGAATATTCATAAGTTTTCGACGTAACACGAGAGAAGTAGCATTGATATGACAATCGTAATGGTTTTGGATTTGGGATAATGGTGAAAATTCTCCGTACGTGCAGGTAAAAACTAATTGTTATCATTATATTATTATTATTATATTGTTATTGTTATTGTTATTGTTATTGTTATTGTTATTGTTATTGTTATTGTTATGTTATTGTTATTGTTATTGTTATTGTTATTGTTATTGTTTTGTTATTGTTATTATTATTATTATATTATTATATTATTATTATTATTATTATTATTATTATTATTAGTATTATTATTATTCTTATTATTATTATTATTATTATATTATTATTATATTATTATTATTAGTATTATTATTATTATTATTATAACTATTATTATTATTATGTTATTGTTATTGTTATTGTTATTGTTGTTGTGTTGTTGTGTTGTTGTTATACTATATAATTAAAAAAGAGTGAAGGAATAGTAAAGTACCGACAATTTATTCACTATGATACAAGTGTCTAATGTTTACTTTATAGTTGAGATGTGTGAGTAGTGAATTAGAAGTAAATATGACAATGTTTTGAAGAGTCGACTAGACTTAGAAATCTCAAGATACAAAATTCCATTTGCAATTTTGAATATTCATAAGTTTTCGACGTAACACGAGAGAAGTAGCATTGATATGACAATCGTAATGGTTTTGGATTTGGGATAATGGTGAAAATTCTCACGTAACGTGCAGGTAAAAACTAATTGTTATCATTATATTATTATTATTCTTATGTTATTGTTATTGTTATTTTATTGTTATTGTTATTGTTATTGTATTGTTATTGTTATTGTTATTGTTATGTTATTGTTATGTTATTGTTATTGTTATTGTTATTGTTATGTTATTGTTATTGTTATTGTTATTATTATTATTATTATTATTATTATTATTATTATTATTATTATTATTATATTATTATTATTATTATTATTATTATTATTATTATATTATTATTATTATTATTATTATTATTATCATTATGGGAAAATCCTCAAAATGTTTATTTTCCCCAACACTTTTTTAAGTATATCTCCTCAACATTTTTTTCTTAAAATATCCTCTTCGAAAAGGCGGTGGCGCCTTTAATGACAGGCGTGATCCGCTGGGCACACAAAAATCAAACATGTAATTAACACAAATGCCACGACCCACAAATCGAAGTCGTCTGCCCGTAAAATGGAGTTGTCCAACTCCAAAGAAGAGGCATTCGCCTCTGTTCACCCATATCTCTGTGCAATTGATTTGTGTTATAATTGAATTTACTATGAATTTAATAAATTTTCTCATATTTTGTGTTTCTTTTATAAGTTTATTTATAAGTTTATTATATAACGTTTTCTAAAATTCTAAATCTACCATTGCGATATGTTTTTTTTATCAACTTGCCGACATAAATTTGATTCTATAATGATTCAGGTCAAATTTATATCCAACATCAGATATAAATTATACATGAATCTATTTTGAATAAAATTTACGTCGCTACGTAGATAAATATAAACACGTCTCAATTGTATATTTCATGAAATTTATTAAAGGTTATATTTTTAAGTTGTAAAAAAATGACAAAATATAAGTAACAGTAATATATTAATATTATATTTCAAATCAAAAGCCATTGTAAGTAGTTAGAGGCGGGTGGCTATTTTTAAGAGTCACATGCCTTTATTTACGGGCGGCGAATACGTTGGTCATGTGAGGGCACGGTGGTGTGTTCGAATGATGTAATATGATATGATAATATTTGATTGTTAGGTTTATAATGAATTATATAATGAATTATATAAGATATGATATGAGTGTCTCTCCATCTTAATAATAAATTCTAAATTGTCTTATATATCTGAAAATTTGATGATACAGTTGACTATGTCAATAGCGCTTGTAGCCGGCATCTCAATGTTCCTCTTTTTCTTATTCGACCCCACAAGCATGTCTTTCGATTCCAACTAGTCCCTCCAATAAGAAGTGACACTGACCAATTCCCACCACGTAAAGTAGATGCCCAAATTTCATGTAAAGGGGATTAGGGCTTTTATATCCTCAAACTATTATAATTCCACATATATTTTACAAAAAATAAATTTGTAATACCTCATAAAATCAACACTTCAAATTAGTAAGATCTACCACGTTCTAGTGATTAGTACGAAAATTTTGTTCACACTTAACAGCTTTTAGCGGGCTGTTAAGACTGTAATTTAAATTCCATTTTTGCATACTTTAGTTATATATTTGTTATATATACAATAAACTAAAACCATATAAACGACGATAACACATAAAATTGAGAAGATGATCTTGAGAAAAAAACAAATATAAATTGTAAATTATGTAAACTAACAGGAAATAGTAGATAAAAGCAACTAAATAAGCATATAAATTGATACACCTACAAGTTTGTATCTTTATTAAATTAAAACCAAATCAAACAAAGTTAAGAAAATCTGAATGTTGAATGTCAAACAGAAGCTTTAGGTTTCGAAATTTGTTGGTTCAAGATTCTATCAAACATTTGGTGTTTATCTTAACATTTTGCTTGCTATAACGATTTTGTCCAAATTTTACAGACATGCAACTCTAAGCAGATCAAAAGCTATAATTGTTTCATGTTAAACTCTTTCGAATCCTTTATCTTTGTTCAATTGGTACATGAATCTCTTAACGCTTAAATTTGCTATCTGCATGTGTGCGTGGGTGCTATCTGCATGTGTACATGTGATAACAATACATTTATTGAAGTGGAATCATGTTTTTTGTAGGTGATTCCAAGAGAGGCAACAGAGTTTGAATTAGGGAAAACAAAATATTACATATATTATGTACTAGCACTTTGATCTGGCAATGCTTCTTTTTGGGAGCCATTGGAGTGATTTTTTGTGCATCTTCACTACTATCAGGGATTATAATCGCCGTTCTTCTTCCGGTTATAGAGGTATTAGCAGTTCTTTTTTATAAAGAAAAATTTCAAGCAGAAAAAGGAGTGGCACTTGTTTATCCCTATGGGGATTTTCTTCTTACTTCTACGGAGAATACAAGTATACGAAAAAGCTGAAAGATAAAACACATTCTTCTCAACAGTCAATGGAGCTTGGTCAAGCTAATGTGTAATTTTAGGAGTCAAGCTTTTCTTCAAGTATGGGTTGTATTTCATGTTCAACCAAGCCACTATATCATTTCAAGTTAGCAGTGAAGTTTAATATATTAATAAATTTGGAAGAAAAAAAAATTAGAAAAGAAAATACTAAACAAATAAGACCGATTTCAAATGTTCATCAATGATAACAAACTTTTATTATTTCGGTATTATTTTGTCAAACAACTTTTATCCTCTTGTATAGGTGAAATAAAAAGTAAATTAATAACCTAATCTAGAAATGCAAATAAGTTTGCTACTTATTAAAAGTACATACAATGGGGATGTTCGGTACATGGGATTTCAATAAAATTTAAATTTGAATTTCATTGGTAATTGTGTTTGGTGAAAGGAATTCGTGAGAATTCGAATTGAATTTACTGTGTACGGTTTGGTTGAGAAAAAATTGGAATTGAATTATAATTAGATTTGAAATTAAGTCTTCAAATTCTTCAAATGAAGGATTTTCAAATACTTAAAATGTTGAAGGATTTCAAATTCAGCGGACCCGCTTCACCACCAATCGCCACCTACCACCCCGCCCACCGTCAACCGGCATTTATCCCGAGGCCTGGACCGCCAATCTCTGCCACCCCAAACTGTCGACTTTGACCTCCGTTACCGATGACATGCGTCATCGGTTGGTGGCGGTTGGGGTACGGTAGGTTTTCGGCTACGGGCGCGGTTGATGGTGGCGGTCGATTGTTGCGGTGATGGCGGCGGCGATCGGTGGTATGTAGCGGTGATAATCGGTGGTCATTGAGGTGGTGAAGGTTTGTAAGGAGTGCTAAATTCCATTCCTTTATAAGTGTTTTGTTTATTTACAATTCCTTCATAAATTTTATTTCCTTTTTATTTCAAATTCTATGGAAAATACTGAATTCAAAATACAATTCCTTTGAATTCTAATTCAAATTCTAGTTTCAAATCTAACAAATTCCACGAACCAAACGCTCTCTTAAATGGTTTTTACTGCGCGAGTTATTTTGTTCTTAAAAACTGATATATCTCTAATGTTTTTATATCGGAAATTCAATTTTGTCGATGCTAAGATACTTTTATTTAAGATGAAAATCATACTTATTTTCTTTAAGATGCTATTTGGGCTTAATTTATACAGTGAGAGGATCAAATTAAAATTTTAATTTTCTTAAAAAGCCTCTGAAGAAATATGTGATACACTTAAAAAAAGGTAAAGGACAATAAAAAATAGCATTTTTCTGCCTAGATCTTTTTGATATGTTTTTAAGGTTCATCTTGCACACAACTCGGGGCTTGAAGAAAAAGCAAGGAACCCAGTAAAATCAAACTCATTCAGCTTTCATCATATTCATTTTCTAGTTTTATTAAAAAAACCGTATCAAAATAAACACTAACGAATATAGGACGCCAAGAAATTCGATTTTAAAAATTAATCTCGACCATAGATTTATAAAATAAAAGGCTAAGATTAATTAAAATTTTTAAACCAAATACATTTTTACAAGTCTCATATTAATATAACAATTACAAAACACGTAGATGTTTGTCATTTGCTGTCATCTGTTCTTTACTTTATATATTATTTGTTTGAGTTTGATAATACAATCTTAAGCAAGCACACATCACGCTGGGGTAGGGTGTTATACATTTGTTTTTTTCCTTAATAATTATTTTAGTTTTGCCCAAAATGCTTAAAAAACTTTTAATCATGTATGCATGTAAATATACTTTCTAAAAAAATTATAAGATATTAAAAAACTAATTAACAAACCCAATAACAAATTAATTATTTTGATCTATGAAACTTAAGGTTTGTTAAAATTTTAATAGTTTATCCACTACCATTATCCAATCTATACTCGATTCAAAACCACTAGGAGAGTTTTAAGATTGGTTAAGTAAATTAGATCATTTTGCTATAATAATTTGTTTATTGGTAAAACAATATTGTAGTATTATAGATTTTATAAATACGGGTTATTGACTTATTATAGGGGTCCGTTTTTTTATTCTACTCGTCTAGGGCCCAAATGTATTAAGGACTCTGCGGTATCGAGTTTGGTCACTTAACACAAATGTGATCTCTCAAATTCACTAAGTGACACACAAATGATGAAGGAGAATCCTTTTAGAGTTGATAATAATATACTAAGTAAACAAGACACAAAGAATAATTTTCAAGATACTTGTATATATTATTTTTCAACTCAAAGTGTTACAAGACTCTATCAAGCATATAAAATGAGTTACAATGATAAACTATATATACTACTATCTACAGTCGGTTATCCTGTGATACCGCTAGAAACATATGACTAAAAGAAATACTATGTTGCTAGAAGTAAGGTATCTAAGATAAACTACAATCCTAGATAAGGTAGTCATGACATGTTTATGACTTACCTTTTATCACCAACTAAAGTTGGTAACTATACTAACTGATAAAACATGAACAGTGGAATTAAAGTATGATCAACTACATGGGCGCAGGAAATCACCATGTAGTATATCAAAAGCTGCAACGGAGTGTTAGGGGGTCAATACTTATATCCATTGGTTCATAGTAGGTTCTCCCGAAGGTTAACAGGCTTTGGAAGAACAAGTTCTTCCGAAGCCACTTATACTTTGGAAGAGTCTACTTCTTCAAAGACTTGTGCTAATCTTCATGACTTCATACTTCGGAAGTAGTTGTCTTGAGATCTTCTAAGTGTTGAACTTCAGAAGGAGGATATCTTTGTCTTCGAAAGTCAGGATTCCTCTTCGGAATTTCTTTTAGCCTTAAACTTCGGAAGTGCATCTTTTTCCTTCGGAAGTTCTCTCACAGTTGTACCAAAATTGTTTCTAAGTGTTGTTTTGGTTGCACCAACCTTACTTGATCTAACAAACTCTCCCTAGGCTGATGCTACCAAAACATCATTTGTTTCTACTTCTCAAAGCTTTTAGAATCGATGAGAGAAGATCCTTAACTTTCTCTCTATTCTTTTTAGAGGTGGAGTTGAGAAGGTTGTACAAGTCATTCGTAGACAGGAGATCTAGTCTATTACTTTGAATGACATGCACCCTTTATTATGTCCCTCTAAAGAGAGTTAGTTGATGGGAGTTGTATCCATAGTCCCATCGAACTATGGGTTCCAATTCTGGGTCTTCAACCATTTGCAAGAAATCTTTTCCTTTGGTGATTGACCCTTCCTTTTCCACCCCTTCCCTTAGCTTCAACTCTTCTTCAATCTTGGCCTTTGTAGTTAATTCAGCAGATGAAGGCTGCTTAAATGGATTCTGATATGAGCAGGTACTTCGGAGTTGGAAGGATTGGAGAATGGTTTCTCTAGTAACTCCGCAATGTCAAGTCTGCTAGAGTGTACACGAGAAGAGGCATAAAGTCTGTTGACTTTACCATTCTCTCTTTCCACAATAAAGTTGTGAGAAGAGTCTTCGAACCTCCACTAGACTATCTTTTTTCTAGGAACAAGGGGGCTGAGAGTAGCTTATCTCCCTTCCTAAAATCTAGCAAAGTCACCAGTTTTCTTCTTATCTTCTTCTCTTCTTCCCAAGGGAGTCAGAGTTAGTTGCAAAGAGTCTAAGAGCCTTGTCCAATGTTCCTCTTGGAAGATCAGGAATTTTCTTATGATGGAACATGAGGAGCTGTCAATGAAGGATAATTGGATGGCCCTTCCTCATAAGAGATTCGCTTAGAGGAGTACAGTTGATGAGCTTCCTTTTGATCTCCTTGAATTCTTCCAGGTTAGAGGTTTGGATGATTGATAGGATGATTGGGTGGTTGATGGGTGGATATTGGTGGGTTTTGTGAAGTTTTTGGTTTAAGGATGGGTAGTGGTGGGGTTTGTGGTGATGCAAACGAGGGGAGGATGAGGGTAAGGCTGAGGATGTGGGTTTAGGGGTGTAAGGCTCAGTGGTTGGATCGGTTTTGATAGGGAAAGGAAAGGTATTGGTTCAGATTAAGATTGAGCTTGAGGTTGAGTTAAGATTGTGGTGAGGGTTTGGAAGTCATCCTCTGTATCTTTTATATACCTCTTTCCTTCTTCCTGATGCGAATGTCAGCCTTGATGTCCGTAACATGTCGTTGTGTCACACCCCAACCTTGACGGCGGAAACGTCGAGGAGTGAGAGTTAAGATCGTTCACTGTTGGACCAAAAGAACCAATGAGCCTGATCAGAAAAACCTCTAAGTCCCACAAACATCCACAACAACTGCTGGGAAGACTTGATCAACTGTTTGACAAAGTCTGAAGACTGCAACAGCTGAAGAACTAAAGTACTGAAGAAACAACAACTGAAGATCTAAAGTGCTGAAGACTTCAACAGCTAAAGACTAAAGTAATGAAGAAAAACATCTGAAGTTTTAAAGTGCTGAAGACTTCAACAGCTGAAGACTAAAAGTACTAAAGTACAACAGCTAAAGTATAAAGACTGAAGACATCAGTTGATGACAACAGCCTAAAGCTCAAGTACAAGTACTGAGCCTTCAGAGTTTGTTACAACAGCTAAAGAAGCTTCTTCAGTTGTTGTGATGGTTTACCTTTTAGTAGTTTTCTTGTTTTCAGTATTGTTTAAAACAACTGAAGAGTATGTTCTTCAGTTGTTATAGTTTTAGTATTTGTAAAACAACTGAAGAGTATGTTCTTCAGTTGTTATAGTTTCAGTAGTTTCTTTTCAGTAGTTGTAATAATAGTTAACACTAGCATTTTTGTAAGAAGATGTCAGCTGTTTGACATCTTCAGTAGTTGTGTTAACTATCAGTGTTTGTAATAAATTCGTTAGATGTCACTATCAATGACATCAGCAGACGTCACATCTCTTATATAAGAGGTGTTGACCTAATTGTAATTGTGACATTTCGTTACCACGAAAGCGAATATTGGATGAAAATGATTTGCAGAATTCTCTGTCTATAACCGTTTGTTCTTACATTGAATATCTCTTGTTCTTGTGAATTGGCTAATTCATGGTTAGAATTCCGTGCTATACTCCTAATCAATCAAACGTAGATCACTGATCGTAACAAGTGCTATCAGAGCAGGTTAATCATGATCAATCTAACAATTGATCATTGAAACTGCTAATTGATATCTATGTTTGATTGAATTAGCATATTTGCAAGAACTGGGTATAGATTATTGAATTTCTGACGCTTCGTTCATTTATTTTGAGATCTTCTTGGTTCAATTGGTTGTTGTGTTTTTGTTCTAAATCTGTTATAGCTTAATTGAATTTGATTGAATCTAAGATGACTACTCCTTCTAATGATCCTCACAATACCGTTCCTCAACCAAGTCCCCGATGCTGGTTAGGACGAGTATAACATATGGCAGTGAAGAATGCTTCATCCTGTCTATAACAGTTCAGGTTGTTGGACACTATGGTACATGACCACATAAGCCTATGGTGAACAATCCGGAAACCAATCAAATGGTTCCGAAGAAGAAGGAACAATACTCTGATTGAAGATCGGAAACTGTTTGAGATTGATGCTAAGCCCATGGAATTCTGGCCATGGCACTGCCTAAGAAATCTATTCAGGGTTATGCATCATGAAACTGCTCATGATCTCTGGAATGCCCTGAAGGAACCATTCGGTGGCACAGATGAGGTCTTAGCAAACAACAGAGAAATCCTTGCCCAACAATATGAGACATTCTCTCATAGAAAGGGTGAGACACTGACTCAACAGTTTGAGCGTTTTTTCTGCTTGATCTCTGAGCTGAAAATGGTGAAAAGGAATACACCAACAGCCAGATGAATAACAGGTTCTCAGATCACTGCATGAGAGATGGGACACATACACTATTGTCCTACGCTCCAGTGCAAATGGATAGCCTATCTCTCACCCAACTTCATGGGAAATGCTTACATTCGAAAGAGAGATAGAGCAAAAAGGAAACTGTCCTCATCAGGAAAGCTCACTGATGACTTTGTACCAGGGAATACTGCCTTGGTTGGTCATGAGTCAGAATATGCTGCATCTGAAAGCAATTATGATGAGCATATTGATCTCTTCAAATAGTTCTGATCATGCATTGTTGGTATTGATAGTCATTCTGGCAAGGATAGTGACAATCTATGCTTCATCATGATGATTTGAAAGGAATAGCTGATGATGATCTAGAAGAGATGGATATTCTGAGCAAATGGCATTGATTAATATCAGATCTCAGAAGTTCTACAAGAGAACTAGTAGGGAAATTTCTGGACTCTCTGGCAAAACCAAAGTTGGTTTTGACAGAGAAGTTGAGGTGTCACAAATGCCAAAGGCGGGACACTTTGCAAGAGAGTGAGTGTAGATCACTGATCTAACTCTCTGCACCCTTTGTGACTTTTCCTAGTACTAGTCCACAAAACAGAGGGCAACATCCTGCTGGTTCTGGTCATCATTCACACCCTAGATCTCCTGCATACTTTGTCCCCCAGGGTCCAATGTCATATCCTTTTCCCTGCTATTACTTGCCTCAGTCTAATCCGGTTCAAGCTCCCATTTCACAACAATCACTGCATTTCCTGAACCGCAACCTTCCCAATCTCATCAACAAAAACTCAACCTCAACAACACAGCTTCTTCACCCCAGGAGTGTTGACTGGAGCAGTTTACCAGATGATTGTCTGGTCATGAACAACTGTTCACTGGTGTGGTCAACATGGTGGTGACAGTCCCTTTGGAAATCTAGCTCTTATGGCTTGGTATTCTGCTGATACTTCATCCTCTAATGCCTCTATACCAAAGGTATCACATGTATCCTCTGAGGCAAAAGCAAACTATGTTCTGAATAATGCATAGCCGCATTTGCATCTATTAGAGAAGCAAATATAGCTTTAATTAACAAGACCATTGAGCTAGAACAAACAATTTCCAAAAGCAAAGCTAAATTTGAGTCTGTGCTTAATGATAAGAATGATGAGATTTACAAACTTAATGCCAAATCACTGATGATAAGGCTAGGGAAGAGATACTTCTAGAGAAGTATAGAGATCTCAAGGAAACACTTGCAACTACCCAGGTAGAGTGTGATCGATGGGTAAATTCTTGCAAGGGTTTTGAAATGCTTCTTAGTAAGCATCTGCTTCCAATGTGAAGTTTGGCATTGGTTATAATCACACTGCTCCACCTACAGATTTTACTCCCAGAGCAGAGGTAGAATCTGATGGTGAGAGCAATAACCAATCCATTTCATCATGTGATCTACTTTCTGATACAGCACCATCAGAAGTAGAAGTCAGCACTAAGCCCTCTCAGAACCTATCAGCTGATGTTGATGGTTCCACTGCTGACACTCACATGATCAAAGAGTTGATCAACTCAGGAGTTAATTCTGAAAGTCCTGAAAGGACTGGAGAGCAAGATTTAACACCTGAAGTTCAAACTCCAACTACTGTCAGTACTGAAGAGAAGAAAACTGTCAGTAGAAAGAGTTTGAAGACTACTAAAGAGGAAGTCAAGAAAGCAAACAATGCTTCCAAAGTACTGAAGAGCAAGTCTTCAGTAGTTTCATCCTCTTTAGTTGATGATCAACATAAGATGAAGAAGAAACCATGTGAAGTATGTGGCTTGTTCAATCATCTTACATGATTGTTGGTACAAAAGAGGATCCAAACTCAAACATAAAGGAAATTAAAGAGAAAATGGTTAAAATGAAAACTGAGTTTGAAGCCACATTTGTATCAGCAACATTTAGTCCATAAAGAAATCCAAAAAGGAAGGGGTTAAAGAGGTAATAGCTGAGATTGCTCAAAAGAAGAAGGTGCAACATATCAAACTCCAATGCCAATGTGTCTGAAGAGCTGAAAGCTTTATCACAAAATCAGACACAGCTGGTTATGATGGTTCAACATCTATTGGGAAGAGTTAACCAATTAGATATTCCTATGTTGAAACCACAGAAAAGGAGGTCCAAGCCAAAGGATTCCTCTTCTTCACCATCTTCTCCTCTCAGGCTGTTGTTTCCATCAAACCTATTAGTTTACCATCTGTTGATGAGAACAGGCCCAAAACCAAAAAGGTTTGGGTCTGCAAAACTAACTGGTTGTTATAATGCACGGTTCTTCAACATGCCAAAGTAGCATCTAGTATGTAGACAGGGGGGATCTATGCACATGACTGGGAACAGCTCTCTTCTTCATGACTACTCTCAAGGAAAGAAGGGGTTTGTTTCTTTAGGCAATGATGCTAGGGGTTACATCATTGGAAAAGGCTTTGTCTCCAATGGAGAAATAAAGTTTGATGATGTTAATCATGTGGAAAATCTCAAGTACAATCTCTTGAGTGTCAGTCAAATGTGTGATAAAGGCCATGTTGCTCTTTTCACCAGTCAGAACTGTAGGATTCTGTCATCCAAAGTTCTGCATTTGATTGATAAGGTGTTGGATGATCACACTCTCCTGAGAGCCAACAGGACAGGAAGAGTGTATGCCTTAGATCTTTCCAAGAAAATAGATCTCAGAGGCCATCCTTGCCTATTTTCCAAAGCCTCTCCTCAAGAATCTAAACTGTGGCACAGAAGGCTGGGTCATGTTAATTTCAAAAACATGAATCAGCTGATCCACAATAGTTTAGTCAGAGGCTTACCAATAAAGGAGTTCACTGTGATGAAACCTGCACTGCTTGTTTAAAAGGAAAACAGCACAAAGTCTCATTCCCTCCTATTGAAGAGCCTAAGTCCACTACCTGCTTGCAATTACTGCATATGGATCTATTTGGTCCTGTGAGAGTGATGAGCATGGCAAAGAAGAAATACTGTCTGGTAATTGTGGATGATTACTCCAGATTTGTATGGACTTTCTTTCTACATTCAAAGGATGAGGTTGCTCAGAAGATTATTCACTTTGTGTTGTATGTTGAGAAGCAGTATTCCCTTTCAGTCAAGGTTTAAGGAGTGATAATGGAACTGAATTCAGAAACATACACTTGATGACTTCTATCTTTCAAAGGAATCAAAAGGCAGTTTAGCATCCACGGACTCCAGAACAAATGGAGTAGTGGAGAGGAAGAACAGGACCCTAATTGAAGCTGCAAGGTCCATTGGCTGACTCTGGTTTGCCACTGACCTTTGGGCTGAAGCTGTTAACACGGCTTGCTATGTGCAGAATAGAGCCTTAGTAAGTGTGCAATAGGCACTAAATGGGTGTTTAGGAATAAAACTGATGAAAAGGGCTTATTGTTAAGAACAAGGCTAGATTGGTTGTACAGGGGTTTTTACAAGAAGAAGGTATTGATTATGATGAAACCTTTGCCCCTGTAGCCAGACTAGAGGCAATTAGATTGTTTTTAGCCTATGCTGCATTCCACAATCTTAAAGTTTTTCAAATGGATGTCAAAAGTGCATTTTTATATGGTAAAATAAAGGAAGAAGTTTATATGTGTCAACCACCAGGTTTTGAGGATAATAAACATCCTGAATGGGTGTATAAACTTGATAAGGCTCTTTATGGGTTGAAACAAGCTCCTAGAGCCTGGTATGAGACACTTTCCACTTTTCTTCTTAAGAATAATTTCACTAGAGGCTCCATTGATAAAACTTTGTTTATTAAGAAGGTGGATCAGCATAAGCTACTTGTTCAGATTTATGTTGATGATATCATTTTTGCATCCTCTGATCCCCAGTTGCATGATGATTTTACAACATTAATGAAAAAGAGGTTTGAAATGAGTGCAATGGGAGAATTACAGTTCTTTCTAGGCTTGCAAATTAAACAAAAGGCTGACAGAACCTTTATTCATCAGTCAAAATATACAAAAGATCTTTTGAATAAGTTTGATTTACAAAACTGTAAGCCCTGTTCTACTCCATGTGCAACACCATACAACTGGATGCAGATCAGAAAGGTAAAGCTGTTGATGAAACACTTTACAGATGTATGATTGGGTCCTTGATGTATTAACAGCTTCTAGACCAGATATCATGTTTGCTACTTGTGTCTATGCCAGATTTCAGGCTGCTCCTAAAGAGTCTCATTTGATTGCAGTCAAGAGGATCTTTAGATATTTGCAAGGTACACAATCTCTAGGTTTATGGTATTCCACTGGACACTCTTGCAAATTAGTTGCTTTTTCAGATAGTGACTATGCAGGGTGCAAGTTAACTAGAAAGTCAACTTCTGGTGGTTGTCAATTCCTAGGCAACTGTTTGATTTCTTGGTAGAGTAAGAAACAAACATCTGTTGCTACATCAACTGCTGAAGTCGAGTACATTGCTGCTGCAAGTTGTACTTCTCAGGTACTCTGGCTTTAGAACCAACTTTTGGATTATGGCATTACAGAGACTAAGACTCCATTATTAATGGATAGTGCTTCAGCTCTGTGTATTGTCAAAAATCCACTCCAGCACTCTAGGACCAAACATATAGAGATCAGACATCACTTTATTCGGGATTGTTTTGAAAAAGGTCTGATTGATCCTAAGTTTGTGCCTAGTGCTGATGAGCTTGCAGATATTTTTACTAAGCTTTTGGATAGTTCTACTTTCCAAAACCTTGTGTTAAGGCTTGGTATGCTACAGCTAGAATAAGTGATAACTACTGATGATCTCAGTAAATAAGTACTAATGATCATTAGTGACCATATCACATATTGTACTGCTTCTGTTACAACAACTGATAAAGTAACAACTACTGATGTAGTTGTAACTACCGATGTTGTCAAAACAGATACGTACTGATGTCCTATGAAACAACTGAAAACATCAAAAAGGCTGATGACTAAGTGTTGAGGACAGTATGAAACAGCTGAAAGGCTATGAATTGATGAAAACTACTGATGAGAACTTTCTCTTCAGTTGTTTCTACAACTGTTGTTTCATCCTAAACAACTGATGACAAAACCATGTCTTCAGTAGTTTCACAACTACTGATGACTAATACCAAGTCATCAGCTGTTTACAACAACTGATGACAAAACCATGTCTTCAGTAGTTTCACAATTACTGATGACTAATACCAAGTCATCAGCTGTTTACAACAACGATGACAAAACCATGTCTTCAGTAGTTTCCACAACTACTGATGACTAATACCAAGTCATCAGTGTTTACAACAACTGATGACAAAACCATGTCTCAGTAGTTTCAAAACTACTGATGACTATACCAAGTTATCAGTTGTTTTCAAACATTGAAGTCAAAACCATGGTCTTCAGTAGTTTTTAAACTATGATGCCTAAAACCACGACTTCAGCTGTTTCAACGTCTGAAAGGGAATACCATGTCAACAGTCGTTTTAAAACTACTGATGACTAACACCAAACCCTCAGTCATTTTCTAACCCGTACCCTATAAATATCCCCGACCTAATCCTTCAGAGCCTCATCTTCTTCAAACCTAACGTTCATATCTCCAAAACTTCTCTCTCATTAATGGCGACCATGCAGCTCAAACCGCGACACAACTGTGTAGCTTACCTCACCAAATCGCTTTCTGGGCTAAGTTCGATAACGCTATGATCTTATGGTCCAGTCACCCTACAAAACGGCCTTTCTTCTCAATCCACTCCTTCATGCCGAATCCCTTAACCAGTTTTGGATGAACGTCACCCTCACCACTGGGGAGAACAACACAGAGTCTCTCCGGTCGGTTGTCAACAACCACCAAGTGGTCATCACTCCCGATATACTTCGTCAAACCTACACCTGGATGATGCCACTTTTCCTGCGGATATCCAAAGGGCACAACTGATTTATCCTTTGCCCACCATGGATATCAGGGAAACCTTAGTGCCTCCACCATACTGAAGAAACATTTCCATGATGCTGAACGTCTCATATTTCACATGGTAAATGTCTGTTGGCTCTCTAAGACTTCCTCTTGGGATCAAATGTCTACAAGGTGGCAGCAGGTACTATTCTCTATCCTTGAGCAACAGAACCTAAACTTCTCTGAAATCATTTTTCTAGAACTTAAGGACATGGCCTCAAAATCTATTTCTAACCGCTGGATATTATATCCTCGGTTCCTTATGGCTATAATAGAGAATCAGCTAAAAGCTGAGGGACTTGTTGGTCTCGGAGTCCCTGCAACGGCTGTATTGCCTGAAGTATACTCCAGGCACAACTCTGACTAAACGTTGAAACAGGCTGCCAGGCTGCGAAAACCCACGTAGTTGGAACCCACAGCCACCACCTCCAGAACCAAAGTCCCCACTACACCCAAATACAAAAAGCCAAAAAAGGCTACTCAGGGAGATGAGTCCCCTGAGGATGCCCCTGTACCACAAACACAGGAACCACACACTGGTCTTAACCCCCAGTTGTGACACTGACTCAACCAGCCACAGCCGCACATGTATCCTCTCAACAGGATCTTGTTGCAACCAACATTGGGGAACCTACACTGCTGGAACCTATCTCCCTTGAGAGGGTTACCATTGAAGCGCACCATTCACCCCGGGTGCAATCTGCTTCCACCCAATCACCACATGCAACCGCCCCCCAAAGTCCTACATTACTTGTTGCACAAGTGCTGACTCAGTTGCCCTCCTCACCCCTTCCCCAAATACCAATTACAACTGGGAATACTTCTACCATTGAGGGGGAGGACCAAAGTGCAGCTGAGAACCCACAGCATAGGGGTTACAATGTTCCTTCTCCTAGTGTAGCAATGGAGATGGGAACTTCTGGTGAGGCTGCCACTTCTCCTGCTTCAGCATATGATCAGGTGTAGTTGGTACCATTACTAAGACCTTACCAGAGGCAACTGCTGATGAAGGACAAAGTCCTGAGGCAGGAAGTCCCCAGTTCCAAGACAAAGGGGCACATGCTACAACTGAGCTACACTCAGTGCATGTTCATCCTGATCCTATCAGGAGGTCAGGTGATTCAGTAACTACTGATGATGACCTGGGCTTCTTTTACGATGTAATCGCCCAAAACACCATCCTGGAAGAGGAGGTGAGCAGACTCAAAGAGCTGCTTGCCAAACTTCTAAGGAACAAAGACCATCTACCTGTACCACCTCATAGATGACACCTTCATCTGAAGGTCTCACAAACACTGAGCCACTCCCAACAACTCAGCCACCTGCCTCTGCTTCTGGCACTATTTCTCAGGAACAAACCCTCCTGAGCAAATAGTTGCTATCCTTCAAAATTCCCTCCCTCTCATCACACCCATAATCACTGACATAGTGGTCAAAGCCATTGATGAGAGGCTTTCCTCGTAATACACCATTGATAGAAGGTTGTGGGCAAACAGCTTTTTGGCAATCAACCCCTTGCAACCAATGCAACCAAAAGGGGGGAGATTAAGTCAGTGAAAGCAAAAAGAAAGAGGAGTACAGAGGAGAAAGAAAAGAGAAAGAAACAAAAGGATAGTAGTAAAAAGAGTTGGGTTGAATGTGGAGACCGATAAAGAGAAGGAAAAGAGAAAGCCTTGGAGCTACTGATAAAAGAGGCTGATGCCGAACACAGCAGATCAATGGACAACATCATTGATCAGCTGTTTAGGCAAGGCCATGACACCGATAAACTTGACTCTGAGATTCGACGATTAGAGATTGAAGAAATCCAGAATAGATGGGCATGTTATGAAGTGTTAGAAAGAGAAAGGCTTGAGATCATGATTAGATTTATTGCAAAATATCTTGGAAGATCAATGATCGAAATCAAAGCTTGGTCCAGGGACAGTATCTTTGCAATCACCACCAAGATCTGTTCGTCTGAAGCATATACTAAGGGACTTGTTATTGAAGCTTTGAATGAAGCGGTGCTGGGAGCAGGACTGAGCTAGCCAAGCAATCAAAAGCCACACTCACCTCAAAAATGCTAGAACAGCCTGTCAACATTCCCACCCAAACCACCCAAAACACAACCCACCAAACCAACTCCCTTACCCTCAAAACCCATAGCCATGATATACCCTTGAAGAAGAAGAGAAGGGTATTGAGCTAGAAGATGATGAAGAAGATGATGAAGATAGGCTGCCACTCTCAGCTGTGATTCAATTGCCTAAGGCCACAAGTCACTCCTCAGCAATTACTCCTGAATTCCAAAGACAAATGTTAAAGTGAAGCTAGAAGAAGAAAGCTTCATAAACAGCATGATGAGGAATTGCTGAAGAGAGTTGACAAAGCTTATGCAACCACATCTTCTATCATCAATATGAAGAAACAAGCCCTCAGACTTTACACTCTTAAGCATACCTTTCAATATCAAAAGGAAAGAGTGAGGATTTGCCTATCCCAGGGTGTCTCACAGAATTCATAAGAAAAACATACCTCAGAGATACATTGGCCAGGTGAAAAAGATCGTAGATGAAGTGATCTCTCTGGTCTTTGTAGTTTCACCCTGGGAAATCCTAGAGGACTTCAAGAAAGCCTATAAAGCTAATCTAACCCCTCAAAGACGCTGGAAAACAAAATAGTGAAAAAGGGGTTAGTTTACAAGAGGCTTGAGGAAGTCAGGAAAAATGAGCTCCAGTTGTTCCTAGAGGGTAATCACCCGGATGAGTTTGCTTACAGAATAATAACAACTGTGGAGCTAAATAATGGGAAACATGCCAAATACCTGTCTAAGTATTATGGCCTGAATCATTGTTTGAAGGAGGTACTGAAGAGCTAACCATGGAGGAACAAATCACCTTCCTTGAGGCCTACACAAGAGAGTCGTATAGACTCATCATGGGGAAATAGATCTCATGAATGGGGTAACACTCTGTGTCCAATTCCCCAAAACAGAGTTCCTATTCATACTTTGCCAAACAAATCTTGAGACTTCTCCCTAGCCGTGCTTAAAAAAGGGTCGCTTCTGAGCTGATCTAGAAGACAAAAAGACCAACATTTCTGCCATAATAAGTGGGACAACTCTAATAATTTTAGAGGTTTTGGCTGCATTAGTTCAGGGGGAGTTTGTTGGACCAAAAGAACCAATGAGCCTGATCAGAAAAACCTCTAAGTCCCACAGACATCACAACAACTGCTGAAGACTTGATCAGCTGTTTGACAAAGTCTGAAGACTGCAACAGCTGAAGAACTAAAGTACTAAAGAACAACAGCTAAAGATCTAAAGTGCTGAAGACTTCAACAGCTAAAGACTAAAGTACTGAAGAACAACAACTGAAGTTCTAAAGTGCTGAAGACTTCAACAGCTGAAGACTAAAGTACTGAAGTACAACAGCTGAAGTATAAAGACTGAAGACATCAGCTGATGACAACAGCTGAAGCTCAAGTACAAGTACTGAAGCCTTCAGAGTTTGTTACAACAGCTGAAGAAGCATTCTTCAGTTGTTGTGATGGTTTACCTTTCAGTAGTTTTCTTTGTTTCAGTATTTGTAAAACAACTAAAGAGTATGTTCTTCAGTTGTTTAGTTTCAGTATTTGTAAAACAACTGAAGAGTATGTTCTTCAGTTGTTATAGTTTCAGTAGTTGTAATAATAGTTAACACTTAGCATTTTTGTAAGAAGATGTCAGCTGTTTGACATCTTCAGTAGTTGTGTTAACTATCAGCAGTTTGTAATAAATTCTGTTAGATGTCACTATCAAGTGACATCAGCAGACGTCACATCTCTTATATAAGAGGTGTTGACCTAATTGTAATTGTGACATTCCGTTACCACGAAAGCGAATATTGGATGAAATATTATTTGCAGAATTCTCTGTCTATAACCGTTTTTGTTCTTACATTGAATATCTCTTTGTTCTTGTGAATTGGCTAATTCATTGTTAGAATTCCGCTGCTATACTCTCTAATCAATCAAACGTAGATCACTAATCGTAACATTCACAGCCACATAACGCTATTAAGAACCAAATATAAATTAATAATAAGATCAATTGTATCATTACAAGCTTAAGTCTCAAAGAAATAAAAACATAACATAAAAGGTAACAAGTCATTTTAATTCACTTATTTATCTAGGTCCATTCCTAGATGTGTAAGCTTCAATGTGTAGAAATCAAGCTTGAGTATTTCCTGAAACATGTTAAAAATAAAAGGGTCAAAAATAATGTTGGTGAGCATTCTATAGTTTTAAATACATAGATTATATAAAAGATGGCAATCCAAGTCATAAGTTAGTGAATAAAGTGATTAGGGATGTTATGAACAATGCAACAACCAAGCCTCGACAAAGTTTTACAAGTCTCAAATGTTTACAAGATTATACAATCAGCTAAGTGTACTTGGATCAACCAAAGTAGGTTTGTCTTGCCCACAGATCTATGACTTCTCTGGGCTAGCAATAGTTAATGATTGTACATATAACGCCATAACATGGTAACCACAAAAGTTCAACTAACCACAACTCTGCATGATGATTTGCCATAAAGATTACAAGTCTCAAATAAGTTTACAAGTGCAATGATAATAAGTTAACATGTTTCACCCCAAAGTGTGAAAATAAGCAAAAAGGGGTATGGAAATACTCACTTGATCAATAAGTATTTATTGGATGATTAATAAGAAATAATATTAAGTGCCGATTCAGCGTAGCCCTTCACAATGTACCTAAAATATATATATTTATAAGATTTTTAAGTTAATAATAAAATTACCATTTTAACGCAAACTAGGGTTTTTGGATTTTTGGGGTTTTGTAAACAATTTAGTAAACTCTTATTTATATATTTAGTTCAATAGGGAAGTATTATGAAATTTTTAAGGAAATATAGCCATTGTTAATAATTTGTGTAACAAAACATATATCTTTAATCAAAGAAAACCTAAGATTCATAATAATTAATAGTTCAAATTATTATATAAATCCATTTGTTTATAACAATACTTAGTTATAACTTTTATAATAAAATACTAAAATATTTTATAAGGATAAATTTACAGAAAATATTTTGTTGATTTTTTTAAAAGATTAGAAGTTTGTAAAAATCATTTTTATATGTAATAGAATTTTTCTAAAATGAAATTAAGGCTAAAAAGCCATTTTAAAAATAATAAGAGGGTGCCCGGGTTCGAACCCGGGACCTTTAAGTTGAAATTGTGGAGTGTGAACCGGTGAACCAAGGCTCTCAGCCGCGGTATAACCCGGTTCCAAGTTGATTTATCCTTAATCGACTGAACACCCCTAATTCCAAGAACATTAGGTTGTTCTTGAATCAAATTGAACACCAAATCGATGTCATTAATGAAATTAAACTTAGGGTTTTCATTGCCCATATGAAACCGAGTGTGAAGATGTGTCGTATTACCCGAATTGGTGAGATTTTAATGAAGAACGAGTACACGAGCCGCTCGCGACCACGTACTACTTGTTTGCTACCCAAACGACGATGATAATCAAATTAAACTCAAGGGAAGCTTCGAAAGATGATCCAGATGCGAAGCCCCTTGTCAATTTAAGTTAAATTTGTTCGGACAGTGGCCTCAACTAAGTTGCAGGTTCCCGACGAGGATGAAGCTCAATTTCGAGGATTTTGATTGTTTTAGATTCAATTGAGTGTGGTGCTCGATTAACATACGGTATAGCATCGTTTAGGTTAGTTTAATTAGGTTATTAAGTAGTATTAATGCCCAAACGGCTAGTGGATTGAAGATGTTTCGGTTATGTGATTGATTAGGTCGTAACCGATGCTTTAACTTTGATTAAACAAGGCGTTTAAGTTCGAATCGAATCCTAGAACGGTTTGGGAACGGTTTTAGACCATGAATCGACAGAATTTGAGTGTTTCGGGGCTCGCCGGAGATTCGGCCGGTGGTGGCCGACCGGAAAGACGGGAAAGAAAAAGGGGGGAGGGGTTTAGGTTTCATAAGTTTACACAAATGGTCCTCAAGTTATGAATGTTTATTATTTCATGCATAAACTTCTATTTAAACCCCTTAACTTATTAAATCCAAGTTTTAATTATTTCTAAGTTTAATAACTTTACAAAGTATTATTAATAACAATATTATATTATTAATATTATTATTATTATCATTATTACTATTATTTATTTATTAAGTAACAAAAAAAATTAACATTATAATCTTTCAAGATAGAGAATTAAAAGGCGAATTAAAGCAATAAGCATAAGTAATCCACGAAAATATTTGACAACAAAGGTCCTTACAAGAATTTAACAAGGTTAACTTTAATTTAACCTAAAAATACAAGATGTTACACGTTGTAGGGTCCTTTCCAACATGGGGCCAACTTGTCTACCAAAGAAGCCATAGGCCTTGAGATAAGTCTTCATCCAGGCTTTGTCTCCTATCTTCTTGGTTGCCATAAGTTGAGCTTCTTCTTCTTTCTTCTTCTTCTCCTTCATTTTTTCTCTAGCTGCCTTTTTCCTCTCCTTATCTATTTAATCTTGCTCTTTATGGAAAAGCCATAAGATTATGTCATTATCATGAGGAAATAGTTCTTCAAGAGAGTATTTCCTAGAACATAAGAAGTATATCCTCTCACTCCTCACATGTTGTTAAGCTTCCTTTTTCTTTCTTTGCTTTTCCTCCTCTAAGGCTAACCTTGCTGCTTCCTCTTGTTCTTTCTGTAGTAGAGTTGCCTTTTCTAACTCCACCAACTCAATTATAGGAGAAGCACATCTTCGCTTGTTGCTCTGATATTGACAAGTCTGTCAATGATCTCCACCCTCTTTTGGTTATTGATAGCCTCCTGATTTGCTAAAGCTGTTTTGCTACTTGCAACTAATAGATTCCTAGTGGGGAGTCTACCTTTTCTCTTAAGCTTTTCGAACCTTTCCTCCTCAAGCAGTTCTTCCGCATTCGTCTTCCTTTTACCTTGGTGTCTTCAGAAGCTTGAGTCTTTAGAGGTTTAGGTGTAGAGGATTCAGGTTAGTGGGTGGTGATTTGAGCTTGTGGTGATGAAGGTGTTTGAGTAAGAGGGGTTCTCATAAAGTCTTCATTATTTATCACAGAGGCCGGATCAAGAATTGCCTCTGTGATAATTAGATCATCAAATAAAGAAGATAAGCCTTCCACAACTTATGCTTCAGCTTCAAAAGTTAGAAGAATTGCACTACCTGTCCTAACTAATACTATTGCTAGGCCATCAGTCCTTATATCCCCTTCGAAATCAATCTCAGGTTCAATGTGGACCCTAGGTTCACCAACTCCTTCCTCAGAGCTAGGAGGTGCATTCAACCTTTGAAGCTCATCAGCTCCAAAGTATGTTATAACAACATCCGGACTTGGTTGCTCTATTGAGGATCCTATTTGGAACTTAGTTAAGAACCTATTCAGATCTATGAGCATTCTTAGGTCCACTTGAAGCATAATAAGAGGAGGCTCAGGGAAAATTGTTGCTTGCTAATTAGTGTATCTTGAAGATAGAGTAGAAAAAGACAAGCTTTGCTACACCTCATGTTTTTTACTCTGATAATTCTCCCTTTTTTTGGTAGCATCATCTTGAGAGCTTGATGAGCTAGAGAAAGAAGTCAGAGAGACTTGGACTGGTACTTGCCTAACAGATCTTTTAATATGTTTCTCAACTAGTTGAGCCTTGAGATTTTCAATTTCAAGTTGCTGCGTGGCAAACCTATCCTCTAAAGTTTTAACACTTGAGTCAAGGTTTGAGACTTTACAAAGTAGGTCTCTGATTGTGAGTTATATAGTTCCCTCATCTTCTTTAGAAGAATCATACGGAGATGAGGTAACATACCTATTATGTTCATCCTCACCACCAGATTTGGTTTCTTAGCACCCTGGTTTCCTTTGCTTAATAATGTCTCTATTAGAGTCATCAAGAGGAAAAGTTGTTATAGATTCAATCTAAGAAATGTTACCATAACCTTAAGAGTTCAATGAGACACTCTTAGTAGTGGGACTCACCTTAGTTTGGGTTCTCTAATAGGGGCTAGAATTAGAGGTTTCTCTAGGCTTACTTAATTCTTAGATGGTGTTGTGGATTAATATAATGGCCTTGAAGTGACATGATTTCTTCATCGGTACCTATTAAAAGGTCAATGAAGGATATGGAAGTTATGTCTAGTGACCCAGGACCTTGATCAATGTCTAAAGGCATTGCGCCTATGATTAGGTTGTCCTTTTTTGGCTGCTAAGGGGAGTATATTGACTCACCCCGAGGTCTTAATGTCTGGGTTTAGGGCTCAAGAGATTGAGATTGAGGAGACTCGATACCCATATTAAGGTCAATTATGAAGGATGGTGGGACCTCAGACTGAGTGGGAGCCCATGTTTCCACTCTAGCTTTTTCGGATCGAACATGAGGAACTTGTTCAATCAGAGAAGACTGAATACGGGTTTGCTTGGAACGTCTCTGATATGTATGTTTTATGGGATGGGAAGGAAGGTTAGGCATTGAGGTGGTTATTGTTGGTGTGGGTTCGTCACCTGTGGGGTTTACAGGGATGTCACTAGGAGTCATTGGCTTAATCATACCTGGAAGAAGCGCAATATATCTTCTAATGAAGTTAGTGGACACCTTATTCAGTACCTTGAAGATAGTCAACCCCATGTGAAGGATAAGTAGAGTAATTGCACAGACAAGCTTCTCCTAATCCAGCTCACAATTAATTATATGCTAAATAAACCTGGGATACATGTAAAATGTCTCCCTTTGAAGTTTTACTCCAAGATTGTTCAGCATAAATCTTGAATAGTTGAACTGAGGCCTTTTACTAACCCTTGAACTAGGCATCCTAATCATAGGGAATTTGATCCCAACCCCTAACTTGTTTGATAGACAGTGAAGAACAATGTGAAGCAGAAACTTCCAGTTGTAAGAGAAGCTAAACTTGTAGGCAGTGGACCTGCTCAAATCTCCACCATATCCATTTTAGGCATATGTGTCCTCTAAGTCCATTTGGGGAATTTAGTAGGAGAACCATCATCATGGAGCTCTAGGTGCTCCCTGATGGTCTGTTCAGATATGATCAATTCTTGGCCACAAGTTGTTGATCTAATGACCCTAACTCCATTCATAGTGTCAAGCTGACCATTTCCCCGGAACTCGATCATGTGATTCGAGTAAACAGTGGGGTTGATGGTTAGGGTTGTGTAGTATGTGGACTTGGTTAGGAAGTGGATGATTTCTGAGAAGTCAGCATCCTTGGAAGAGTCAAGGAGTGCAACTTGGTTGTGATGAGGGTTTAGTACCATTATTGGGAAATTATAAAGGAAAGGAAGTTGATTTGGGAGTAAAAGTGAAGACAAAGGAAACTTAGGGCTGTTAAATTAGTAAACAGATTAAAAGGATAGGTCAGAAGTATTTAAATGGGTAAAATGGTGGATGAATATGGTGCAGTGACAGTTTGGGGTATGATGTGATAGGGGCGGAAAGGTTAAAACCATTTAAAATATTCCAACATCATTAACAAAATCATTACCTATTTGCAGAGTGGGGCCCAAAAGATTTTCATTACACAGTAAAGGTTTCTTCCAAGTGTAAGAGATTTTCTAGGAGTAATCTCTTCCGAAGCCAAACTTACTTCCGAAGGTAAATTTCATCAAAAGAGAAATTTACTTCCGAGAGTAAGAATATGTTCAGAAAGAAGAACTTTCAAACTTCCGAATAGATTTGATATAACATCAAATATTCTTTCAAGCCTAAAAACTCTTTGGAAGATAGAACTAATTGTGGAAGAATTTTCCTTTGGAAGACAAATAAGATATCTTCCAAGGGTTAATTTCTCTTTGAAAAAACTCATACTTAGCAAATTTGGAAGAAATAACTTTTGTAACAGGGCTTAGATTGTATGAAAAAGACAAGACACATTTTGAAATGTTTTCTCAAAGGATATAAATGAAGATCATGTATAGGTTGGACTCACTTTAGATTAGTTTATGTTTATATTTCATTGTTATAGGCTTTATGTTAGTTGACTTTTGTATTTTGGTTAATTAGTTTAGTTTTGCTGCCACAACGAAATAATGAGTGAAAATGTAGTTTCGCTCATAGTTAGCTTCTAGTTTCACTTGACGAAACTGTTAGTCTTAGCTAGGCAAAACTATGACATTGGTAGCTAAGTTTTGCTAACATGAAACTATCAGTGAAACTATCATTACTATATATAATTTTGATCTTGCTCATATTGAGTATCCTTGCAAAAACCCTAATCGTTTATTCATGTTGCAAGAGACTATTGTAAGCTTGTTATCACTGAAATATATTGAGCTTTGTTACCTTTTATTGTATTGGATCATAATTGCTTTCTATTGAATACATTTTGGTTCTTCTTCTTCAATATAGTGTTTTTGTTTGGTATTGTTATTGATATTGAACGAATCAATCTCACAAGTAGAAATTCGATCAAATGGAGCAACAAAATGGTATCAGAGCCTTAGTGCTGTTGATTGTTTGAGGTTTTTGGTTGTTTATATTCAATATCAATATTTCATCAATTCCAGATCAAATTTGAGTGTATTTGATATGGAATTTGATTGATTTTTGTTTGTTATTGGTTGGGAAAGCCTTGATAATCATCAGATCTCAAATTCATTAAGATTTGGGTGATTTTAGATTGATTTCGTGTTAAAAAAGCTTTTCAGATTCAACGGGCGAAACTATAGTTCTTCCAGCAAAACTGTCATCTTCATCCAGGGAAATTACAAGTGTTTTACACTTTGTAGTTGTTTTTAGCATCTCAACGAAAGCATGGACTTTGAATGAAAGTTCAGCAGTGTTTGTGTTCAACTTTCAAGCAAAATTGTTGTCAAAATTACCTCTGAATGAAAGTTCAAACTAGTTTCGTGCGAATTATTGACGACACTAAGCATTTTCAAACTTTTGGCTAGCGAAACTGCTGTCAAAATTACCAGCGAAACTAGTGTTCTCTCTGTGAAATTAGTTCACTTCTGCGAAACTAGCCAAATTCAGCGAAATTGTCATTCCTTCTGCAAAATTAGCCAATTTCAGTGAAATTGTCATTCCTTCTACGAAATTAGCATGTCAAAGATGACTACTCTCACTCATTTAGATTTAGAAAGTTAGCTCCCAACAGACCCCCGAGACTCATCAACGGAGACAATTTTGCATATTGGAAGAGATGTCTCAAAGCATTTTTCTTCTACACGGATCATAATCAATAGGAATCAATCATCTCTAGTCCACACATACCAACTGTTACTGTTATGATGTTGATCCTAAAATCAAGCACCCAACCACGTTCAATGAAAAAGATTTAAGTTTGATTGATAGAGACTAGAAAGCTTTTGGAGAATTAACTCTATGTCTTGCACCAAACATCTACAATCGTTTTGCTGAACACAAGAATGCTAAAACTCTCTTTGATGCTCTCTATGATTTCTATGACGAAAATGATGGGTTGGTTAAAAATAAGGGTATTCAAGCTGAAAAGGAGTTTAACTCTTTTGTGGGATACAAGAATGAGAGTCTCACTGATCTTACAAATTGTTTGACAGTTTTGAACACGCTGAAGAAATATGATGAGAAACTTTCAAATAGTGAGCAACTAAACAGGTTGTTAGACTCTCTCCTACCTTTGTGGAGTTTACAGGCGAGGATGTTAAAGCAAGAAAGAGGTTTCACTGACTACAAGCTTATGTATATCATTAAAAAGCTTAAATCATTTCAGTTTAATCAGACATTGATGACTTCATCTGGTTTCACTTAAAATATCACATTACTTTCTTCTGTTGCAAGCTCTCCAATGTAGGCATCACTACAAGGAGGAGTGAATACTAGTGATCATTCTGGTGGTAGTGTTAATGCTAGTAGAGATCAAGCTAACTCGAAAGCAATATTGGAACACCAATTCCATCTGAAACGATGGTTCTATTTGGGATGTTTGTACATAGCTATGAGGCATTAGTAACTGGAGAGTGTAAGGTCCCGTTCCCGAAACACTCACAGCTAGTCAATCATCGCACATAAAACATATAATTTACATTAACTTACTAAAACGTTGCAGCGGAATCACTTTAAACAACCATTAATTTCATATAAATAATCAATTTTGCAAAATAATACAACTTTCATTACAAAATATCATTTGTTCATATTACAATGCAAAAACATTATCACAACATAAAATGGATGCCATCCAAAATGAGCCAAGTAGCCGCCTATGCCATCCTCAGCAAACCATTACCTGCCAACTGGAAAATGCATAAAAGTTAGCATTGCTGAGTGAGTTCTAGTTTTAAAAGAAAATATACTTTTCTTTCATTTAAAATGTTTCTTTACTATGATACATGATCATACATCATATATACACATAAATCATAGGATTATTATCGTTTATCATTATTCGTTCATTAACTTCCGTTCGTTCATCATCGTACATCATCGTTATCATTCACTTTCGTTCATAATCTTCCTTACTTATTGATCATACATTATTTAACTTCCGATGACACGTACTGTACCCCGAACATTGTGCACGAAGCTGACCCAAGGGCCTAACAAAAGTACGCTCATCATTATCATTCATCATTGGACCAATGGCATGTGCTATACCCTGAACATTATGCACGAAGATGGTTACTGGGCCTAAGGTCTTTCAATAGACCCCAAATATTATGCACGAAGCTGAATCCAGTACCTAAGGCAAGCGACAAGGGTCACATACATATGGTCGATCACAAAGACATACCCTAGTGTGCATCCTTCCAGGGTATCTAACACACACACACACACACGTTGAGCTAACACCCTTCATTGCGTGTGAACCACCATACTTTGCTTGCAAGACTTTCTTACATTCGTTAGTTCATAATGCATGCACTGATTCTTACTTTACATTACACTTATCATTATCATTAACTTCCGATTTACATTACATAATAATTTTCATTCATTTCATACTCATAACACGTAAGTCACGGAATAATACATAATATGAACATAAGATCAACATAACACATTCATACATAACATCACATACCTATCACATATTATCACAAACATCATGCATCATCCATTCACAAACACATACACATGCACAACAAGTACAAGTCATCATAGAACATAACTAACCCTCCACGGGACAACGGGGGTTTGGGGGCGGCATCCCCTGATAGCGGGGTCCTAGGGGTAGCAGCCCCTAGTGTGGTCCAAGGGGCAATGCCCCTAGCTAGGGCCGGACTGCTAACTCAGGTGTAAAAGTTTTATTTTAGAACATTTTTATAGCACATTTTGTTATGGAAAATTTGTTCTTCCTCTTAAAACCACATAAATTTTCGGTCATTTTACATCATATATTAGTATGCATTTCCAACCCCAAACTAGTTCAAACCATTATAATAGGGGATCTAGAACTCACTTGGACTTGATGAGTAGCTTCTCAATCAAGCTTTCAAAGCAAGGGTTGCACTACACAACCTGCAAATAAGTTAACACTCAAAAGAGTTAATTACTGCCTAATTTCACTGCAAGATTAGAAGTTTCGCTGGCAGTTTCGCTGGCAGTTTCGCTGGCAGTTTCGCTGGCAGTTTCGCTGGCAGTTCGCTGGCAGTTTCGCTGGCAGTTTCGCTGGCAGTTCGCTGGCAGTTTCGCTGGCAGTTTCGCTGGCAGTTTCGCTGGCAGTTTCGCTGGCAGTTTCGCTGGCAGTTTCGCTGGCAGTTTCGCTGGCAGTTTCGCTGGCAGTTTCGCTGGCAGTTTCGCTGGCAGTTTCGCTGGCAGTTTCGCTGGCAGTTTCGCTGGCAGTTTCGCTGGCAGTTTCGCTGGCAGTTTCGCTGGCAGTTTCGCTGGCAGTTTCGCTGGCAGTTTCGCTGGCAGTTTCGCTGGCAGTTTCGCTGGCAGTTTCGCTGGCAGTTTCGCTGGCAGTTTCGCTGGCAGTTTCGCTGGCAGTTTCGCTGGCAGTTTCGCTGGCAGTTTCGCTGGCAGTTTCGCTGGCAGTTTCGCTGGCAGTTTCGCTGGCAGTTTCGCTGGCAGTTTCGCTGGCAGTTTCGCTGGCAGTTTCGCTGGCAGTTCGCTGGCAGTTTCGCTTGCAGTTTCGCTGGTAGTTTTGCCCAACTTTTGTTGGATAACCATGTCTGTGAAACTACCTGTGAAACTATAGTTTCAAAGGAAGTTTTCATAGTTTCATTGGATGAGTACACAATTTCGCTATATGAACCCTTAATTTCGTAGAACGAGTTGAAAATTACGAACCAACCCATTTTTGATCCAAAACTTCAATCTTTTACATCCAAAACCTTGGTTTATCACCCAATAAGCTATATCTAAGCTTCTTACATGTTTTCTTCCACAAAAACATTAGTTTTGGGCGATTCTTTGCCACTTTCAAAAATCCCAAGCCCAAGAATCTGGGTTTACATCAAAAGGAACGATTAAATGATGTTTCTTACATGGATTCTTGGTGTTTTCTTGTTGTTTGGATGCCCACGAACACCAATCTTCAATCTCGTGATCAACCGGGCCTTGAATCTTCGATTCTCTCCATTTTCTCTCTCTAGAATTAGGTTGTTAAGTTGCAAATGAGAGTTGCTCAAGCTGATCCGTTTATATATATCGGGCGTTCCGGGACCTATAACTCGCCGGACACATAACCCGAAAAGTTAACTCAGTCTATAACCCATATCCATCTTATTTACATTAAATAATCTCGTCTAAGCCCAGTATTATTATTTGGCTCGCTTAGACTTTATTCATGGCTTTACAAGTCTGCCCCCTTATTTAGGTTTCGTCTTCGAAACCTATTAGTCGCCGAATAGTTAAGGGTAATGCTGCCTCATCTCCTCCTCAACTTCCCAAGTGGACTCTGATCCCTTCTTATACTTCCATTATACTCGCACAAGTGGTACCATTTTATTCCTTAGCCTCTTCTCCTTGCAATTGATGATTGCCATCGGTTGCTCCACATAATTGAGCCATTTGTCGACTTCAATATCCTCCAGTGGCCCCACCATTTCCTCGTCGGCAAAGCATTTTCTTAAGTTAGATACATGGATTGTCAAATGAATTCCACTTAACTCACTAGGCAACTCCAACCTATAGGCCACCTCTCCTACTCGAGCAATAGTTCGGAAAGGCCCTATGTATCTTGGGCTCAACTTGCCCCGCTTCCTAAACTTAATGATGCCCTTCCAAGGTGAGACTTACAACATAAATCTGTCACCCACCTAGAACTCAATCAGTCTACGTCATTTATCGACGTATGACTTTTGCCTATCTTTAGCTGCCTTCATAAAGGCTTTGATCCTTTCCAGCTTCTAGTTCTAGCCTTGACCACCTTGACGCTCCCTAAATCTTTATGGCCAATATCACCCCAACAAGCGGGTGTTCTACATCTCCTACCGTATAGCATCTCATAAGGAGGCATGCCATGCTGGCATGGTAACTATTATTATATGAGAACTCGACTAATGGTAAGTGGTCATCCTAACTTCCTCCAAATTCAATGACGCATGCCCGAAGCATATCTTCCAGCGTCTGAATGGTCCTTTCTGACTGACCATCTGTCTGGGGTTGATAAGCCATGCTGATATGTAACCTCGTTCCCAAAGCATCGTGAAATCTCTTCCAAAACTTGGATGTAAACCGGGTGTCACGATCCGACATGATAGACACGGGTACACCATGGCCACTTACAATCTCCTTGATGAATAGATCCGCGAGTCTCTCAGAGGAATACGTCTCACGGATCGGTAGGAAGTGGGCACTCTTCGTCAAATGATCGACTATCACCCATATGGCATCATACTCTTTCAAGGTACGCAGTAACTTTATAATAAAGTCCATGGTGATATGCTCCAACTTCCACTCAGGTATGTCCAAAGGTTGGATCTTACCGTATGGCTTTTGAGGTGATATTCTCCTGCTTCCACTCAGGTATGTCCAAAGGTTGGATATTCCCGTATGGCTTCTGATGCTCCGCCTTCACTTGCAAGCAAGTAAGACACTTACTCACGTACTCCACTATGTCACGCTTCATACCCGACCACCAATAATCTTTCTTCAAGTAATGATACATTTTCGTAGCACTGGGATGAATGTAGTACCGAGTCTTATGTGCCTCGTCCATTATCTTCCCACGTAAATCCCCATAATGAGGAATCCACATTCGTCCGAATCGTGTTCTAACACCAAGAGTGTTTTCACCCAGCTCCACAACTAGAACTCTCATCCTTTCAGAGTTAAGATAATATTCCTTCAATGCCTCATCTTGAAACTTCTTGACCTGCTTCATCACATTAGAGGTCATAATCAACTGGTAAGCCTTAACCCGAATCGGCTCGGGTCTCTCCTTTTGGATAAGGGCATCTGCCACCATGTTGGCCTCATCCAGATGGTAATGGATCTCGCAATCATAATCCTTTATAAGCTCCAACCATCTCATCTGCCTCATGTTCAAGTCCTTCTGCTCAAAGAGTACTTCAAGCTCTTGTGGTAAGTGAATATGGTGCACTTCATCCCATACAGGTAGTGCCTCCAAATCTTTAACGCGAAGACCACAACTACTAGCTCCAAGTCATGAGTAGGGTAATTAACCTCATGAGCTTTCAACTGTCGGGATGCATATGCTATAACCTTTTCTCGTTGCATCAAGACACATCCCAACCCTAAGTAAGAAGCATCTAAATAAACCACCAAATCTTCGCTTCCACCGGGTAACGACAAGACAGGAGCTTGAGCCAACCTCACTTTTAACTCCACAAACTTTACATTCTATCCTAGAAAAGTCTTGGATGAATCTTTTGTAATAGTCCGCCAACGCCTAGAAACTATGAATCTCGGATGGTGTCTTTGGTGACTTCCATTGCATCACCGCCTCCACCTTTTCCGGGTCCACCATAATCCCTTGGGATTCACTACATGACCTAGAAACTGAACTTCGCACAACCAAAACACGCACTTGGTGAACTTGGCATACAGTTTCTCCTTTCTCAACGTCTCCAACACCTCTCGAATGTGACCGACATGCTCCTTCTCACACTTCAAATAAATCAAGATATCATTGATAAACGCAATCATTGATTTATTCAACATCGGCCGACACACTCGATTCATAAAGTGCATAAAAGCAGCTGGCACGTTGGTCAAGCCAAAAGAAATAACGACAAACTCGTAGTGTTCATATCGCATGCGAAAAGCTGTTTTAGGAATATCTTGCTCCTTAACCCTCGGCTGATGGTAACTAGATATCACATGCAAAAAGATGTTTTAGGAATATCCTGCTCCTTAACCCTCGGCTGATGGTAACCAGATCGAAGGTCTAACCTCGAGAACCAACTGGCACCTTGGAGCTGATCAAACAGGTCATCGATCCTCGGCAATGGATACCGATTCTTCACCGGAAACTTGTTCAGCTCCTGATGGTCAATACACATCCTCATACTACCGTCCTTCTTCTTCACGAATATGACCAGAGCACCCCAAAGAAAGATACTTGTTCAAATGAACCCCTTATCAAGCAACTACTGTAGTTGCTCCATCAATTCCTTCATCTCGGTCAGAGCCAACCAATACGGTGCCTTAGCTATAGGTTGGGCACTGGGTATCAAGTCGATCTGGCACTCGATCTCATGGTCTGGTGGCACACATAGTAAATCTTTTGGGAACACGTCTGGAAAGTCACACACAATTGGTACGTTAAACAGTTATGGTGTTGGCGAATCCACATCCTTCACGTAGGGAAAGTAGGCACTACACCCATGCCTCATGCACTTTCCGGCCACCACCATCGGAATCACCTTCGAAATAGTCATAACTTGATCACCGTAAACCGTCACCAAATTCCCTTCAGGTGCTGTTAGTCTAATGATCTTCTAGCAACATACAATGTTCGCCTCGTAGTCCGCTAACCAAGCCATTGCTAGGACTATATCGAAACCACCTAAGGTCTTGTTGGAACAAAAGAACCAATGAGCCTGATCAGAAAAACGTCTAAGTCCCACAGACATTACAACTGCTGAAGAAGATCTCAACAACTGAAGACATCAGCTGATTACAAGGTCTGAAGACAAAGTCTGAAAGTAAAGTACTGAAGATAAAGTCTGAATGTAAAGTACTGAAGACAAAGTCTGAAAGTAAAGTACTGAAGACAAAGTCTGAAGCTATCAGCTGAAGACAAAGTCTGAAAGTAAAAATCTAAAGAACAAAGACTTAAGACAAAGACTGAAGACCAAAGTGATCAGTAGTTGTCACAACAGCTGAAGTATTAACTTCAGTAGTTGTGATGATTTCCTTTCAGTACTTGTAATTTACTTTTTAGTAGTTATAGTTTCAGTAGTTGTAGTTCAGTAGTTTATGTTTTGGTACTTAGCATTCTCTGAGATGTAATAGTAGTTGAGAACATTCTCAGTAGTTTGCATAGTTTCAGTAGTTTGAATAATTCTGTTAGATGTCACTATCAAGTGACATCAGCAGACGTCACATTTCCTATATATGGAATGTTGACCTAGTTGTAACGTGTGACATTGAGCCACCACGAAAGCATATGAATGAAATATTTCTTTTGCAGAACTCTCTCTTTCTATAACTGTTTACTGTTACATTGAATATCAATTGTGTTCTTGTGAATTGTTTAATTCATTGTTCGAATTCCGCTGCAATACTCTCTAATTAATCAAACTTAGATCACTGATCCTAACAAATGGTATCAGAGCGGGTTAATCATTGATCGATCTAACAATTGATCACTGAAACTGCTATTTCGATATCTAAGTTTGATTGAATTAGCATATTTGCAAGAATTGGTTATAGATCATTGAATTTCTGTTGCTTTCGGTTATTTGCTTTGAGTTTTCTCTTGGTTCATATTGGTTTGTTGTGTTTTGTTCTAAATCAGTTAAAACTTAATTGAATTTGGTTGAATCTGAGAATGACTACTCCTTCTAATGACCCTCACAATACCGCTTTCTCAACCAAGCCTCCGATGCTGGTTAGGACTAAGTATAACATATGGCAACGAAGAATGCTTCATCACCTGTCAGTTAACAGTTCAAGTTGTTGGACATCTGTGGTACATGGTCCACAAAAGCCTATGGTGAACAATCCGGAAACCAACCAAATGGTTCCGAAGAAGAAGGAACAATACTCAGAGAATATCGAAAACTGTTTGAGATTGATGCTAGAGCGCATGGTATTCTGGCCATGGCTCTGCCTAATGAAATCTATTCTGGGCTTATGCATCATGAAACTGCTCATGACCTCTGGAATGCATTGAAGGAACAATTTGGTGGAACAGATGAGGTCTTAGCAAACAACAGAGAAATCCTTGCCTAACAATATGAGACATTCTCTCATAGGAAGGGTGTGTCACTAACTCAACAGTTTGAGCGTTTTTCCTGTGTGATCTCTGAGCTGAAAATGGTCAAACATGAATACACTAATAGTCAGATGAACAACAGATTCCTCAGATCACTGCCTGACAGATGGGACACATATACCATTGTTCTACGCTCCTGTGCAAATCTGGATAGCCTATGTGTCACACCCCCGCTAAGAGCGGAAACGCGGGGTTGCGACGAGATGGGAATCGTCATAACACATGGTAAGCGATAGAGATGCAATAATAAAATGATGACAAGCGTGTCATGACGACACCCGACTGGATAGCCTATCTGTCACACCCCCGCTAAGAGCGGAAACGCGGGGTTGCGACGAGACGGGAATCGTCATAACACATGGTAAGCGATAGAGATGCAATAATAAAATGATGACAAGCGTGTCATGACGACACCCGACAACAAGGGGACTTGTGTCGTGTATAGTCAATGTTCACGACAACATAGCCATATGCATAACAGGATAAACGATTCACATAATCACATAAAGATGAAATTGTAATGTAAATTCTCACAACCCGAGAACAAGTTTCAAAAGATTGTAATTGTTTACACAGTTCAACATTGTTCAAAGTAACAGTTTGTCAAACATGTTTAGTCCAAAAATACATCCTAGGGTCTCCACTAAGCAGCACCTAGAACCTCAGCTAGCTTGATCACCTGAAAAGATATGCTCAAAATGGTCAAACAAATTGTTGGTGAGCTCGCAGGTTTAAGTAATAAAACTGTAAGTGATGCTGTAAGTAAATAATATGGAATACCGTGAATACAGTTATATACACAAGTAAAATCACATGACATGTGCTTTGCAACCAACTAGCGACGTACACAAAGAAATTGTCGGCGTATATTCACCCAAGACCCGTACCTGGCTATTGTGGTACTAACTAGTATACCAACACGAGGGTGGGGTGGTCAACCAGTAGTACTACCAATACCTAACCGTCGGTTCCCACACTTGAATTAAATAGTTGCAAAGATAGAACCACACAACAGACCCAAGCATGTATCAGATAAGTACTTGTAACACAGTATCACGTTGATTCCTTGTATGAAAATTGTATGTATGTAGTACAGCATAGAAACGGGCGAGCATACTTTTCCCATGTTTGTAAATGTTGTAAAAATAGTATAAGCATAAAAGGGGCCACGAAACTCACTTGTTAAGTGGTAAGTATGAAAGGTCGAGATTTCCAACAGTTGAATGCAATGATCGGTCAAACACCTATTGACAGTTATGGTCCAGCATTAATGACATGTATAAAGCGTATAGTAATGTTTGGTCGGTTCGGGTTGTATCGGTTCGGTCGTGGGTAGCACACACACAAGCGGACACACGCATCATCAGACACACGACGGGACCAGACGCCCGACCCACGTTCCATTCGTACGAATCAACCTTCAATCGTGCGAATTAGCTACTTTCGTGCGATTGAACCTCATTCGTGCGATTGGACTCAGTCGCACCACACAACACACCCATTCGCACGACCCAACCTCCATGCGCACGAATCAACCCTCAATCGTGCGATTAGCTACTTTCCTGCGATTGAACCTTCATTCGTGCGATTGGACTCCAGTCTTGCGAAACACGCACAATCGCATTCACTCAGTCGGTCACCTGACTCAATCGCACACAATCATCCACACGCATGACTCAATCGCATACAGACACCCTGTCGCACGAATCAGTCGCACGACATGCCTAGTGCACACAACTCAGTCGCACGATCGACTTAGACGCATGATTCAGTCGCACGACCCACTCAGTCGCACGGCTCAATCGCATGACAGACCCAGTCGCCCGAACTACAGAATCGCGACTGTGGTCGGGCTGAGCAGCCCCCGAGCTGCTCTAGCGCGGGTTTTATACCACGAGGACCTCCAGAAACACTCAAAACATACATAAACATGAAACACAAAAAGAAAAGGCCTCACACGCACACTCGACCTCATGTGCTCGGATGAACCCGAGCACCCGAAACCCTAGAAAACGCAGCAGTAAAACGAACCAAAAAACGGGTTGAACAAGGTTGTCTACCTGCTAGGAACGCGTACACACGACGATACCCAAGATTTGGTAGTGAAAACGCGACAAACGCGACGATTTTTGGTGCTAGATCGAGAGAAAAAGTGGAGAAAAGGTTGAAAGTGAAGAAGATGAAGATGAGGATGGATGGCTGGAAATGGGGCTTATATACCCAGCCCAAGTTTGCAAAATACAAGTTTAGTCCCTGCACTTAACCCTCGAGTTTCCCAAAAATTTGTTTCGGTTGATTACGATCTTAAAATGTGCGTTATATTACGGTTAAAAGCGTATTTATTGGCTTTGATAGCTTAAAATGGTTTTATTAGTGACAATGGTCGAAATTAAAAATGATATATTTGGCAGTAATGGTGATGAAATTTATAAGAGTTTTATGCTTAACACACGTTCTCGAAGGAAGTACAGGCACAAGGGAAAAATAAGCAGACGACTCCGTGAAGCAGGAGTTCATGAAGAAAAGGCGATTAATAAAATATTTCCATGTTATTTATGTCGTTCGAGGACCTTAAGGTGACGGATGTCACACTATCTCTCACCTAACTCCATGGGAAATGCTTACATTTGAAAGAGATAGAGCAGAAAAGGAAACTGGCATCATCAGGAAAGCTCCTGATGACTTTGTACCAGGGAACACTGCCTTGGTTGGTCATGAGTCAGAATATGCTGCATCAGAAAGCAATTATGATGACATATAGATTTCTCTTCAAACAGTTCAAATCATGCATTTGTTAGTGTTACAGTCAGTCAGGTGTAATAGTGACAATTTGTGTTTCATTATGGAGGATTTAAAGGGTATTGCTGATGATGACTTAGAAAAGATGGATATTCTAAGCCAAATGCCATGATTAATATCAGATCTCAAAAGTTCTACAAGAGAACTGGTAGGAAATTCCAGGACTCTCTGGCAAAACCAAAGTTGGTTTGACAAGAGTAAGTTGAGGTGTCACAATGCCACAAGCTTGGACCTTTGCAAGAGAGTGTAGATCAACTGGATCTAACTCCTCTACACCCTTTATGACTTTTCCAAGCAATAGTCCACAAAACAGAGGACAACATCCTGCTAGTTCTGGTCATCATTCACAACCTATATCTCCTGCATATTTTGTCCCTCAGGGTCCAATGTCATATCCATATCCCTGCTATTATATGCCTCAGCCAAATCAAGTTCAAGTTCCTATTGCACAACAACCTCAAGCCTTACCTGAGCCTCTACCATCTCAATCATCTAAATCACAACCTCATCACAGCTTCTTCACCCCTGGTGTTGTTGACTGGAGCAGTTTACCAGATGATCTCTCTGGTAATGAGCAATTATTTGCTGGTGATAGTCAACATGGTGGTGAACATCCTTTTGGGAATCTAGCTCTCATGGCCCTGGAGTCTACTGAGAGTTCATGCTCCAATGCATTTTCATCACAGATAGCCCAGGTATCCTCTGAGGCTAAGGCCAAGCTATGTTTTGAATCTTGCATAGCTGCGTTTATCTCTATTAGAGAGGCAAATGTAGCTTTAATTAATCAAAATCTTGAGCTTGAGCAAACTATGTCCAAAAGAAAAGCTGAATATGAGTCTGTTCTTAAGGATAAAGATGATGAGATATATAAGCTTAAATGCCAATTAAATGATGAAAAGGCTAAGCTAGAGGTCATTCTTGAGAACCACAGAGAACTCAAAGAAAAACTTGCAGTTACCCAAGTTGAGTGTGACCGCTGGGTATCATCCTGCAAGGGATTTGAAATGCTGCTCAGCAAGCAATCTGCTTCGAATGTGAAGTTTGGAATAGGTTACAACCACATTGCACAACCTATAGATTTTACTTCAAAATCAATAGTAAAACCTGAAGGTGAAAGTAATTTCCAAACCACATCATCATGTGCATCATCCTCAAGTGATCACCCAAAATCACAAGATGAAATCCGTGTTGATACCTCAGCAAATCAATTGCCTGATGGGTCAACTACTGATAAGCACATGAAGCTGAGTACTTCAGATGTTGTCCCTCAAAGTATCTCAAGCACTGAAGGGAAAGACAAAACATCTGAAAAACATTTCAAATCAGTTGAAATAAAAGGATTAACAACTGCTGATAGAAAATAGCTGAAGAACAAGTCTTCAGTTGTTACAGATCCTTCAGTACTTAAAACAAGTACTGAAAGGAGTAAAGTACTGAAGAGCACACCTTCAGTAGTTTCCACATCAGCAGTTGATCAATTCAAGATGAAGAATAAGCCATGTGAAATATGTGGTAAATTCAATCATTTCTGATGAATGTTGGTACAGAAAGGGTTCCAAACTCAACAGAGATAAGCTCATTAAAATCCAGATGGATGAAATGAAAATGAGTTTGAGACCAAGTTTGTACCACAGTCATCCCAATGTGAAAACCCAAGCCTTCATCCAAATCCAAAAGAAGGATAGGTTTATCATAAAACAGCTGATAGTGCTCCTCATGATAAACATTAGACTAAGTCTGTGAATTTCAAGGAGGAAATGGTGGGCCACAGGAACTCATCATACACAAGTACTGATATGTCACAAGAGCTGAAAGCTTTGGCTACAAATCAAACACAACTTGTTATGATGGTTCAACATTTGTTGGGGAGAGTTAACCAACTAGATGCACCTGTGATCAAACCACTGAAAAGGCATTCCAAGCCAAATCCAAGGAATCCATTCAGCACCATCTCCTTCTTCATCAGCTGTTAATCATAAGAAACAAGTTATGGTTAAATCTTTGATGAAAACAGACCCAAAACAAAAAGGTTTGGGTCTTAAAACCTAACTAGTTCTTTATGATAAATGCAGGGTTCTTCAGCATGCCAAAGGAGCATCTAGTATGTAGACAGTGGAGGATCTATGCATATGACTGGGAGCAGTTCTCTTCTTAATGACTACTCTCAAGGAAAGAAGGGATTTGTTCATTTGGAAATGATGCCAAGGGTTACATCATCGGGAAAGGATATGTGTCTAATGGAGATATCAGATTGATGATGTTAACCATGTGGAGAATCTCAAGTATAATCTACTGAGTGTCAGTCAGATGTGTGATAAAGGGCATGTTGCACTTTTCACAAGCCAGAACTGCAGGATTCCCAAGTTCTGAGGCTGATTGACAAGGTATTGGATGATCATACTCTCCTGAAGGCCAACAGGATTGGAAGAGTATATGCCTTGGATTTGTTAAAGAAGATTGATTTGAAGGGTCATCCTTGTCTGTTCTCCAAAGCCTCTCCTCAGGAATCTAAACTGTGGCATAGAAGGCTGGGTCATGTTAATCTCAAAAACATGAATCAGCTGATCCACAATAGTTTAGTGAGAGGTCTACCAATAAAGGAGTTCCACTGTGATGAAACCTGCACTGCTTGTTTAAAAGGAAAACAACACAAAGTCTCATCCCTCCTATTGAAGAACCTAAGTCCACTGCCTGCTTGCAGTTACTGCACATGGATCTATTTGGTCCTGTGAGAGTGATGAGCATGGCAAAGAAGAAATACTGTCTGGTAATTGTGGATGATTACTCCAGATTGTATGGACTTTCTTCTTGCATTCAAAGGTTGAGGTTGCTCAGACGATTATAAACTTTGTGTTGTATGTTGAGAAGCAGTATTCCCTATCAGTCAAGTGTATAAGGAGTGATAATGGAACTGAATTCAGAAACCATACACTTGATGATTTTTATCTATCAAAAGGAATCAAGAGGCAGTTTAGCATCCCAAGGACTCCAGAACAAAATGGAGTAGTGGAGAGAAAGAACAGGACCCTAATTGAAGCTGCAAGGTCTATGTTGGCTGACTCTGGTTTGCCATTGACCTTTTGGGCTGAAGCTGTTAACACAGCTTGCTATGTGAATAGAGTTTAGTAAATCAGAGGTTGATGAAGACTCCATATGAAGTTCTACATCATTTGGCTCCTCTAATTTCATTCTTCAAAGCCTTTGGGTGTCTTGTTTCATTCTCAACAAAAGGATCAACTCCACAAATTTGATCCTAAGGTGGATGCAGGGTATTTTGTAGGTTATTCATCCACATGCAAGGCTTACAGAGTCTTCAACTGCAGAACAAGATAGTTGAAGAAACCTTGCATGTGAAATTCAATGAATCTCCTAAGGATGAAATTCCACAAAACCCTGTGGAGTTGTTTGATCTGGACATACTGCAATATGTTCCTTATCAACCTCCAGCTGTTGCAGTCATGTGGATAAATCATCTTCTGCAGCAAGTCTTCCACCTGGTGGTACTGAAGATGATGATGATATCAGTACTCACCTTTTCAAGTTTAGTGACCAACTGCCTGAGTCTGCTAAACTTGATGTTCCTGTAGCTTCTGTAGCTCCATCCACAAAAAATGCTGATGAGATTTCTGACTCCTCTACATCATTTGACTTGCCATCTAATACTTGGTTTCAAGAATCTGGATCACCATCTGCTGCTGAACCGGCTACAAACACTTGCACTGATCTTATAGTATACCAAGAGCTGAAGAATCACCCCATGTCTCAAATCATTGTGATATCAATGCTGGTGTCTCAACCAGAAGTCAATTGTCTAACTTCTGCTTCTATGCTCTTTCATCAGTCAGCTAAGCCAAAGAACTATCATGTTGCTTTGAGAGACAATGGATGGGTTGAAGCCATGCAGCTTGAGCTACTTCAGTTCAAAAAGCAGCAAGTGTGGGAACTGGTTCCTCTACCCCCAGGTAAGTGTGCAATAGGCACTAAATGGGTGTTTAGGAATAAAACTAATGAAATGGGCTTATTGTCAAGAACAAGGCTAGACTGGTTGTACAAGGGTTTTCACAAGAAGAAGGTATTGATTATGATGAAACCTTTGCCCCTGTAGCCAGACTAGAGGCAATTAGATTGTTTTAGCCTATGCTGCATTCCACAATCTTAAAGTTTTTCAAATGGATGTCAAAAGTGCATTTTTATATGGTAAAATAAAAGAAGAGGTTATGTGTGTCAACCACCAGGTTTTGAGGACAATAAACATCCTGATTGGGTGTATAAACTTGATAAGGCTCTGTATGGGTTGAAGCAAGCTCCTAGAGCCTGTTATGAAACACTTTCAAATTTTCTTCTTAAAAATAATTTCACTAGGCTCCATAGATAAAACTTTGTTATTAAGAAAGTGGATCAACATAAGCTACTTGTTCAAATTTATGTGATGATATTATTTTTGCATCCTCTGATCCCCAGTTGTGTGATGATTTTACAAGTTTAATGAAACAAAAGTTTGAAATGAGTGCAATGGGAGAATTACAGTTCTTTCTAGGCTTGCAAATCAAACAAAAGGCTGATGGAACCTTTATTCATCAATCAAAATATACAAAAGAACTTTTGAATAAGTTTGATTTACAAAATTGTAAGCCCTGTTCTACTCCCATGTGCAACACCACACAACTGGATGCAGATCAGAAAGGTAAAGCTGTTGATGAAACACTTTACAGATGTATGATTGGGTCCTTGATGTACTTAACAGCTTCTAGACCAGATATCATGTTGCAACTTGTTTTGTGCTAGATTTCAGGCTGCTCCTAAAGAGTCTCATTTGATTGCAGTCAAGAGGATCTTTAGATATCTGCAAGGTACACAATCTCTAGGTCTTTGGTATTCCACTGGACACTCATGCAAATTAGTTGCTTTTTTTGATAGTGACTATGCAGGGTGTAAGTTAACCAGAAAGTCAACTTCTGGTGGATGTCAATTCCTAGGCAACTGTTTGATTTCTTGGTAGAGTAAGAAACAAACATCTGTTGCTACATCCACTGCTGAAGCAGAGTACATTGCTGCTGCAAGTTGTACATCTCAGGTACTCTGGCTTCAAAACCAATTATTGGATTATGGCATTACAGAGACTAAGACTCCATTATTAATGGATAGTGCTTCAGCTCTGTGTATTGTCAAGAATCCAGTCCAGCACTCTAGGACCAAACATATAGAGATCAGACACCATTTTATTAGGGATTGTTTTGAAAAGGTCTGATTGATCCAAAGTTTGTGCCTAGTGCTGATGAGCTTGCAGATATATTTACTAAGCCTTGGATAGTTCAACTTTCCAAAACCTTGTGTTAAGGCTTGGTATGCTGCAGCTAGAATAAGTGATAACTACTGATGATCTCAGTAAACAAGTACTGATGATCATTAGTAACCATGTCACAAATATGTACTGATTCTGTTAAAAACAAATGATGCAGTTACAAACTATGAGTAGTAAAAACTACTGATGTATTATAACTAAACAGATAAAACGAAGTACTGATGTCCTATGACAACTGAAAACAGCTAAAAGTCTAATGAGTAAGTGTTGAGGACAGTATGAAACAGCTGAAAAGCTAAGAATTGACGAAAACTACTGATGAGAATTTTCTCTTCAGTTGTTTCCACAAAGTTGTTTCACCCTAAACAGCTGATGATAAAACTATGTCTTCAGTAGTTTCACAACTACTGATGACTAATACCAAGTCCTCAGTTGTTTAAACAGCTGAGAAGAAAAACCAAGGTTTCAGTAGTTTCACAACTACTGATAACTAAAACCAAGTCTTCAGTTGTTTTCAAACGTCTGATAGTTAAAACAAGTCTTCAGTTGTTTTCATAACAACTGATGCCAACACCAACACTTTCAGTCGTTTTCTTTTCAGCCTTTTCTTAACCTATAAATACTGCATTATAGCCAACGTTTCATTAGCCGTTTTCAAACCTTTTCTCTCTCAACAATGGCGACCATGAAACTCAAACCCCGACACAACTGTGTTGCCTACCTTTCGAAATCGGCCTTTCTGAACAAGTTTGACAATGCCATCGATCTTATGGTGGATTCCAATACCGAACAGCCTTTCTTCTGAATCCTACCATATACTCTGATTCCTTAATCCAGTTCTGGACCAACATCTCTGTAATAACTGGTAGAATGATAGCCAACTCACTCTCCAGTCGTTGGTGAACCAGAAACAGGTGCTCATCACCCCCGACATCATTCGCAAAACCCTAAATTTGCATGATGGCACCTATGTTAAAGAATACCCGAAGGCACCACTGATATGTCTTTCATCAATAACGGGTATGAAGGCGACTTAAGTGCTACAACCATACTTAAAAAGCACTTCCATGATGCTGAACGAATTATCTTTCATATGGTGAATGTCTGCCTTGCATCAAAGACATCTTCTTGGGATCAGATTTTTCCCGATGGCAACAGGTATGTACTCTATCTTGAACGCCAAAATCTAAATTTTTCTTAGATAGTGTCATGGAACTAAAGGATCTGGCTCAGAAACCTATGGCAAACAGATGGCTACTTTATCCCAGGTTTCTGATGGCCATAATTTTGAATCAATTAAAATCTGATGGCCTTGTTGGTCTTGGAGTCCCTGCTCCAGCTGTTTTAGCTGAGGTATACTCCAGACATAACTCAGACCCTACTCTAAAAGGGGCTGCCGGATGCTAAAACCCAAGCAGAGGGAACCCACAGCCTCCACTTCCAGATCCAAAGTCCCCACCAAACCCAAATCCAAAAAGCCCAAAAAGGCTACTCAGGGAGATGAGTCCCCGGAGGTCCCCTGTACCCAAACACAGGAAATACATACTGGCTCTAACCCCCTAGTTATGTCCAAGACTCAACCTGCTGAACCCCAAGGTATCCTCTCACAGGATCCTGTTGCAACCACAATTGGGGATCCCACATTTCTAGAACCTATCTCAATTGAGAGGATTACCATTAAAGAGCACCTCTCACCCGGGTGCAATCTGCTTCGGACAAATCTCCACATGCAACCGCCCCTCAAAGCCCAACACTGATAGTTGCTAAAGTGCTGAGTCAGTTGCATTCCTCACCCCCTCCCCAGAAACCACTTACCACTGGGAATTCAACCATTAAGGGGGAGGACCCAAATGCTTCTTAACCCTAGCACAGGGGTTACAATGTTCATCTCCAAGTGTAGAAATGGAGGTTAGAACATCTGGTAAGGCTGCCACTTCTACTGATTCAGCAATGATCAGGATGAAGTTGGTAACATCCATAAGACCTTACAAAGGCAACTGCCAATGAAGGACACAGTCCTGAGGTAGGAAGTCCCCAGTACCAAGACAAGGGGCACATGCTTCTACTGATCTACACTCAGAGCATGTACATCCTGATTCAATCAGGAGGTGGGTGATTCAGCACAGACTGATGATGACCTGGGCTTTTTCTATGATGTATTAGCCCATAATACCATCCTAGAGACTGAGGTGAGCAGACTCAAAGAGCTGCTAGCCAAAATGTCTCGGATCAAAGTCCATCTACCCCAAAAACCCACATATGGCACTTCAATTGAAGGTTCACCAAACACTGAGCCTACACACTTAACTGAGCCACAGCCACTACTTTTGGCACCACTTCTCAGGGACAGAACCCCTCTGAGCAGATGGTTGCTATCTTCAAAACTCCTTACCTCTCATCACTCCCATCATCACTGACATAGTGCATAAAGCCATTGATGAGAGGATCTCCTCAAATCTACAAACCTTCATTGATGATGCTGTTCACAAATCTCTTTCTGCCTTTCAAGCCCCTGATCCCAATGCAACCAAAAATGGGGAGACTTCCAAGTCTAAGGCAGTGAAAGAAAGAAAAGAAAAGAAAGAGTGATGATGGAAAGAACATGCAAAAGAGAAGGAGGTGGAGAAAGAACTGATCTCAGAACAGCTGATCATAGATAAAGAGAAGGAACACAGCTGATCACATATAAAAGAAAGAAAAGTGCTGAGTCAAAAGCTGATGAAGATAAATCCTTAGAAGATCTTGTCAAAGATACTGATGAAGTTCACAGCAGATCCATGGATAAAATTATAGATCAGCTCTTTCGACAAGGTCATGACACAGCCACACTAGACACTGAGATCAGAAGGCTGGAAATAGAAGAGATTCAAGCTAGATGGGCCGGTTATAGTGTGTTGGAAAGGGAAAGATGGAGATAATGATCAGATTCATTGCCAAATACCTTGGAAGATCATTGATAGAGATAAAAGCCTGGTCCAGAGACAGTATCTTGGAGATAACGAAGAAAATATGCTCTGCTGGAGGCTATAATAAAGGGTTGATCATCGAAGCACTGGATGAAGCAGGTGCAGGGAAGAGAACTGAAATGGCAAAGCTCTCCAAAGCCAAACTCACCACCAAAATGCTAAGTCAGTCTTCTCACACTCCCACTCAAACACAACCCTTATCTCTAAAATCTCCCAAATCTATCCCTAAACCAAAGCCACCCATAACTCAACCCACAAAACCATTCCTTTACCCCAAAAACCACCTCAAACCTTACCTAGTGATACACCCAGAAGGAGGAGAAGGGTGTTGAGGGTAGAAGAATGAAGAAGAGGATGATGAAGATTGTCTGCCAATCTCTGCTGTTCTCAACTTAAAACACCTGAGCACAGAAGTCAACAAGTGATTACACCTGACTTGCAAATGCAGATGGTGAAGGTAAAGATTGAAGAAGTAGAACAACAGAAACAGCACGATGAGCAGTTTCTCAAGATGGTTGACAAGGATTTCCCTCAGTCCTCATCCATTCAAGAAATGAGAAACAGGCTCTGAGGCTGTACACTCTTAGACATACTTTTCAACATTAAAGAGAAAGAGTGTGGATCTGGCCAGACCCCAGGGTAAGTTCTAGAATTCATAAGAAGAATATACCAATAGATATCATGGCCAAGTGAAGAAGACCTTGAATGCTGCAATTACGTTGGCCATGGTAGTCTCACCCTGGGAAATCGTTGAAGAATTCAAGAGAGCTCACAACTCAAGACACCCCTCAATCTATTCTTGAGAACAAAATGATCAAGAAGGGGTTGTTATACAAAAGACTTGAAGATCTTCAGAAGAGTGAACTCCAGTTGTTGCTTGAAGGCTCTCACCCTGATAATTTGCTTACAAGAGATATACAACTGTGGAGTTGAAAAATGGAAAGACAGTGAGATACCTGTCTGAGTATTATGGCCCAGAGTTCTTCTTCGAGGGAGAAGCAGAAGAACTCACCAAGGAGGAACAAGTTGTTCTCCTTGAGGCCTATGCTAGTGAGTCTTATAGACTCATTAATGGAAATTAGGTTCATGTTGGGACAAGACTCTGTGTCCAGTTTCCCCAAGATAGAGTTCCCTTCCATACTTAGCCAATCAAAAGTTTAGAAACCTTTTCCCCAGCTTGTGCTTAACTGATTACCTCTGAAGCTGATCAAGAGGGTGTTTCTGCCAAGAATAAGTGGGATCATCATAAGTTTAGAGGTTTTGGCTGTATTGGTTCAGGGGGAGTTTGTTGGACCAAAAGAACAATGAGCCTGATCAGCAAAACCTCTAAGTCCCACAGACATTACAACTGCTGAAGAAGATCTCAACAGCTGAAGACATCAGCTGATTACAAGTCTGAAGACAAAGTCTGAAAGTAAAGTACTGAAGACAAAGTCTGAAAGTAAAGTACTAAAGAAAAGTCTGAAGCTATCAGCTGAAGACAAAGTCTGAAAGTAAAAATCTGAAGAACAAAGACTGAAGACAAAGACTGAAGACAAAGACTGAAGGCCAAAGTGATCAGTAGTTGTCACAACCGCTGAAGTTATTAACTTCAGTAGTTGTGATGATTTCCTTTCAGTACTTGTAATTTACTTTTCAATAGTTATAGTTTCAGTAGTTGTAGTTCAGTGTTTTATTTTTTTGTACTTAGCATTCTCTAAGAAGTAATCAGTAGTTGAGAACATTCTCAGTATTTGCATAGTTTCAGTAGTTTGAATAATTCTGTTAGATGTCACTATCAAGTGACATCAGCAGACGTCACATTTCCTATATAAGGATGTTGACCTAGTTGTAACGTGGGACATTGAGCCACCACGAAAGCATATGAATGAAATATTTCTTTTGCAGAATTCCTTTCTATAACCGTTTACTGTTACATTTAATATCAATTGTGTTCTTGTGAATTGTTTAAGTCATTGTTCGAATTCCGCTGCAATACTCTCTAATTAATCAAACTTAGATCACTGATCTTACTAGGTCTTCACGAACAGTCTAACAAGAAACTTATCCTTTTAATTCTATGTCACAACCTTATATCATTTTAGAAATCTTGGTAGACTTACCTATGGTAGTTTCTACTTTGAAGGGCTCATCAATACTTCTACTCCTAATGGGCAACTTAGCACAAAAGGTAGCAGAAATAAAACTCCTACTAGCACTAGAATCAAATAACACAGATGCAAGAGTTTGATTTAATAGAAATGTACCTAACACCACATCAGGGTTTGTCCTAGCCTCCTCCCGAGTCATCGTGAAAGCTCTGGCCCTTGCCTTCTGCCCTTTCGTCCCAACAATCTTCTTCGCACCGGAACTCTCATCCCTTGGCTTCTTGCAATCCCTGCTCATGTAACACTCTCCACCACAATTAAAACATCTGGCCACACGACAATCCTTTTCTATATGCCCCGTCCTCCCACACATGAAGCATAAATTCGTTCCCAACCTACATTCTCTGATATGCTCCTTTTCACATTTGCAACACCTCTTCCACCCCGCACCAGATGTGACCACACGTCGGTCATCCACCCACGCACTCTTGTTGTTTACCGAGGCACCGCCCCGTCCAAATATTTTCCCATTCCAATTCCGGTCTCCACCACCTTTCTTACTCACCTCAACCACCACCAATTCCCTTTCATCATACAACCTCCCTGCCAGATCAACCGTTGACCTAACATGCTCGGCCGAGCGGCAATCATATGCCTCCGGATGTCCAGTGGCAATCCTTGGATGTACCTCTTGATCTTCCATGACAAGGGCATCACCTGATCCGACACCAGCTGTGCCATCTCATTGAATTTGATGGTGTATTGCTGATGTGTCATGGTTGTCGCCTCCAACTTCAGGAACTCCTTCTCAACCTTTCCATCTCCCTATGAGGACAAAACTCCTCAATCACCAACTTCTTCAACTTCGGCCACCTCATTCTCTTGATAGCCCTGCTACCCTTGGCTAGGACAATATTGTCCTACCAACACAATGCCGAGTCCACGAATGAGTGGGTGGCAAACTTCACTTTTGAATGCCCTGTAGTTACAGCCTCATGATGCCTCAGGCACAAGCTCTTCCTCTTCCTCTTCATCAGTAGAGACAACTGTCTTAGTCTTCAGTTGCTCTTTTTCTCCCGTGGACCTTCTCCTCTCCTTCCTTTCACCTTCTCGTGCCGCCTTTATCACTTCGGTCACACAGACGGTAGGACCATTTGTATGAGTTGATGAACTTTCTCCACGACAGCCTCCTTCACTGATGCCCTCAATTAGCACTCTCGTCACCACCCTCCGGATGAGGGGTCTTAGGCTCTTCATGACCCATGGTCCAGCACCATGTCCACTAAGACCTCCACCTCGAGAAGCCTTAGACGATCTACCACCAACCATCCTTTAACACACTATAAGATTCAAATACAAACACTATCATTCAAAGTAATATCTCGGTTTATGTCAGTATATTAAGCCCCTAATTACAGTGGCCAGTTGTGATTAGCCACTTACTTTACTCTTCATACCCCAAGCATTTCCTATCCTGACTACATTAGTATCTAAATCTACTAAAGGCACATAAACCACATAACATGCGCACGTAACACCGGTTAACATTAAGAAAATACCTGATGGCACGTAGCTACTTAGACTGGCATCCTTCCCTTTTAGTTTAGGTTTCTTCTGAAAATTTACGCGTTTCACTTAAGCTGTGGCTCTGATACCAACTTGTAAGGCCCCTTTCCCGGGACGCTCACAGCTAGTCAGTCATGGCACATAAAACATATGATTCAAATTAAATTACTAAAAGGTTGCAGTGGAATCACTTTAAACAACCATTCATTTCATATAAATTATCACTTTTGCAAAATAATACAACATTCATTATAAAATATCATTTGTTTGCATTACAATGCAAAAACATTACGCAACTTAAAATGGATGCCATCCAAAATGAGCCAAGTAGCTGCCCGTGCCATCATCAACAACCATTACCTGCCAACTCGAAATTGCATAAAAGTCAGCGTTGCTGAATGAGTTCTAGTTTTAAAATAAAATATACTTTTCTTTCGTTTAAAACCTTTCTTTACTATCGTACGTGATTATACATCATACATACACATAGATAATGGAATTATTATCTTTTATCATCATTCGTTCATTAACTTTCATTTGTTTATCATCGTACGTCATCGTTATCATTTACTTTCATTCATAATCTTCCTTACTTATCTTTCATACATTCTTTAACTTCCGATGACACGTACTATACCTCGAACATTGTGCACGAAGCTGACCCAAGGGCCTTTGGCAAGTACGCTCATCATTATCACTCATCTTTCATTCTGGACCAATGCCATGTGCTATACCCCAAACGTTATGCACGAAGCTGGTTACTGGGCCTAAAGTCTACCAATAGACCCCAAACATTATGCACACGGCTAACTCCAATGCCTAGGGCAAGCAACAAGGGTCCCATACTTATGTTCCATGACAAAGACAGATCCTAGTGTGCATCCTTCCAGGGTAGCTAGCACACACACCATTGAGCTAACACCCTTCATTGGGTGTGAACCTCCATACTTTGCTTGCAAGACATTCTTACATTCGTTCATTCATTAATGCATGCACTCAGTCTTAATTTTATGTTCCACATATCATTAGCATTAACTTCGGCTTTACGTTACATAATACTTTTCATTCATTTCATACTCATAACATGTAAGTCACGGAATAATACATAATAGGAACATAAGATCAACATAACACATTCATACATAGCGTCACATAAATATCACATACCCCAACACATATTATCACAAACATCATGCATCATCATTCACAAACACATACACATGCACAACAAGTACAAGTCATCATAGAACATAACTGACCCTCCACAGGACAATGGGGGTTCGGGGGCAGCAGCCCCTGATAGCGGGGTCCTAGGGGCTATAGCCCATAGTGGGGTCCAACGGGCAATAGCCCATAGTGGGGTCCAAGGGGCAACGCCCCTGGCTGGGGCCAGGCTGCCAAGTCAGCGCGCAAAATTTTTATTTTAGAACATTTATATAGCACATTTTATTATGGAAAAATTGATCTTCCGCTTAAAACCTATTAAAATCTTGGTCACTTAAATAGTATATTTAGTATGCATTTCCAGCCCCAAACTAGTTCAAAACCTTTAAAATAGCGGTTCTAAAACGCACCGGGACTCGATGAGTAGCTTCTCAATCAAGCTTTCAAAGCAAGGGTTGCACTACACAGCCTGTAGATAAGTTAACATTCAAAGGAGTTAATTTCTACCAAATTTCGCTGCTAATTTCACTAAAAGATCAACAATTTCGCTGCTAGTTTCGCCAGCAGTTTCACTGGCAGTTTCATTGGCATCCTTGCAGCCAATTTCACCCAACTTTTGTTCGATAACCATGTCTACGAACTACCTGCGAAACTATAGTTTCACAGAAAGTTTCATAGTTTCACCGGATGACTATGTAGTTTCGCTGGATGAACCCTTAATTTCGTAGAACGGGCTGAAAATTACAAACCAACCCATTTTTGATCCAAAACTTCAATCTTTCACATTTAAAACCTTGCTTTATCACCTAATAAGCTATATCTAAGCTTCTTACATGTTTTCTTACACAAAAATGTGAGTTTTGGGCGATTCTTTTCCACTTTCAAAAATCCCAAGCCTTAGAGTCTGGGTTTACATCAAAAGGAATGATTAAATGATGTTTCTTACCTGGATTCTTGGGGTTTTCTTGTTGTTTGGATGCCCATAAACACTGATCTTCAATCCCATGATTAACTGAGCCTTAAATCTTCAATTCTTTCCACTTTCTCTCTCTACACTTTATCTTTAGAATTGGGGTGTTGAGTTGCAAATGAGAGTTGCTCAAGATGATTTGTTTATATATACCAGGCGTTCTCGGGACCTTTAACTCGCCCGACACATAACCTGAAAAGTTAACTTAGTCTATAACCCATATCCATCTTATTTACATTAAATAATCTCGTTCGAAGCCTATTATTATTATTTGGCTCACTTAGACTTTATTCGGGGTGTTACAGAGAGTTGAAAGGAAAAGGAATGACAATAGAGGATATGTATCAGGTGGATTCTAATGATCTTGAAGAGACTGACATTCAGTGGCAAATGGCGATGTTGACTCTCAAAGCCCGAAGGTATATGGAGTGTACTGGAAGGAAGAATTTTGAAGGATAAAGCTCTAAATCCAAATTGGGATTTGATAAATCCAAACTGACGTGCTTTAACTAAAAACAGTTAGGACATTATAAATAAGAATGTGCATTGCCAATTGTCACTGATCTAAGCAATTCAAGAGTCCCAAGATTGGCTTCAAGTGGGGATAAAGAAGAAATGAAACAGAATAAAGAGACAACTTTGATCCCTAATTTTGATTGGAGTGTAGAAGTTGAAGAGAGAAGATAAGAAATTAACCAAGTGTGGGTTGCTGAGATTGTTAAAGAAAAAAAAAGATAAACCGTGAGGAAGAACTTGATATGTTCAAAGAACTCAGAGGTGAAGCTGAAGTAACTATGGATATGAAGGAGGATTGTATGGGTTGTGTTAAGCAGGACAAAGTTGATGACTTGAAGGATGAGATTGTGAAAGAGAGAGAGGATGAGAAGATGCTGAAAGCACGATGCCAAACCACAAAGCAAAGTAATGAGAAAGATGATACTGCAACCATTGTCGAGGAAACAAGCTGAGTACTCTGGTGTGTGAATATGAGAAAGCTTTGGCAACAGAAAAGGCGGTAATAGGACTTCATATGAGGTACTTCAGGATATGTGTTCTTCAGCATGCAAAATAAGATTATTTGGTGTATACAAAGCAAATCGTTTGTTAATCGATAATGAAAAGGACTTAAAACGAATTAATGAAGAGCTTAAAATAAACAAATCAAAATATTTTGTTAAATTAAATGAAGCTTTAAAACAAAATGATTGTTTAAAAAGAATAGTTTTGGAAAAAAATGTTGAAATTAACACTTGACTGCAAGGGTTGCTCTTGCTGAGTTTGGTTATGATGATGCTAACGTTTATCCTCCTCCTAGCATTTACTATTATTCACCTATGCCTGTTCCACATTCTTCTAATGATTTGATCAAAATAGATACAAACAGTATGTCTGCAGGTTTAGAAGGTGTGAAAACTAAGCATGTACATGAGGACTATGGTCATGGACCGACTAGCGGGCTTGGATGCAATAGTTTTAGTACACCTGAATATCAACATTCTATTTTAGATCATAAACCTAGCTTAAGTTTTGTTTTTGTTTCAAAACAATCTATTTCAGACAATGTTTCATCTAGTTCTAGTGATGTTTCTATTTCCTCTTTAGATAATTTGCATCGTAATGATGATGTTTCTTCTGATTGTGTTGATGTTGTAAATATTTCCACCGTGAAAAGTGAAGAGAAAATTAAAAATAATTGGTTTGAAAAATTCTTTTCTCACCCCATCCCATCTTTTAACCCTACTAATATTTATCATCAAGTGAAAGGGAAAATTCATCATCTCGTGCAAGTACAAGTGGTACAAGTACCACATGTACTTCAGATGAAAATTCATTATCCTATGTAAATATTATTCTTTTTTAAATAAAAATAGACCTAGAGACATGTATGAGACATATAGTGATGTTGATTATAGATTGTCTAAATGTGATGAGGAAATATACATTGATAAAATTCCTACCTTGTTGCGTTACATACCTTGATTAAAATCACATTGTTTTAGGTGTGGTAAAGATGATCATGTAGTTAAGTACTATCCCAAGCTTCATCATAGACATGTTACATGAATTCTTTTGGGAGTCGGTTGACTTATTTAGTTAATAATTTCTTTTGCAAGAAGTCATCCTCTCCAAAACCCAAAGTTGCTCAAACTTGGGTTCCAGTTTCACCTGGTTAATCTGTCCTTTGTATTTTTGTAGTAGTCATACACTAAAATTGTAAATAGTGTATGGCATGTTAATAGTGGATGCTCCAGACACATGACGGGGTTGAAGGATTTATTGAAAAATTATCGAACAATCAATGGAGGGTATGTTGCTTTTGCCGGTGATAATAGAGGAGGGAAAATGATTGGCCAAGGAGAGGTTTCCAATGGCTCACTTACGCTAGAGAAAGTCAACTACATGCTCGAACTTGCCTTCAATCTGTTGAGTGCCTCTCAGATTTGTGATAAATACATTCCGGTCTTGTTCAAATCCAATGAATGTCTCTTTCTAAAATCAGAGTTTGATATTCCAGAGAAGATGGTGCTTATGCGAGCCCCGAGAAAGAATGACACATATCTTCTTGACATGAGTTCTACAGAGTCAACATCTACCATCACCTATCTTCTGTCAAAAGCTTCCACATCTTAGTATTTGCTATGGCATCACAGATTGGGCCATGTTAATTTCCAAAACATAAAAAAATTAGTTAAAAACAATCTAGTAAGAGGATTAGCTTAAAGGACTTTTCAGTTGTTGAAAAATGTATGGTATGTGCCAAGGGAAAACAACGTAAGAAACCACATAAACCAAAAATTGAAAATAGCATATCTAAACCCCTGGAGTTGTTACATACTGATTTATCTGGTCTAATAAGCATTAAATAAATTGCTAAGAAATCTTTCTGTCTTGTGGTTATAGATGATTTTTCAAGGTATTCCTGGGTGAGATTCCTTGCTCAAAACGGAGAGGTTGCTGAGGAGCTACAGAAGTTGATTCTTTCCATTGAGATGATAAGCAAGAGGAAGGTTCTAGCGATTCAAATTGACAACGGTACCGAATTTAGAATCAAATTTTGATTCCTTCTGTGCTGGTAAAGGTATTCTGAGAAAAATCAATGTTACGAGAACACCTCAGCAGAACGGTGTCACTGAAAGAAAGAATCGCACCTTGATTGAAGCTACTCGTACTATGCTGATTGAGTCCTTTTTACCTATCATCTTCTTGGCAGAGGCAGTAAACTATGCTTCATATGTTCTTAATAGGGTGCGATCGTCAAAGATAAAATAAAGACTCCACATGAACTCTTCCATAAGAGGAAGCCTTTGATTGATTTCTTTCGGCCATTCGGATGTTCATGCACTTCACTGAATACCCAGACATAGAAGACAAAATTTGGTATCATGTCTAATGAATGTTACTTTGTTGGCTACTCATCCTCACAGAAAGCTTATCGGGTGTATAACAAGAGAACCTGTATTATGCAAGAGTCCTTTTACGTTGATTGGCAGAATCTAATTCCTTTGATGTTTATGAGAACCAATGGTTCTTTGACTGCAATACGATGTTCAACTTGTTTAATCTTCTAGTTTTTGATGATGATGCGTCCATCTCCAATGTCCAAACAAACAAAATTCCTCCAACTCCCTTACCTATCATGCCACTTATTCATCAAGCCCCTGCTAATTCATCAACTAACAATGCTACATCAGTTGACATTGAATCTTCCTCATCATCCTTTGACATTCCAACCCTACCTGTTTCTACATCTCTTCCCTCATCACATACACCTACATCATCTTAATCCGTTCCATCCACATCACCAATTGATTCTACCCAACAACCTTCATCTCTATTTTCTACCCATCAACAACCCATCAACCAACCTTCTTACATACTCTGCCCTTAACCATTGATTTCAAAACATTGAAAGACCACCCCTATGATAACATATAGGTTCCATTGTTCAGACACAGAGTCAATCTAGTTTGATTAATGTGTGCCTATTCTCTTGTTTTATATCCCAAATCACACCGAAGAATGTTCATACAACTCTTTAGGATCCTCGCTGGGTTGAGTCGATGCAATTGGAGTTGCAGAAATTCAGGAAGCTCAAGGTGTGGACCCTGGTTGATTCTCCACCAAACAAATGCCTACTAGGCACAGAATGGGTGTTCAAGAGCAAACCTGATGACCGTGGTATTATGGTTAGAAACAAGTCAAGATTGGTGGTTCAAGGATTTGCACAAGAAGAGGGGATTGATTACATGGAAGTCTTTGCTCCCATAGCCCATCGTGAAGCTATTAGAATATTTCTGGCTCATGCCGCCAACTAGCAGTTCAAAGTCTATCAGATGGATGTCAAATGTGCATGTCTCTATGGAGACATTGACAAAGAGATATATTTGTGTCAACCACTAGGGTTTGAGGATCCCACTTTCCCGATAAAGTATACAAGCTTGATAAGTCCCTTTATGGTCTTCATCAAGCTCCTCGGATGTGGTACAAGACTTTAACACATTATCTTTTAAGCAATGGTTTTTCTCGTGTCACCATTGATATGACGTTATTCAAGAAGGAAGTGGATGGTAAGATGCTGATTGTGCAAGTCTACGTGGATGATATTATTTTAGGCTCCATCAATCTTAAGCTGTGTTGGGAGTTTGAGGAGGTTATGCTTAGTCGCTTTGATATGAGCATGATGGGGGAGATGTGCTTTTTCCTTGGGATACAGGTTGAACAAAAGCCAAAGGGAATTCTCATTATTAGGAGAAGTATACTATAGAATCTTAAAGAAATTCAAGATGGATGATGCTTCTCCTGAACTGACTCCATTCACTGCTCAAACATGCCTCACTCCAGACAAGAATGGGAAACATGTTGATCCTTATCTTATAGATCTATGATTGGTTTCCTTATGTATCTTACAGTAAGCCGTCCTAACATAACATTTGTTGTGGGATACTGTGCTCGATACCAATCTGCCCCAAAGGAGTCTCATGAAAAGGTTGTAAATTAAATTTTTTGCTATCTTAAAGGATCTTTTCTTGCTTAGGGCTTTGGTATCCTTATGGTTGGAATTTTGACTTACATGCTTATTCGGATAGTGATTCAAATGGTTGTAGGTTAACAGAAAATCAATTACTAGAGGATGTCAGTACCTAGGAAATTGTATTGTATCATGGAAGAGAAGATAGACTATTGTCTCTTTTCCATTAGGGAGGCAGAGTACATTGCTGCCTCAAGCTGCTACTCACAAGTGCTCTGGATACAACATCAGATGATTGACTATGACATCAACTTTCGCCACACATCGTTGTTCTATGACAACGAAGCAGCCATCGCATCGCAAAGATTCCAGTTCATCATTCCCGAACCAAGCATATCGAGAAACAGATTCTTGCAATCTGTTGGACCAAAAGAACCAATGAGCCAAGATCAGAAAACCTCTAAGTCCCACACGGTATCACAACAACTGCTGAAAGCCTCATCAGTAGTTTGACAAGTGCTGAAGACTTCAACAGCTGAAGATCAAGTGCTGAAGACCTTAACAGCTGAAGAACCAAAGTGCTGAAGTACACAGCTGAAGAACACAAGTGCTGAAGCTGAAAGACCAAAGTACTGAAGTACAACAGCTGAAGAGTTCACAAGTGCTGAAGATCAACAACTGATGTACAAAGTCTGAAGACAAAGACTGAAGACATCAGCTGATGATATCTACTGAAGTCATCAGCTGATGAAACGCCTGAAGGTCAAAGTCTGAAGACCAAGTACTGAAGCCTCAGTAGTTTGTCACAACTGCTGAAGAGTACTTCTTCAGTAGTTGTGATATCAGTAGTTTTATGTTTTATGTTTCAGTAGTTTTGTAAAACGACTGAAGAGCTTGTTCTTCAGTCGTTGTAGTTTCAGTAGTTTTATATTTTGTACTTAACTTGCTGATATGTTCTCAGTAGTTGTGAACATTTCAGTAGTTTGTTAAGAATTAGTTATTTCTGTATTGGATCTGCCAGTTGTCACTTTCCGTGATAACAGCAGTGACTGTTGCACTCTATATAAGGAGTGACAACCCATTGTAATCATTGAGTGAATTGAGCAATTGAATGGAATGATTAATTGATTCGATTAGAAATATTCTACATCTATAAACATTCCTAGAAATCAGAAATTCATATTCTCTCCCTATAACCGTATGCGATCTTAACGCTTACATATATTGTTTGCTTGCTACAATTTGTCTAATTCGTTTGTGTATTCCGCTGCTTTACATTCTGATAAACATCAAACTTGTGATCACTGATCCTGTCAAATGGTATCAGAGCAGGTTAATCATTGATCGATCTAATAATTGATCATTGAAACTGCTATTCAAGATCCAAGTTTGATTGAATTAGCTTTTGTTTTTGCAAGAAACGGTTATAGAGATTGAATTTTCTGTATTTCTGCTCATTCATCTCCTGAGATCTTATTCTTGGTTCTCATTGAGTTTTGTGTGGTTTGTCTAAAACTTTTTAAAACTTGAACTAAACTGTTTTTGAACTGAAAATGACCACTCCCTCCAATGATCCTCACAATACTGGTTCCTCAACCAAGCCTCCTATGCTGGTTAGGAATGAGTATAACATATGGCAAAGACGTATGCTCCATCACCTGTCTGTTAACAGCGCAGGGTGTTGGACATCAGTGGTACATGGTCCACACAAGCCTATGGTGAATACCCGGAAACCAATCAAATGGTTCCGAAGAGGAGGGAGCAATACTCAGATGAGGATAAAAAGTTGCTTGAGATTGATGCAAAAGCCCATGGAATTCTGGCCATGGCTTTGCCCAATGAAATCTATTCTGGGCTAATGCATCATGAAACTGCCCATGACCTCTGGATTGCTTTGAAAGAACAATTTGGAGGAACTGATGAGGTCTTGGCAAATAATAGAGAAATTCTTGCCCAACAATATGAGACATTCTCTCATAGAAAGGGTGAGACACTGACTCAACAATATGAGCGGTTTTCTTGTTTGATCTCTGAACTAAAAATGGTCAAACTTGAATACACCAATATTCAGATGAATAACAGATTTCTCAGATCACTGCCTGAGAGATGGGACACATATACTATTGTCCTACGCTCCAGTGCAAGTTTGGACAAACTATCTCTCACCCAACTCCATGGGAAATGCTCACTTTTGAGAGAGAGATAGAACAGAAGAGAAAGCTGTCTTCATCTGGAAAGCTCACTGAAGACTTTATTCAAGGCAACACTGCCTTGGTGGGTCATGAGTCAGAATATGCTGCATCTGAATGCCAGTATGATGAGCATATTAATTTCTCTTCGAGCACTTCTAATTCTGCATTTGTAAGTGTTGATGGTCAGTTTACTGGAGGTAATAATGACAATTTATGTTTCATTATGGATGATCTCAGGGGATTGCTGATGATGACTTAGAAGAGATGGATATTTTGAGCCAAATGGCCTTGATAAATATCAGATCTCAGAAGTTCTACAAAAGAACTGGAAGAAAATTCCCAGGACTCTCTGGCAAAACCAAAGTTGGTTTTGACAAGAGCAAGTTGAGGTGTCACAAATGCCAACGGCTTGGACACTTTGCAAGAGAGTGTAGATCAACTGGATCAAACTCTACTGCACCCTTTGTGACTTTTCCTGGCAACAGTCAACAAAACAGAGGGCAACATCCTGTCACATCTAGTCATCATCCTCAACAACAATCTCCGGCATATTTTGTTCCTCAGGGTCAAATGCCTTATCAGTACCCTTGTTATTACATGCCACAGTCAAGTCAAGTTCAAGTTCCTATGACACCACAACCTCATGCATTACCAGAACCTCAGCCTTCCCATCTCATCAACAACCTTCATCTCAACAACACAGCTTCTTCACCCCAGGAGTTGTTGACTGGAGCAGTTTACCAGATGACTTGTCTGGTCATGATCAACTGTTCTCAGGTGCTGGTCAACATGGTGGTGACAGTCCCTTTGGGAATCTAGCTCTTATGGCTTTGGAGTCTGCTGATACTTCATCCTCCAATGCCTCTACACCACAGGTATCACAGGTATCCTCTGAGGCAAAAGCCAAATTATGTTCTGAACAATGCATAGCAGCATTTGCTTCCATTAGAGAAGCAAATGTAGCTTTAATTAATAAGAACATTGAGCTAGAACAAGTAATTTCCAAAAACAAAGCTGAGTTTGAGTTTGTGCTCAAAGATAAAAATGATGAGATTTATAAACTGAATTGCAAAATAATTGATGATAAGGCTAGAGAAGATGTACTTCTAGAGAAGTACAAAGATCTCAAAGAAACCCTTGCAGTTACCCAGGTCGAGTGTGATAGATGGTACAATCATGCAAAGGTTTTGAAATGCTTCTTAGTAAGCAATCTGCTTCAAATGTGAAGTTTGGAATTGGTTACAATCACACTGCTCCACCTACAGATTTTACCCCAAGAGCAGAGGTAGAATCTGATGGTGAGAGTGATAACCAATCCATCAAGTCATGTGATCTACCTTCTGATACAGCACAATCAGAAGTAGCAGTCAGTATCAAGTCCTCTTTGAACCTATCAGCTGATGTTGATGGTCCAAATGCTGACATTCACATGATCAATAAGTTGATCAACTCAGGAGTCAATCCTGAAGGTCCTGAAAGGACTGGAGAGCAGGATTCAACTCCTGAAGTTCAAACTTCAACTGCTGTCAGTACTGAAGAGAAGAAAACTGGCAGTAGAAAGAGTTTGAAGACTACTAAAGATGCTGTCAAGAAAGCAACCAATGCTTCCAAAGCATTGAAGAACAAGTCTTCTGTTGCTTCACCATCTTTAGTTGATGATCAACCTAAGATGAAGAAGAAACCATGTGAAGTATGTGGTTTGTTCAATCATCTTACAGATGATTGTTGGTACAAAAGAGGTTCCAAACTCAAACAAAAGGAAGAAATTAATGAGAAAATGGTAAAAATGAAAATGAGTTTGAGACCACATTTGTATCAGCAACATCAAATCCTGTAACCCTTAAGTCCTTAAAGCAATCCAAAAAGGAAGGAGTTAAACAGGTGACAGCTGAGGGTGCTCAAAAGAAGAAGGTGCAACATAGGACCTTATCTAACTCCACTAGCAATGTGTCTGATGAGCTGAAAGCTTTATCACAAAATCACACAGCTGGTGATGATGGTACAACATCTGTTGGGTAGAGTTAACCAACTAGATTCTCCTATGTTGAAACCACAGAAAAGGAGGTCTAAGCCAAAGGACTCCTCTTCTGCACCATCTTCTTCCTCTCAGGCTGTTGTTACAAATAAACATGCTAGTTTACCATCTATTGATGAGACAGGCCCAAAACAAAAAGGTTTGGGTCTCTAAAACTAACTGATTGTTTATTATTGCAGGGTTCTTCAACATGCCAAAATAGCATCTGGTATGTAGACAGTGGGGGATCTATGCACATGACTGGGAACATCTCTCTTCTTCATGACTACTCTCAAGGAAAGAAGGGTTTGTCTCTTTTGGCAATGATGCTAGGGGTTACATCATCGGTAAGGGCTTTGTCTCCAATGGAGAAATCAAATTTGATGATGTTAATCATGTGGAAAATCTCAAGTACAACCTCTTGTGTGTCAGTCAAATGTGTGATAAAGGCCATGTTGCCCTTTTCACAAGTCAAAACTGTAGGATTCTGTCATCCAAAGTTTTGCCCTTGATTGACAAGGTGTTGGATGATCACACTCTCCTGAAAGCCAACAGGACAGGAAGAGTGTATGCCTTAGATCTCTCTAAGAAGATAGATCTCAAAGGTAATCCTTGCCTATTTTCCAAAGCCTCTTTTCAAGAATCTAAACTATGGCACAGGAGGCTTGGTCATGTTAATCTCAAAAACATGAATCAGCTTAGCCACAATAGTTTAGTCAGAGGCTTACCAATAAGGAGTTCCACTGTGATGAAACTTGCACTGCTTGTTTAAAAGGAAAACAGCACAAGGTCTCATTTCCTCCTATTGAAGTGTCCAAGTCCACTGCCTGCTTGCAATTACTGCATATGGATCTATTTGGTCCTGTGAGAGTAATGAGCATGGCAAAGAAGAAATACTGTCTGGTAATTGTGGATGATTACTCCAGATTTGTATGGACTTTCTTTCTACATTCAAAGGATGAGGCTGCTCAGAAGATTATCCACTTTGTGCTGTACATTGAGAAGCAGTATTCCCTTCCAGTCAAGTGTATTAGGAGTGATAATGGAACTGAGTTCAGAAATCATACACTTGATGACTTCTATCTCTCAAAGGGAATCAAAAGGCAGTTCAGCATTCCAAGGACTCCGGAACAAAATGGGTAGTGGAGAGAAAGAACAGGACCCTCATTGAAGCTGCAAGGTCCATGCTGGCTGACTCAGGTTTGCCATTGACCTTTTGGGCTGAAGCTGTCAACACAGCTTGTTATGTGCAAAATAGAGTTTTAGTAAATCAGAGGTTGATGAAGACTCCATATGAAGTTCTCCATCATTTGGCTCCACTGATTTCATTTTTCAAAGCATTTGGGTGTCCCTGTTTTATTCTCAACACAAAGGATCAACTCCACAAATTTGATCCTAAGGTGGATGCAGGATACTTTGTTGGTTATTCATCTACTTGCAAAGCATACAGAGTCTTCAACTGCAGAACAAAGATGGTTGAAGAAACTCTACATGTTAAGTTTAATGAATCTCCAAAGGACAAGATTCCACAAAGTCCTGTGGAGTTATTTGATCTGGACATACTGCAATATGTTCCCTATCAACTCCTGCTGTTGCTCCTGTCAACAGTTCACCACCTGGTGGTACTGCTGATGATGATGATGATGCAGTACTCACCTCTTCAGGTTTAGTGATCAGCTGCCTGATTCAACTAGACCTGATGTTCCTGTAGCGCCAGTAGCACCATCCACAACAAATGCTGATGAGATTTCTTCGAATTCAACTTCCTTTGAATTACCATCCACTGATTGGTTTCAAGGAAATGATTCACCATCACCATCTGTTGCTGCTGAACCGGCTACAAACACTTGCACAGATCTCATTGTGTATCAAGATCTGAAGAATCACCCCATGTCTCAAATCATTGGTGATATCACTGCTGGAGTATCAACAAGAAGTCAATTGTCAATTTTCTTCTATGCTCTCTTCATCAGTCAGCAAGAGCCAAAGAATTATCACATTGCTTTAAAGGACAATGGATGGGTTGATGCCATGCAGCTTGAGCTTCTTCAGTTCAAGAAACAGCAAGTGTGGGAACTGGTTCCTCTACCTCCAGGTAAGTGTGCAATAGGCACTAAATGGGTGTTTAGGAACAAAACTGATGAAAATGGGCTTATTGTTAAGAACAAGGCCAGACTGGTTGTTCAGGGGTTGCACAAGAAGAAGGTATTGATTATGATGAAACCTTTGCCCCTGTAGCCAGACTGGAAGCAATTCGATTGTTTTTAGCTTATGCTGCTTATCAAAAACTTAAAGTCTTTCAAATGGATGTCAAAAGTGCATTTTTGTATGAAAAGTTAAAGAAGAGGTTTATGTATGTCAACCTCCAGGCTTTGAGGACAACAAACATCCTAATTGGGTGTATAAGCTTGATAAAGCTCTTTATGGGTTAAAACAAGCTCCCAGAGCCTGGTATGAGACATTATCAAACTTTCTTCTGGAAAACAATTTCACTAGAGGCTCCATAGACAAGACTTTATTTATTAAGAAAGCTGGGCAGCATAATCTACTTGTTCAAATTTATGTAGATGATATTATTTTTGCATCCTCTGATCCAAATTGTGTGATGCCTTTACAAAGTTGATGCAACAGAAGTTTGAAATGAGTGCCATGGGAGAATTACAGTTCTTTCTGGGGTTGCAAATCAAACAAAAGGCTGATGGAATTTTTATTCATCAATCCAAATATACAAAAGATCTTTTGCAAAAGTTTGATTTACAAAACTGTAAGCCCTGTTCTACTCCCATGAGCAGCACCACACAACTGGACTCAGATCAGAAAGGTAAAGTGGTTGATGAAACACTTTACAGATGTATGATTGGGTCCTTGATGTATTTAACAGCTTCTAGACCAGATATTATGTTTGCTACATGTGTTTGTGCTAGATTTCAGGCTGCACCTAAAGAGTCTCATCTGATTGCAGTCAAGAGGATCTTTAGATATCTGCAAGGCACTCCATCTCTAGGTTTATGGTATTCTACCAGACATTCTGGTAAATTAGTTGCTTTTTCTGACAGTGACTATGCAGGGTGTAAGTTGACCAGGAAATCAACTTCTGGTGGATGCCAATTCCTAGGCAACTGCTTAATTTCTTGGCAGAGCAAGAAACAGACCTCAGTTGCTACATCCACTGCGGAAGCAGAGTACATTGCTGCTGCAAGCTGTACATCTCAGGTACTCTGGCTTCAAAACCAACTTTTGGATTATGGCATTACAGAGACTAAGACTCCATTGTTAATGGATAGTGCTTCAGCTCTTTGCATTGTCAAAAATCCAGTCCAGCACTCTAGGACCAAACATATAGAGATCAGACCCATTTTATAAGAGACTGTTTTGAAAAAGGTCTGATTGATCCTAAGTTTGTGCCCAGTGCTGATGAGCTTGCAGACATTTTTACTAAGCCTTGGATAGTTCAACTTTCCAAAACCTGGTGTTAAGGCTTGGTATGCTGCAGCTAGAATAGGTGACAACTACTGATGATCTCAGTAATTCATATTGATGATCATGAGTGCCTGTCACATATAAGTACTGATGAGATCTTTTAACCTCAGTACTTTTTATAACTACTGAAGGCTAAAAGTTCTCACAAGTACTGAAGTACTTCATCTGCTCTAAACTACTGAAGTAGTTACAACTACTGATGTAGTCATAACTACTGAAATCAGTAAAAACAGATAAGTACTGATGTCCTATGAAACAACTGAAATCAGCCATAAAGACTGATGAATGTGTTGAGGATAGTTTGAAACAGCTGAAAAGCTAAGAATTGACGAAAACAGCTGAAGAGAACTTTCCCTTCAGTCGTTTGTACCACTGCTGTTTCATTTTAAACAACTGAAGCAAAACCACGTCTTCAGTAGTTTTATAACTACTGATGACCAATACCAAGTCTTCAGTTGTTTACAACAGCTGATGACAAAACCACTGTCTTCAGTAGTTTCATAACTACTGATGACAAACACCATGTCCTCAGTTGTTTCAATCACCTGAAGTCAAAACCACGGTCTTCAGTAGTTTTCTAAACTACTGATGCCTAACACCGCGACTTCAGCTGTTTCAACGTCTGAAAGGATAATACCATGTCAACGGTCGTTTAAAACTACTGATGACTAACACCACATCCTTCAGTCGTTTCCTCACCCGTACCCTATATATACCCTTAACCTGAGCTCTCCATGCTTCATCTTCTTCAAACCTAACGTTCCTCTCCAACAAATTCCATGGCGTCTTTGCAAATTAAACCGCGACACAACTGTGTTGCCTACCTCACAAAATCGCCGATCTGGACTAAGTTCGATAATGCTATCGATCTTATGGTTCAGTCCCCATACAACAAGGCATTCCTTCTGAACCCCGTTTTACATGCCGAATCCTTGAACCAATTTTGGATGAACGTTAATGTTACTACTGAGGAGAGCAACACACGATCCCTCCGGTCAGTAGTCAACAACAAAGAAGTAGTGATTACTCCTGCAACAATCCGTAAAATTCTTCACCTGAGTGATGCTACCTCTCCTGCTGGATATCCGAAGGGCACCATAGATCTATCATTTGCTCAGCATGGATATCAAGGTGATCTCAGTGCCACCACCATCATGAAGAAACACTTAATGACGCTGAGCGCCTGATCTTTCACATGGTCAATGTATGTTTGGCCCCTAAGACATCGTCTTGGATCAAATGTCCACCAATGGCAGCAGGTATTGTATTCTATCCTTGAGCAACAACCACTGAACTTTTCGAATTAATATTTTCAGAGCTCAAAGATATGGCTCAAAAATTACTGCCAACCGTTGGATACTCTATCCACGGTTCATATGGCCATTATAATAGACCAGCTTAATGCTGAGGGACTTGTTGGCTTGGGAGTCCCTGCTACGGCTGTTTTGCCAGAAGTATACTCCCGGCACAACTCCGACCGGACACTCAAACTGGCTGCCAAGCTGCGAAAACCCACGCAGCTGGAACCCACAGCCACCACCTCCAAATCCAATGTCCCCACCAAACCCACCAAAAAGAAACCAAAAGGCTACTCAGGGAATTGAGTCCCCTGAGGATGCTCCTGCACAACAAACGCAGGATATATCCACTAGTCCAAACCCCTAGTGGATACAATGACTCCTCCAGCCACAGCCGCTCAGGCTTCCTCTCAACAGGAGCCTGCAGCAACCCAAGGGGCACCTACTTATCTGGGATCTTCCTCACTTGAGGAGATTGCCATTGAAGAGCACCATCCACCCCAGGTGCACACTGCTTCTACCCCTTACCCCAACAACCGCCCCTCACAGCCCAACTTTAATAGTTGCTCAAGTGCTGACTCAATTGCACTCCTCACCCCCTCCCCAGAAACCACTTCTTACTGGGAATGCCTCTACAATTGAGGGGGAGGAACACAGTGCATCTGAGAACCCACAGCACAGGGGTTTCCCAATTCTATCTCCTGGTGTAGAGAAGGAGATTAGAATATCTAGTGAGGCTGCCACCTCCTCTGACTCAGCACATGACCAGAGTGAGGCTGGTAACATTGCTAAGACCTCCCTAGAGGCAACAGCTGATGATGGACATTGTCCTGAGGCTGGAAGTCCCCAGTACCAAGCACAAGGGGCACATGCACCAACTGGTCTACACCCAGTGCATTCATCCTGCTCTAAGCAGGAGGTCAGGTGATTCAGTATCAACTGATGATGACCTGAGCTTCTTCTTCGATGTAGTTGCTCAAAACCCATTCTAGAGGATGAGGTTAGCAGACTCAAAGAGCTGCTGGCCAAGATGTCTCAGGATGCAAGTCCATCTGCCACCTCATACACCCACAGATGGCACCTTCCCTTGAAGGTTTCCCACACACAGAGCCACCCCAAAATCACCACCCGCCTCTGCTTCAGGCCCTACTTCTCAGGAACAGAACCCTCCTGAGCAATAGGTGCTATCCTACAAAATCCCTCCCTCTCATCACCCCCATAATCACTGATATAGTGATCAAAGCCCTTGATGAGAGGCTTTCCTCAACATTACAGCCACTGGTTGATGCTGCTGTCCACAAGACTCTTTCTGCGGTACCAACCCCTTCCTCCAATGCAACCAAAAAGGGGGAGGGTACTGCAGTGAAATAGAAAGAGGAAGAGATCTGAGGAAGAGAAACAAGAAAAGCAACCTCTGCTCACGTACAAAAGAAAGAGAAGTGCTGATGATCATACTGCTGAAGAAAAATCCTTGGAGGAGCTGGTCAAAGAAGCTGACACCACACACAGCCGCTCCATGGATAAATAATTGACCAACTATTCAGGCAGGGGTTTGACACAGCTACACTGGATAGTGAGATCAGAAGGTTAGAGGTACAAGAGATACAAACCCGATGGGCAGGGTACGATGCTCTTGAGAAAGAGAGGTTGGAAATAATGATCCGCTTTATTGCCAAATACTTGGGAAGATCATTAATGGAGATCCGCGCATGGTCCAGGGACAGCATTCTGGCTATAGCCACCAGAATCTGTCTGTCTGAGCAATTCAACAAAGGGATCATTGTGGAAGCCCTTGATGAGGCTGGGGCTGGCAAAAGGTTAGAGATGGCTAAACTTACAAAAGCAAAATTAACTACAAGGATGCTAGATCAACCTTCCCTCCACACTCACTCAAAAGACCCTATCCCTCAAATCTCCCAACCAACCTCCAAGCCAAAATCCAAACATCCTCTCTCTTCAAAACCAATCCCTTCACCAACCCAACCATCATCCAGTGATGCACCCCGTAGAAGGAGAAGGGTGCTGAGGATGGAAGAAGAAGCAGAAGAAGAGGATGAAGATGATAGTCTGCCACTCTCTCTGTTCTGAAGCTACCAAGCCCGAGTCAATCCATGATCACACCCGACTCTCAAAGGGAAATGGTCAGAGTAAAGATAGAAGAAGAAGAACAGCAGAAACAGCACGATGAGCAACTGTTGAAGATGGTTGACAAGGAATTTCCTCAGTCATCATCTATTCAAGCCATGAAAGGGCATGCTCAAAGGCTGTACACTCTCAGACACACCTTTCAGTATCAGAGGGAGAGAGTGAGAGTATGGCCAGACCCCAGGGTGAGTTCTAGAATCCATAAAAGAACTATCCCACACAGATACAACGGCCAAGTACGAAAAACAATAGAATCTACCATCATGCTGGCCGTTGTAGTCTCACCTTGGGAAATCATTGATGAATTCAAGAAAGCTCACCAAGCAAAGAAGACACCTCAAGCCTTACTAGAAAACAAGATGATTAAGAAGGGGTTGTTATACAAAAAGCTTGAAGACATCCAAAAGAATGAGCTCCAGTTACTCCTTGAAGGCAACCATCCGGATGAATTTGTATACAGGGAGGTAACTACGGTGGAGCTGAAGAATGGCAGGACCATGAAGTACTTATCAGAGTACTATGGTCCAGAGTTCTTCTTCGAAGGAGGAGCTGAAGAACTCTCTCAAGAGGAACAAATGTTCTCCTTGAGGCCTATGTCCGTGAGTCATACAGACTCATTATGGGGAAGTGAATCTCATGAATGGGATAACAACTCTGTGTCCAGTTCCCCAAAACAGAGTTCCCATTCATACTCTGCCAAACAAATATTTGAGGTTCTTCCCAGGCCGGAGCGTACATGGGTCATCTTCTCTACTGATCAAGAAGGAAAAAGACCAACATTTTTGCCATCAATAAGTGGGAGTTTAAATAAGTTAGAGGTTTTGGCTGCATTGGTTCAGGGGGAGTTTTTGGACCAAAAGAACCAATGAGCCAAGATCAGAAAACCTCTAAGTCCCACACGGTATCACAACAACTGCTGAAAGCCTCATCAGTAGTTTGACAAGTGCTGAAGACTTCAACAGCTGAAGATCAAGTGCTGAAGACCTTAACAGCTGAAGAACCAAAGTGCTGAAGTACAACAGCTGAAGAACACAAGTGCTGAAGCTGAAAGACCAAAGTACTGAAGTACAACAGCTGAAGAGTTCACAAGTGCTGAAGATCAACAACTGATGTACAAAGTCTGAAGACAAAGACTGAAGACATCAGCTGATGATATCTACTGAAGTCATCAGCTGATGAAACGCCTGAAGGTCAAAGTCTGAAGACCAAGTACTGAAGCCTCAGTAGTTTGTCACAACTGCTGAAGAGTACTTCTTCAGTAGTTGTGATATCAGTAGTTTTATGTTTTATGTTTCAGTAGTTTTGTAAAACGACTGAAGAGCTTGTTCTTCAGTCGTTGTAGTTTCAGTAGTTTTATATTTTGTACTTAACTTGCTGATATGTTCTCAGTAGTTGAGAACATTTCAGTAGTTTGTTAAGATTAGTTATTTCTGTATTGGATCTGCCAGTTGTCACTTTCCGTGATAACAGCAGTGACTGTTGCACTCTATATAAGGAGTGACAACCCATTGTAATCATTGAGTGAATGAGCAATTGAATGGAATGATTGATTGATTCGATTAGAAATATTCTACATCTATAAACATTCCTAGAAATCAGAAATTCATATTCTCTCCCTATAACCGTATGCGATCTTAACGCTTACATATATTGTTTGCTTGCTACAATTTGTCTAATTCGTTTTGTATTCCGCTGCTTTACATTCTGATAAACATCAACTTGTGATCACTGATCCTGTCACAATCCGGATGCTCAGAAAAAGGTTTTATTGATATTATTCCTATTGATACTAAAAATTAAAAAGCAATATTTTCACTAAAACTTTTGATAAACCTCGTTTTTATGAGTTGATCTGAATGCTAGGATTAATATCATTTTAAAACCTATTTTCCTTAAAAATAAAAGTTATGTCATCCGAATATTGTTTATATTTCCTTTGTTGCTCTTTTTCTTTCTTTTTCATTTTTTTTGGTTTGCTCTTCCGTCCTTCCTCATTGCACATAAATAATAATAATAAAAAAAATTTTCCTTTGGAATTTCTCTAATCTTGTTGATTTGTAGAAATTTCAAGGGAGAATAATTAGTGTTTATCTTGATTTCTTTTGTAGAATTCTTCTAAACCCAATAAAATTTGTTGTCGGGATGATGTGAAAGAAGTCAATAGTATTGTGTTGGGATATTCTTGATAGGTTCAGCGAGAAAGCAAAGTAGATAGTAATCTCGTCGCTAATTAACAAAATAAGAAACTTGGTGGCTCGGACAATCCTCTTGACATATTAGGCCTTCACAAAGTTATAAGTCGTTGTTCAAAAAGGGTTGAGAACATGATATCTCCACATTGATTTATTAAAAAAAACTAAGTATCCTTGTTTCTCTTCCCCATCCTATCTCAAAAAGATATTTTCTTTCTCTTCTCTATTCCTAAGAAGCTCCTTACTATATTATTCCTTGTGCTTGTTAGGACCTGGTATTTGACCGAAATACCTAGAGATTAACGTGTAAACCAGATCAAATAGTGTGGAATCCTATTTGATTGGCGATCCAATCAGTGAGAACACACGAAGAATCAATCAAGAATTTAAACTAACGTTAGAAATCGATTGGGAATCGATCTAATGTGTTCTATGAACTTGGAGAACGAATTGAGAGGTTTCTGGACGGCTAGGGTACGTCTGGAATCGTAATTGATCGAGAGTCCTTTCTTTTCACGAATTGAGTTGTATTTATAGGTTGGTATTATTCAATCGTGCGACTGAACCATTAGTTTGGTTCAGTCGTGCGATTGAACCATGCGGTTGATTCATTCGTACGACTGAGTGTTCAGTCGTGCGACTGAGCCAATCTTATGTTGCAATCGTACGACTGATCCAGTCTCCTGGTTTAGTCGTGCGACTGAGTCAGTCGTGTGAAGTTATTCATGAGTATGGTTCATTCGCATGAGCCATTCGCATGAGAACTTCATTTCGTTAAGTTTGAATGTATTAATTAATAAACATATATGTAATCATTCAAGCAATCACTAACCTAATTAACCAATTCAATGTCGACACATCAATGAAACATTAAACATTATAACTAACAAACTATCAATATCATTTCATTAATCATACCAAACAAGATCTATTACATCACATATCATGATCTAGGGACATACATGTATCAACAAACTCCCCCTTGGACCTAGATCTCTCTAATGTCTTGTTTTCTTCATTACCTCCTCATATTTATTGTACTTGTCCTCTTGTGTGACTCCCGCGTGAATATCAAACGCGAAGCAAAGTCTTATGACATTTTGGAACTGAAGTGCCTGTACAATATCTTGCGTATCATAGAACAGAGGCCACTTGTACAGTGTATAAACATCTTTTTCCGACAAGTTGGCAAGCCACATTGGATTGAATACTCTTATTGTATCCATTTGGCCCTCTTTATCTAGGACTATGACCGCTTCTGCTGTTCTCCAATCGTAGTACCACCACTTAAAGTGTGGTGTGAAATCCTTTGTGATTTCCCGAAGTGGGATTCTTGACATTGTGCGCGGAGGATTCCACTTCAACACAATCTTTGGTTTTCCAGTAATGGCATCCATCTCAGACCTTCTAATATACCTTGTAGGTTGTTGAGGTCTGAAGTTAATCCACCTGGTGTGGTACTCTTTCTTTAGGGCAGTCTCAAACCATCCTGACATTTTTCGTGGGTCAGCATACAACAGCTTTCGCTTAGCCAGCTGGTTGAGCTCAAAACCAGGTAGAGTCTTCAGATCATGTGGAAATCTGAAGTACTCTATGCCCTGTTCCCTCTTAACTGCATACGTGTTAAGGTCATCAAAATAAGCCCATGCAATAATCCTGCCTGACACCTTATAGTGTTTCTTGACTCTGTAGAGCTTGGTGTAGGCATATTTCTTTGGTGCAGCACGCTGGGCTCTAACTTCTTCAAAACAGGCAGCCCACTTAGCCTTTCGAATGTCTACGTCATCATTTGAGGCTTGGACTATTCCTTCGGTCTTTCCTGTTTCCTGCTCCATCTTGTCTAGTACCTCAAACATATCACTGACTAGGGACTCACCCAGATTGGGGACCACATTACCCTCGTTGTCAGCGTACTGAGGGTACTATTCTGCAGTAATATCTTCAACCTCAACTTTATCAACGTCATTTAGTTCTTCGTCACTGGTTGAATCAGCTGTTGGAGCATCCTTGACAATTTCATCAGGATTGAGTCTGAACATCTCTGCCAGTTGCTCGTTAGATAGGTCATGAATTATTTCACCTTCTTCAGGGGTATAACTCACTGACCTTCTGACCATCCCTTGCAGATCAAGAATCATTGTGAGTTGAGACTTGACCTGTTGAAGGGGAGCAATATCAAACTCATCTCTTTTGTACTTTGGATCTGTTTGATTTACACATTTCACACTCAAATCATTAGTAATTTATCAAAGGAAATGCATTAACTTAATATAAACATTTGGTACATGGTTTTTCAATACAGAATACAAAAGTAAATAAATACATAAACATCTACTATTTACTTTTATCCTGAATACTCGGCTCATCACGTGAAGGTGCAGAAGCAGAAGCTGATTGATCTTGTCTGTTCTTTGATCTTTTCTCTTGCCCTGGAGCTGAGACAGATTCAGCTGCTTCTCCTCCATCAGTGTCTTCATCTTCATGCTATTCTTCGGTTTTCTCTTCATCAGTTTCACTCTCATTATCATCATCGTCTTCATCATCTTCATTATCATCATCATTTCTGTCCCCATCCCTTATCTTTAAAGGCTCCTCCTTTGATCCTTTCAGCTTTAGCAAAATGGTCTTTTTAGCCTTTTCCAACTCCTCTATTTTCTTCCCTGAGGTGACGCTTTGAGCTTGAAGAATGGTTATCTCGTTGCTCTGGGCAGTCATCTGTTGGGCCTACTCCTCAATTACTCGATCCTGCTCTGCAATTTTATGAGATTGTGCAGCAGTCAGGTCAGTAAGCTGGTGGATCTGAGTTGTCTTTTCCTCATCAGCCGCCATCAATCGCAACACCATTCTGTTTAACGCTGACAACTGTTCCTCTACCCCGATTGGAGGTAGAGGAGATCTATAGGTGTGTGAGGGATGGGCTGAGGGCATTGATTGGTGTGACGTGGTGGTGGAGGTGGCGGTAGTGAAGATAGGTCTGTATAGTGGTGGAGGTGATGAGGGAGTAAAGAATGTGGTGGTGGAGGGAAACGGTGCTATGGTGGAAGGTATGGTGGGGGCTGTGATAGATGTGGTGGATGTGGTGGATGTGGTGGAAGTGGTGGATGTGGTGGAAGGTATGGTGGGGGCTGTGATAGATGTGGTGGATGTGGTGGATGTGGTGGAAGTGGTGGTAATAAAGGTCACCCTATGCTTCTTCTTTTTCTGGCCATGGGGTTTGGCCATTCTCTTCCTCCTTGATCCAGTTGAGGAGGAAGCTCCCCCTACAATCCCGCCTGAGGACCTCGGAGCATAGGTTGGGTCAGTTTCTATATCTCCGGAGCCTCTCGGTTGTTCACCAACAACCCTTAACCCATGTTCTGTGGGAACAACTTTCCTTCCCACAGTTCGGGTAAGTGGCTCCTCATCCGATTCAGCCTCATCCTCCTCGTTAAGAACAAAATCTTGATGAAATCCCGCTGACTCAGTTACTTCTGCAGATGTGACGGACACAGGAGGTACAGAATCAGACACTGTGCCTCTGAGTGGAATAGCATCATCCCCACTGTCATCCTCATCTGAGTCATGAGTGGGTAGGTGACAGGATCAGCGATCACAAGTTTGATGTATTAGAGTTCAAAGCAGCGGAATAAGAACAGAATTAGACAAATTGTAGCAAGAAATCGATACTTGTATGCATTAAGAGCACATACGGTTATAGTGAGAGAATATATTTCTGATTCAAGGAATGTTTATAGATATGGAATATTTCTGATCAAATCATTCCATTATTACAATAGGTTGACACTCCTTATATAGAGTGCAAATGCTGCTGTTATCACGGGAAAATGACAACTGGCAGATCTAATACAAAAATAACTAAATCTTAACAAACTACTGAAATGTTCACAACTATTGAGAACATATCAGAGTGTTAAGTACAAAAGAAGAAACTACTGAAACTACAACGACTGAAGAACAAGCTCTTCAGTCGTTTTACAAAACTACTCAAACTAGAAATATAAAACTACTGATGAGCACAACAACTGAAGAAGTATTCTTCAGCTGTTGTGTCAAACTACTGAAAAGATGAAACATAAAACTACTGAAAGGTAAACCATCAAAACTACTGAAGAAGACCTCTTCAGCTGTTGTGACAACGTCTGATACTTTGGTCTTCAGCACTTGTGTCTTCAGACTTGTCTTCAGCACTTGTCTTCAGACTTTGTCTTCAGCATTTGTCTTCAGACTTTGTCTTCAGCACTTGTCTTCAGACTTTGTCTTTAGCACTTGTCTTCAGACTTTGTCTTCAGCACTTGTCTTCAGACTTTGTCTTTAGCACTTGTCTTCAGACTTGTCTTCAGCACTTGTGTCTTCAGACTTGTCTTCAGCACTTGTGTCTTCAGACTTGTCTTCAGCACTTGTGTCTTCAGACTTTGTCTTCAGCACTTGTCTTCAGACTTTGTAATCAGCTGTTGTCTTCAGCTGTTGTGGTCTTCAGTAGTTGTTGTGACGTCTGTGGGACTTAAAGGTTTTTTGATCCGGCTCATTGGTTCTTTTGGTCCAACAAACTCCCCCTGAACCAATGCAGCCAAAACCTTTAACTTTATTAAGGTCCCACTTATTGTTGGCAGAATGGTTGGTCTTTATTCTTCTTGATCAGTTGAGAAGATGACCCATATAAGCACTAGCCTGGAAATGAGTCTCTGATGATTTGGTTGGCAAAGTATGGATGGGAACTCTATATTGGGGACTTGGACACTGAGCTGTTCCCCCATCCATGAGATTCACTTCCCTATGATGAGTCTGTACGACTCTCTTGTGTAGGCCTCAAGGAAGGTGATTTGTTCCTCCATGGTTAGCTCTTCAGCACCTCCTTCAAACAATGATTCAGGCCCATAATACTCAGACAGGTATTTGGCCTGTTTCCCATTCTTTAGCTCCATAGTTGTTATTATTCTGTAAGCAAACTCATCCGGGTGATTACCCTCTACGAACAACTGGAGTTCATTTTTCCTGACTTCCTCAAGCCTCTTGTAAACTACCCCTTTTTCACTATTTTGTTTTCCAGCATCTTCTGAGGGGTTAGATTAGCTTTGTAGGCTTTCTTGAAGTCCTCTAGGATTTCCCAGGGTGAAACTACACAGACCAGAGAGATCACTTCATCTATGATCTTTTTCACCTGGCCAATGTATCTCTGAGGTATGTTTTTCTTATGAATTCTGTGAGAGACCCTGGGATCAGGCCAAATCCTCACTCTTTCCTTTTGATATTGAAAGGTATGCTTGAGAGTGTAAAGTCTGAGGGCTTGCTTCTTCATATTGATGATAGAAGATGTGGCTGCATAAGCTTTGTCAACTCTCTTCAGCAATTCCTCATCATGCTGTTTATGAAGCTCTTCTTCTTCTAGCTTCACTTTAACCATTTGTCTTTGGAATTCAGGAGTAATTGCTAAGGAGTGACTTGTGGCCTTAGGCAACTGAATCACAGCTGAGAGTGGCAGCCTATCTTCATCATCTTCTTCATCATCTTCCAGCCTCAATACCCTTCTCTTCTTCTTCGAGGGTATATCATCGGCTATGGGTTTTGAGAGTAAGGGAGTTGGTTTGGTGGGTTGTGATTTGGGTGGTTTTGGTGTGGGAATGTTGACAGGCTGTTCTAGCATTCTTGAGGTGAGTGTGGCTTTTGATTGCTTGGCTAGCTCAGTCCTGCTCCCAGCACCCGCTTCATTCAAGGCTTCAATAACAAGTCCCTTAGTATATGCTTCAGACGAACAGATCTTGGTGGTGATTGCCAAGATACTGTCCCTGGACCAAGCTTTGATTTCGATCATTGATCTTCCAAGATATTTTGCCATAAATCTAATCATGATCTCAAGTCTTTCTCTTTCTAACACTTCATAACTTGCACATCTATTCTGGATTTCTTCAATCTCTAATCCTCGAATCTCAGAGTCAAGTTTATCGGTGTCATGGCCTTGCCTAAACAACTGATCAATGATGTTGTCCATGATCTGCTGTGTTTGGCATCAGCCTCTTTTATCAGTAGCTCTAAGGATTTATCTACAGCAATATGATCATCAGCATTTTTCTTTCGCTTGTAGGTGAGCAGTGGTTGCATTTCTTTCTCCTCCTCTTGGGCTTGCTTCTCTTCCTTCTCTTCCTCTGTTCTTTACCTCTTCTTTTCTTTCACTGCAGTACTCTCCCCCTTTTTGGATGCATTGGTGGAAGGGGTTTGTACCGCAGAAAGTGTCTGTTCACAGCAGCATCAATCAAGGGTTGTAAAGTAGAGGAAAGCCTCTCATCAATGGCTTTAGTCACAATATCAGTGATTATGGTGTGATGAGAGGGAGGGAATTTTGAAGTACAGCACCTATTTGCTCAGGAGGGTTCTGTTCCTGAGAAATAGGGCCTGATGCAGAGGCAGGTGGTTGAGTTTGGGGAACCTTCAACTGAAGGTGCCATCTGTGGGTTGGTGGAGGCAGATGGTCTTTCTCCTTGTGAGAGTTGGTCAAGTAGGTTTTGCAGCCTACTGACTTTCTCTTCAAGGATTGTGTTCTGGGCAAGAACATCGTAGAAAAAGCCCAGGTCATCATCAGCCGAAGCTGAATCATCTGACCTCCTGCTTAGAGCAGGATTTACATGCACTGGGTGTAGACCAGTTGTTGCATGTACCCCTTGTGCTTGGTACTGGGGACTTCCAGCCTCAGGACAATGTCCATCATCAGCTGTTGCCTCTAGGGAGGTCTTAGCAATGGTACCAGCCTCATTCTGATCATGTGCTGATTCAGAAGAGGTGGCAGCCTCACTAGATATTCTAACCTCCTTATCTACACCAGGAGATAGAAGTGGTAAACCCCTGTGCTGTGGGTTCTCAATCGCACTGTGTTCCTCCCCCTCAATTGTAGAGGTGTTCCCAGTAGTAAGAGGTTTCTGGGGAGGGGGTGAGGAGTGCAGTTGAGTCAGCACTTGTGCAACTATTAAAGTTGGGCTGTGAGGGGCGGTTGTATGGGGTGAAGGGATAGAAGCAGTGTGCACCTGGGGAGGTTGGTGCTTTTCAATGGCAATCTCCTTAAGTGAGGAAGATCCCAGATATGTAGGTACCCTTGTGTGGTTGCTGCAGGCTCCTGTTGAGAGGAAGCCTGAGCGGCTATGGCTGGAAGAGTCATTATATCCACTAGGGGGTTTGGACTAGTGGATATATCCTGCGTTTGTGTTGCAAGGGCATCCTCAGGGGACTCAATTCCCTGAGTAGCTGTTTTGGGTTTCTTTTTGGTGGGTTTGGTGGGGACTTTTGATTTGGAGGTGGTGGCTGTGGGTTCCAGCTGCGTGGGTTTTCGCAGCTTGGCAGCCAATTTGAGTGTCTGGTCAGAGTTGTGCCGGGAGTATACTTCCGGCAGAACAACAACCGTAACAGGGACTCCAAGCCAACAAGTCCCTCAGCATTAAGCTGGTTTGTAATGATGGCCATTATGAACCGTGGATATAGTATCCAACGGTTGGCAGTTAGTTTTGGGCCATATCCTTGAGCTCCAAAAATATTATTTCTGAAAAGTTTAACGGTTGTGGCTCAAGAATAGAGTACATTACCTGCTGCCACTTTGACGACATTTGATCCCAAGACGACGTATTAGGAGACAAACATACATTCACCATGTGAAAAATTAGGCGTTCGGCGTCATGGAAGTGTTTCTTCATGATAGTGGAGGCACTGAGATTGCCTTGATATCCATGTTGGGCAAAGGATAGATCTGTGGTGCCCTTCGGATATCCAGCAGGAGAAATAGCATCATCTAGATGAAGAATTTGGCGGATTATTGCAGGAGTGATGACTACTTCTTTGTTGTTGACGACCGACTGGAGAGATGGTGTGTTGTTCTCCCCAGTGGTAAGAGTAACGTTCATCCAAAATTGTTGGAGGGATTCGGCATGTAGTATGGGATTCAGAAGAAATGCCGTTTTGTATTGGGACTGAACCATAAGATCGATAGCATTATCGAACTTAGCCCAGACAGGCGATTTAGTAAGGTAGGCAACACAGTTGTGTCGCGGTTTAATTTGCATGGACGCCATTGAGAAGAGAGAAGTTTTGGAGAGGAACGTTAGGATTGAAGAAGATGAAGCATTGAAGGATTAGGTCAGGGATATATATAGGGTACGGTAAGAAAACGACTGAAGGATGTGGTGTTAGTCATCAGTAGTTTTAAACGACTGTTGACATGGTATTATCCTTTCAGATGTTAAAACAGCTGAAGTCGTGGTGTTAGGCATCAGAAGTTAGAAAACTACTGAAGACCGTGGTTTTGACTTCAGATGATTGAAACAACTGAGGACTTGTGTTTGTCATGAGTAGTTGTGAAACTACTGAAGACAGTGGTTTTGTCATCAGCTGTTGTAAACAACTGAAGACTTGGTATTAGTCATCAGTAGTTAGAAAACTACTGAAGACATGGTATTGCTTCAGTTGTTTAGAATGAAACAACAGTTGTACAAACGACTAAAGAGAAATTTCTCATAAGTTGTTTTCGTCAATTCTTAGCTTTTCAGCTGTTTCATACTGTCCTCAACACATTCATCAGCCTTTTTGGCGGATTTCAATTGTTTCATAGGACATCAGTACTTATCTGTTTTTACTGATTTCAGTAGTTGTAACTGCATCAGTAGTTGTAACTACATCAGTAGTTTAGAACAGATGAAGTACTTCAGTACTTATGAGACATTTAGCCTTCAGTAGTTATAAAAACTGCTGAGGGTAAAAGAACTCATCAGTACTTATATGTGACATGGTTACCAATGATCATCAGTACTTATTACTAAGATCATCAGTAGTTGTCACTTATTCTAGCTGCAGCATACCAAGCCTTAACACCAGGTTTTGGAAAGTTGAACTATCCAAAGGCTTAGTAAAAATGTCTGCAAGCTCATCAGCACTAGGCACAAACTTAGGATCAATCAGACCTTTTTCAAAACAATCCCTTATAAAATGATGTCTGATCTCTATATGTTTGATCCTAGAGTGCTGGACTGGATTTTTGACAATACACAGAGCTGAAGCACTATCCATTAACAATGGAGTCTTAGTCTCTGTAATGCCATAATCCAGAAGTTGGTTCTGAAGCCAGAGTACCTGAGAGGTGCAACTTGCAGCAGCAATGTACTCTACTTCAGCAGTTGATGTAGCAACTGAGGTCTGTTTCTTGCTCTGCCAAGAAATCAAGCAGTTGCCTAGGAATTGACATCCACCAGAAGTTGATTTCCTGGTCAACTTACACCCTGCATAGTCACTGTCAGAAAAAGCAACTAATTTACCAGAATGTCCAGTAGAATACCATAAACCTAGAGATGGAGTGCCTTGTAGATATCTAAAGATCCTCTTGACTGCAATCAGATGAGACTCTTTAGGTGCAGCCTGAAACCTAGCACAACACATGTAGCAAACATAATATCTGGTCTAGAAGCTGTTAAATACATCAAGGACCCAATCATACATCTGTAAAGTGTTTCATCAACCACTTTACCTTTCTGATCTGTATCCAGTTGTGTGGTGCTGCACATGGGGGTAGAACAAGGCTTACAGTTTTGTAAATCAAACTTTTGCAAAAGATCTTTTGTGTATTTGGACTGATGAATGAAAATTCCATCAGCCTTTTGTTTGATTTGCAACCCCAGAAAGCTGTAACTCTCCCATGGCACTCATTTCAAACTTCTGTTGCATCAACTTTATAAAGGCATCACACAACTTTGGATCAGAGATGCAAAAATGATATCATCTACATAAATTTGAACAAGTAGATTATGCTGCCTAGCTTTCTTATGATGATAAGTCTTATCTATGGCCTCTAGTGAAATTATTTTCCAGAAGAAAGTTTGAAATGTCTCATACCAGGCTCTAGGAGCTTGTTTTAACCCATAAAGCCTTATCAAGCTTATACACACCAATTAGGATGTTTATTGTCCTCAAAGCCTGGAGGTTGACATACATAAACCTCTTCTTTAATTTTTCCATACAAAAATGCACTTTTGACATCCATTTGAAAAACTTAAGGTTTTGATAAGCAGCATAGCTAAAACAATCGAATTGCTTCCACTGGCTACAGGGGCAAAGGTTTCATCATAATCAATACCTTCTTCTTGTGCAAACCCCTGAACCACCAGTCTGGCTTTGTTCTTAACAATAAGACCATTTTCATCAGTTTTGTTCCTAACACCCATTTAGTGCCTATTGCCCACTTACCTGGAGGTAGAGGAACCAGTTCCCCCACTTGCTGTTTCTTGAACTGAAGAAGCTCAAGCTGCATGGCATCAACCCATCCATTGTCCTTTAAGCATGTGATAATTCTTTGGCTCTTGCTGACTGATGAAGAGAGCATAGAAGCAGAAATTTGACATTGACTTCTTGTTGATACCCCAGCAGTGATATCACCATGATTTGAGACATAGGTGATTCTTCAGATCTTGATACACAATGAGATCTTGCAAGGTGTTTGAGCAGGCTCAGCAGTAACAGATGGTGATGGTGAATCATTTCCTTGAACCAATCAGTGGATGGTAATTCAAAGGAAGTTGAATTTGAAGAGATCTCATCAGCATTTGTGTGGATGTGCTACTGGAGCTACAGGAACATCAGGTCTAGCTGAATCAGGCAGTTGATGCACTAAACCTGAAGAGGTGTACGGATCATCATCATCATCAGCACCAGCAGTACCACCAGGTGGTGAACGGTTGACAGGAGCAACAGCAGGAGTTGATAAGGACATATTGCATTATGTCCAAATCAAATAACTCCACAGCTGTGTGGAATCTTGTCCTTTGGGAGTTCATGGAAGTTAACATGTAGAGTTTCTTCAACCGTCTTTGTTCTGCGTTGAAGACTCTGTATGCTTGCAAGTAGATGAATAACCAACAAATACCCTGCATCCCCTTAGGATCAAATTTGTGGAGTGATCCTTTGTGTTGAAATAAAACAGGGACACCCAATGCTTTGAAAAATGAAATCAGAGGAGCCAATGATTGGAGGACTTCATATGAGTCTTCATCAACCTCTGATTTACTAAAACTCTATTTTGCACATAGCAAGCTGTGTTACAGCTTCAGCCCAAAAGGTCAGTGCACCAGAGCCAGCCAGCATGGACTTGTAGCTTCAATGAGGGTCTGTTCTTTCTCTCCACTACTCCATTTTGTTCTGGAGTCCTTGGAAATGCTAAACTTCCTTTTGATTCCCTTTGAATATAGAGTCATCAAGTGTATGATTTCTGATTCAGTTCCATTGTCACTCCTAATACACTTCTGGAAGGGAATACTGCTTCTTCAAATACACACAATGAATAATCTTCTGAGCAACCTCATCCTTTGAATGTAGAAAAAGTCCATACAAATCTGGAGTAATCATCCACAATTACCAGACAGTATTTCTTCTTGCCATGCTCATTACTCTCACAGGACCAATAGATCCATATGCAGTATTGCAGCAGGCAGTGGACTTATGCACTTCATAGGAGGGATGAGACTTGTGCTGTTTTCCTTTTAAACAGCAGTGCAGGTTTCATCAACAGTGGAACTCCTTTTTGGTAAGGCCTCTGACTAACATATGTGGGTAAGCTGATTCATGTTTTTGAGATTAACATGACCAAGCTTCTGTCCACTTTGGATTCTTGAGAAGAGGCTTTGGAATAGGCAAGGATTGCGTCTTAGATCTATTTCTTGGAAAGATCTAGGCATACACTCTTCCTGTCCTGTGGCTTTCAGGAGAGTGTGATCATCCAACCCTTATCATCAATGCGAACTTTTTGACAGAATCCTACAGTTCTGACTGGTGACAATGAGCATGACAGGATCATGATCACAAGTTTGATGTATCAGAATACAAAGCAGCGGAATACAACTAGAATTAGACAAATTGTAGCAAGCAATCGATACTTGTAAGCATTAAGATCGCATACGGTTTATAGGAGAGAATATGTATTTCTGATTTCTAGAATGTTTATAGATGTAGAATATTTCTAATCAAATCATCATTCATTCCATTCATTCACTCATTCCTCACCGATTACAATAGGTTGTCACTCCTTATATAGAGTGCAACAATCACTGCTGTTATCACGGAAAGTGACAACTGGCAGATCCAATACAAAAATAACTAATTCTTAACAAACTACTGAAATGTTCACAACTACTGAGAACATATCAGCATGTTAAGTACAAAATATAAAACTACTGAAACTACAACGACTGAAGAACAAGCTCTTCAGTCGTTTTACAAAACTACTGAACATAAAATAAACTACTGATATCACAACTACTGAAGAGTACTCTTCAGCAGTTGTGACAAACTACTGAGGCTTCAGTACTTGATCTTCAGACTTGACCTTCAGGGTTTCATCAGCTGATGACTTCAGTAGATATCATCAGCTGATGTCTTCAGTCTTTGTCTTCAGACTTTGTACATCAGTTGTTGATCTTCAGCACTTGTAACTCTTCAGCTGTTGTACTTCAGTACTTTGGTCTTTCAGCTTCAGCACTTGTGTTCTTCAGCTGTTGTACTTCAGCACTTTGGTTCTTCAGCTGTTAAGGTCTTCAGCACTTGATCTTCAGCTGTTGAAGTCTTCAGCACTTGTCAAACTACTGATGAGGCTTTCAGCAGTTGTTGTGATACCATGTGGGACTTAGAGGTTTTCTGATCTTGGCTCATTGGTTCTTTTGGTCCAACAAACTCCCCCAACCAATGCAGCCAAAACCTCTAACTTATTTATTCTCCCACTTATTGATGGCAAAATGTTGGTCTTTTTCCTTCTTGATCAGTAGAGATGACCCATGTAAGCTCCGGCCTGGGAAGAAATCTCAAATATTTGTTGGCAGAGTATGAATGGGAACTCTGTTTTGGGGAACTGGACACAGAGTTGTTATCCCATTCATGAGATTTACTTCCCATAATGAGTCTGTATGACTCACGAACATAGGCCTCAAGGAGAACAACTTGTTCCTCTGAGAGAGTTCTTCTGCTCCTCCTTCGAAGAAGAACTCTGGACCATAGTACTCTGATAAGTACTTCATGGTCCTGCCATTTTTCAGCTCCACCGTAGTTACCTCCCTATATACAAATTCATCAGGATGGTTGCCTTCAAGGAGTAACTGGAGCTCATTCTTCTGGATGTCTTCAAGCTTTTTATATAACAACCCCTTCTTAATCATCTTGTTTTCTAGTAAGGCTTGAGGGGTCTTCTTTGCTTGGTGAGCTTTCTTGAATTCATCAATGATTTCCCAAGGTGAGACTACAACGGCCAACATGATGGTAGACTCTATTGTTTTTCGTACCTGGCCGTTGTATCTGTGTGGGATAGTTCTTTTATGGATTCTAGAACTCACCCTGGGGTCTGGCCATACTCTCACTCTCTCCTCCTGATACTGAAAGGTGTGCCTGAGAGTGTACAGCCTTTGAGCATGCCCTTTCATGGCTTGAATAGATGATGACTGAGGAAATCCTTGTCAACCATCTTCAACAGTTGCTCATCGTGCTGTTTCTGCTGTTCTTCTTCTTCTATCTTGACTCTGACCATTTCCCTTTGAGAGTCAGGTGTGATCATGGTTGACTTCGGGTTTTGGTAGCTTCAGAACAGCAGAGAGTGGCAGACTATCATCTTCATCCTCTTCTTCTTCTTCTTCCATCCTCAGCACCCTTCTCCTCCTTCTGGGTACATCACTGGATGATGGTTGGGTTGGTGAAGGAATTGTTTTGAAGAATGAGGATGTTTGGATTTTGGCTTAGAGGTTGGTTGGAGATTTGAGGGATAGGATCTGTTTGAGTGGGTGGAAGGGAAGGTTGATCTAGCATCCTTGTAGTTAGTTTCGCCTTTGTGAGTTTAGCCATCTCTAACCTTTTACCAGCCCCAGCCTCATCAAGGGCTTCCACAATACCCTTTGTTGAATTGCTCAGACAGACAGATTCTGGTGGCTATAGCCATGCTGTCCCTGTCCATGCGCGGATCTCCATTAATGATCTTCCCAAGTATTTTGCAATAAAGCGGATCATTATTTCCAATCTCTCTTTCTCAAGAGCATCATACCCTGCCCATCGGGTTTGTATCTCTTGTACTTCTAACCTTCTGATCTCACTATCCAGTGTGGCTGTGTCAAACCCCTGCCTGAAGAGTTGTTCAATTATTTTATCCATGGATCGGCTGTGTGTGGTGTCAGCTTCTTTGACCAGCTCCTCCAAGGATTTGTCTTCAGCAGTGTGATCATCAGCACTTCTCTTTCGCTTGTAAGTGAGCAGAGGTTGCTTTTCTTTTTCCTCCTCTTGGGCTTGCATCACTTCCTTTTCCTCGGATCTTTTCTCTCCTTTCTTTCACTGCAGTACTCTCCCCCTTTTGGTTGCATTGGAGGAAGGGTTTGTACCGCAGAAAGAGTCTTTGGACAGCAGCATCAACCAAGGGCTGTAATGTTGAGGAAAGCCTCTCATCAATGGCTTTGATCACTATATCAGTGATTATGGGTGTGATGAGAGGGAGGGAATTTTGAAGTACAACACCTATTTGCTCAGGAGGGTTCTGTTCCTGAGAAGTAGGGCCTGAAGCAGAGGCAGGTGGTTGATTTTGGGGTGGCTCGGTGTTTGGGAACCTTCAAGGGAAGGTGCCATCTGTGGGTGTTATGGTGGCAGATGGTCTTTCATCCTTGAGATCTTGGCCAAGCTCTTTGAGTCTGCTAACCTCTCCTCTAGAATTGTGTTTTGGGCAAAACATCATAGAAGAAGCCCAGGTCATCATCAGTTGAACTGAATCCCTGACCTCCTGCTTGAGCAGGATTTACATGCACTGGGTGTAGACCAGTTATGCATGTGCCCCTTGTGCTTGGTACTGGGGACTTCCAGCCTCAGGACATGTCCATCATCAGCTGTTGCCTCTAGGAGGTCTTAGCAATGTTACCAGCCTCACTCTGGTCATGTGCTGAGTCAGAGGAGGTGGCAGCCTCACTAGATATTCTAAGCTCCTTGTCTACACCAGGAGATAGAATTGGGAACCCCTGTGCTGTGGGTTCTCAAGTGCACTGTGTTCCTCCCCCTCAATTGTAGAGGTATTCCCAGTAGTAAGTGGTTTCTGGGGAGGGGGTGAGGAGTGCAATTGAGTCAGCACTTGTGCAACTATTAAAGTTGGGCTGTGAGGGGCGGTTGTTTGGGGTGAGGATAGAAGCAGTTGGCACCTGGGGAGGTGGTGCTCTTCAATGGCAATCTCCTCAAGTGAGGAAGATCCCAGATAGTAGGTGCCCTTGGGGTTGCTGCAGGCTCCTGTTGAGAGGAAGCCTGAGCGGCTGTGGCTGGAGGAGTCATTGTATCCACTAGGGGGTTTGGACTAGTGGATATATCCTGCGTTTGTGTTGCAGGGGCATCCTCAGGGACTCAATTCCCTGAGTAGCATTTGGGTTTCTTTTTGGTGGGTTTGGTGGGGACTTTGGATTTGGAGGTGGTGGCTGGGGTTCCAGCTGCGTGGGTTTTCGCAGCTTGGCAGCCATTTTTAGTGTCCGGTCAGAGTTGTGCCGGGAGTATACTTCCGGCAGAACAGCCGTAGCAGGGACTCCCAAGCCAACAAGTCCCTCAGCATTAAGCTGGTCTGTAATAATGGCCATTATGAACCGTGGATAGAGTATCCAACGGTTGGCAGTTAGTTTTTGAGCCATATCTTTGAGCTCTGAAAATATTATTCTGAAAAGTTTAGTGTTGTTGCTCAAGGATAGAATACATTACCTGCTGCCATTTGTGGACATTTGATCCCAAGACGACGTCTTGGGGCCAAACATACATTTACCATGTGAAAAATCAGGCGCTCAGCGTCATTAAAGTGTTTCTTCATGATGGTGGTGGCACTGAGATCGCCTTGATATCCATGCTGAGCAAAGGATAGATCTATGGTGCCCTTCGGATATCCAGCAGGAGAAGTAGCATCATTCAGTTGAAGAATTTTACGGATTGTTGCAGGAGTAATACTACTTCTTTGTTGTTGACGACTGACCGGGGGATGGTGTGTTCTCTCCTCAGTGTAATAGTAACGTTCATCCAAATTGTTCAAGGATTCGGCATGTAGACGGGGTTCAGAAGGAATGCCTTTGTATTGGGACTGAACCATAAGATCGATAGCAGTATCGAACTTAGTCCAGATCGGCGATTTAGTGAGGTAGGCAACACAGTTGTGTCGCGGTTTAATTTGCATAGACGCCATGGAGAGAGGGAAGTTTTGGAGAGGAACGTTAGGTTTGAAGAAGATGAAGCATGGAGAGCTCAGTTAGGGTATTTATAGGGTACGGGTAAGGAAACGACTGAAGGATGTGGTGTTAGTCATCAGTAGTTTTAAACGACCGTTGACATGGTATTATCCTTTCAGACGTTGAAACAGCTGAAGTCGTGGTGTTAGGCATCAGTAGTTTAGAAAACTACTGAAGACCGTGGTTTTGACTTCAGATGATTGAAACAACTGAGGACTTGGTGTTTGTCATCAGTAGTTATGAACTACTGAAGACAGTGGTTTTGTCATCAGCTGTTGTAAACAACTGAAGACTTGGTATTAGTCATCAGTAGTTATAAAACTGAAGACGTGGTTTTGCTTCAGTTGTTTTAAATGAAACAGCAGTTGTACAAACGACTGAAGAGAAAGTTCTCTCAGCTGTTTTCGTCAATTCTTAGCTTTTCAGCTGTTTCAACTGTCCTCAACACATTCATCAGTCTTTTTGGCTGATTTCAGTTGTTTCATAGGACATCAGTACTTATCTTTTTTACTGATTGCAGTAGTTGTAACTGCATCAGTAGTTGTAACTACATCAGTAGTTTAGAACAGATGAAGTACTTCAGTACTTGTGAGACATTTAGCCTTCAGTAGTTATAAAAACTACTGAGGATAAAAGAGCTCATCAGTACTTATATGTGACATAGGTACTCATGATCATCAGTATGATTACTAAGATCATCAGTAGTTGTCACTTATTCTAGCTGCAGCATACCAAGCCTTAACACCAGGTTTTGGAAAGTTGAACTATCCAAAGGCTTAGTAAAAATGTCTGCAAGCTCATCAGCACTAGGCACAAACTTAGGATCAATCAGACCTTTTTCAAAACAATCCCTATAAAATGATGTCTGATCTCTATATGTTTGGTCCTAGAGTGCTGGACTGGATTTTTGACAATACAAAGAGCTGAAGCACTATCCATTAACAATGGAGTCTTAGTCTCTGTAATGCCATAATCCAAAAGTTGGTTTTGAAGCCAGAGTACCTGAGATGTACAGCTTGCAGCAGCAATGTACTCTGCTTCAGCAGTGGATGTAGCAACTGAGGTCTGTTTCTTGCTCTGCCAAGAAATCAAGCAGTTGCCTAGGAATTGACATCCACCAGAAGTTGATTTCCTGGTCAACTTACACCCTGCATAGTCACTGTCAGAAAAAGCAACTAATTTACCAGAATGTCCGGTAGAATACCATAAACCTAGAGATGGAGTGCCTTGCAGATATCTAAAGATCCTCTTGACTGCAATCAGATGAGACTCTTTAGGTGCAGCCTGAAATCTAGCACAAACACATGTAGCAAACATAATATCTGGTCTAGAAGCTGTTAAATACATCAAGGACCCAATCATACATCTAAAGTGTTTCATCAACCACTTTACCTTTCTGATCTGAGTCCAGTTGTGTGGTGCTGCTCATGGGAGTAGAACAGGGCTTACAGTTTTGTAAATCAAACTTTTGCAAAAGATCTTTTGTATATTTGGACTGATGAATAAAAATTCCATCAGCCTTTTGTTTGATTTGCAACCCCAGAAAGAACTGTAATTCTCCCATGGCACTCATTTCAAACTTCTGTTGCATCAACTTTGTAAGGCATCACACAACTTTGGATCAGAGGATGCAAAAATGATATCATCTACATAAATTTGAACAAGTAGATTATGCTGCCCAGCTTTCTTAATGAATAAAGTCTTGTCTATGGAGCCTCTAGTGAAATTGTTTTCCAGAAGAAAGTTTGATAATGTCTCATACCAGGCTCTGGAGCTTGTTTTAACCCATAAAGAGCTTTATCAAGCTTATACACCCAATTAGGATGTTTATTGTCCTCAAAGCCTGGAGGTTGACATACATAACCTCTTCTTTAACTTTTCCATACAAAAATGCACTTTTGACATCCATTTGAAAGACTTTAAGGTTTTGATAAGCAGCATAAGCTAAAAACAATCGAATTGCTTCCAGTCTGGCTACAGGGGCAAAGTTTCATCATAATCAATACCTTCTTCTTGTGCAAACCCCTGAACAACCAGTCTGGCCTTGTTCTTAACAATAAGCCCATTTTCATCAGTTTTGTTCCTAAACACCCATTTAGTGCCTATTGCACACTTACCTGGAGGTAGAGGAACCAGTTCCCACACTTGCTGTTTCTTGAACTGAAGAAGCTCAAGCTGCATGGCATCAACCCATCCATTGTCCTTTAAAGCAATGTGATAATTCTTTGGCTCTTGCTGACTGATGAAGAGAGCATAGAAGCAGAAATTGACAATTGACTTCTTGTTGATACTCCAGCAGTGATATCACCAATGATTTGAGACATAGGGTGATTCTTCAGATCTTGATACACAATGAGATCTGTGCAAGTGTTTGTAGCCGTTCAGCAGCAACAGATGGTGATGGTGAATCATTTCCTTGAAACCAATCAGTGGATGGTAATTCAAAGGAAGTTGAATTCGAAGAAATCTCATCAGCATTTGTTGTGGATGGTGCTACTGGAGCTACAGGAACATCAGGTCTAGCTGAGTCAGGCAGCTGATCACTAACCTGAAGAGGTGAGTACTGCAATCATCATCATCATCAGCAGTACCACCAGGTGGTGAACTGTTGACAGGAGCAACAGCAGGAGTTTGATAAGGAACATATTGCAGTATGTCCAAATCAAATAACTCCAGGACTTTGTGGAATCTTGTCCTTTGGAGATTCATTAAACTTAACATGTAGAGTTTCTTCAACCATCTTTGTTCTGCAGTTGAAGACTCTGTATGCCTTGCAAGTAGATGACCAACAAGTATCCTGCATCCACCTTAGGATCAAATTTGTGGAGTTGATCCTTTGTGTTGAGAATAAAACAGGGACACCCAAATGCTTTGAAAAATGAAATCAGAGGAGCCAAATGATGGAGAACTTCATATGGAGTCTTCATCAACCTCTGATTTACTAAAACTCTATTTTGCACATAACAAGCTGTGTTGACAGCTTCGCCCAAAGGTCAATGGCAACCTGAGTCAGCCAGCATGGACCTTGCAGCTTCAATGAGGGTCCTGTTCTTTCTCTCCACTACTCCATTTTGTTCTGGAGTCCTTGGAATGCTGAACTGCCTTTTGATTCCCTTTGAAAGATAGAAGTCATCAAGTGTATGATTTCTGAACTCAGTTCCATTATCACTCCTAATACACTTGACTGGAAGGGAATACTGCTTCTCAATGTACAGCACAAAGTGGATAATCTTCTGAGCAGCCTCATCCTTTGAATGTAGAAAGAAAGTCCATACAAATCTGGAGTAATCATCCACAATTACCAGACAGTATTCTTCTTTGCCATGCTCATTACTCTCACAGGACCAAATAGATCCATATGCAGTAATTGCAAGCAGGCAGTGGACTTGGAACTTCAATAGGAGGAATGAGACTTGTGCTGTTTTCCTTTTAAACAAGCAGTGCAGGTTTCATCACAGTGGAACTCCTTTATTGGTAAGCCTCTGACTAAACTATTGTGGCTAAGCTGATTCATGTTTTTGAGATTAACATGACCAAGCCTCCTGTGCCACAGTTTAGATTCTTGAGAAGAGGCTTTGGAAAATAGGCAAGGATTGCCTTTGAGATCTATCTTCTTAGAGAGATCTAAGGCATACACTCTTCCTGTCCTGTTGGCTTTCAGGAGAGTGTGATCATCCAACACCTTGTCAATCAAGTGCAAAACTTTGGATGACAGAATCCTACAGTTTTGACTGTGAAAAGGGCAACATGGCCTTTATCACACATTTGACTGACACTCAAGAGGTTGTACTTGAGATTTTCCACATGATTAACATCATCAAATTTGATTTCTCCATTGGAGACAAAGCCCTTACCGATGATGTAACCCCTAGCATCATTGCCAAAAGACAAATCCCTTCTTTCCTTGAGAGTAGTCATGAAGAAGAGATGTTCCCAGTCATGTGCATAGATCCCCCACTGTCTACATACCAGATGCTACTTTGGCATGTTGAAGAACCCTGCAATAATAAACAATCAGTTAGTTTTAGAGACCCAAACCTTTTTGGTTTTGGGCCTGGTCTCATCTAGATGGTAAACTAACATGTTTATTTGTAACAACAGCCTGAGAGGAAGAAGATGGTGTAGAAGAGGAGTCCTTTGGCTTAGACCTCCTTTTCTGTGGTTTCAACATAGGAGAATCTAGTTGGTTAACTCTACCAACAGATGTTGTACCATCATCACCAGCTGTGTCTGATTTTGTGATAAAGCTTTCAGCTCATCAGACACATTGCTAGTGGAGTTAGATAAGGTCCTATGTTGCACCTTCTTCTTTTGAGCACCCTCAGCTGTCACCTGTTTAACCCCTTCCTTTTTGGATTTCTTTGAGGACTTAAGGGTTACAGGATTTGATGTTGCTGATACAAATGTGGTCTCAAACTCAGTTTTCATTTTTACCATTTTCTCATTAATTTCTTCTTTTTGTTTGAGTTTGGAACCTCTTTTGTACCAACAATCATCTGTAAGATGATTGAACAAACCACATACTTCACATGGTTTCTTCTTCATCTTAGGTTGATCATCAACTAAAGATGGTGAAGCAACAGAAGACTTGTTCTTCAATGCTTTGGAAGCATTGGTTGCTTTCTTGACTACCTCTTTAGTAGTCTTCAAACTCTTTCTACTGCCAGTTTTCTTCTCTTCAGTACTGACAGCAGTTGAAGTTTGAACTTCAGGTGTTAAATCCTGCTCTCTAGTCCTTTCAGGACCTTCAGGATTAACTCCTGAGTTGATCAACCTTTGATCATGTGAATGTCAGCATTTGAACCATCAACATCAGCTGATAGGTTCAAAGGGCTTGATGCTGACTGCTACTTCTGATTGTGCTGTATCAGAAGGTAGATCACATGATGTGATGGATTGGTTATCACTCTCACCATCAGATTCTACCTCTGCTCTTGGGGTAAAATCTGTAGGTGGAGCAGTGTGATTGTAACCAATTCCAAACTTCACATTTGAAGCAGATTGCTTACTAAGAAGCATTTCAAAACCTTTGCATGATTGTACCCATCTATCACACTCGACCTGGGTAACTGCAAGGGTTTCTTTGAGATCTTTGTACTTCTCTAGAAGTACATCTTCTCTAGCCTTATCATCAATTATTTGGCAATTCAGTTTATAAATCTCATCATTTTTATCTTTGAGCACAAACTCAAACTCAGCTTTGTTTTTGGAAATTATTTGTTCTAGCTCAATGTTCTTAAATTAAAGCTACATTTGCTTCTCTAATGGAAGCAAATGCTGCTATGCATGGTTCAGAACATAATTTGGCTTTTGCCTCAGAGGACCTGTGATACCTGAGGTGTAGAGGCATTGGAAAATGAAGTATCAGCAGACTCCAAAGCCATAAGAGCTAGATTCCCAAAAGGACTGTCACCACCATGTTGACCAGCACCTGAGAACAGTTGATCATGACCAGACAAGTCATCTGGTAAACTGCTCCAGTCAACAACTCCTGGGGTGAAGAAGCTGTGTTGTTGAGATTGAGGTTGTTGATGAGATGGAAGGCTGAGGTTCTGGTATGCATGAGGTTGTGGTGTCATAGGAACTTGAACTTGATTTGACTGTGGCATGTAATAACAAGGGTACTGATATGGCATTTGACCCTGAGGAACAAAATATGCCGGAGATTGTTGTTGAGATGATGACTAGATGACAGGATGTTGCCCTCTGTGTTGTTGTTGACTATTGCCAGGAAAAGTCACAAAGGGTGCAGTAGAGTTAGATCCAGTTGATCTACACTCTCTTGCAAAGTGTCCAAGCCGTTGGCATTTGTGACACCTCAACTTGCTCTTGTCAAAACCAACTTTGGTTTTGCCAGAGAGTCCTGGGATTTTCTTCCAGTTCTTTTGTAGAACTTCTGAGATCTGATATTTATCAAGGCCATTTGGCTCAAAATATCCATCTCTTCTAAGTCATCATCAGCAATCCCCTTGAGATCATCCATAATGAAACATAGATTGTCATTATTACACCCAGTAAACTGACCATCAACACTTACAAATGCAGAATCAGAAGTGCTTGAAGAGAAATTAATATGCTCATCATACTGGCATTCAGATGAAGCATATTCTGACTCATGACCCACCAAGGCAGTGTTGCCTTGTATAAAGTCTTCAGTGAGCTTTCCAGATGAAGACAGCTTTCTCTTCTGTTCTATCTCTCTCTCAAAAGTGAGCAATTTCCCATGGAGTTGGGTGAGAGATAGTTTGTCCAAACTTGCACTGGAGCGTAGGACAATAGTATGTGTCCCATCTCTCAGGCAGTGATCTGAGAAATCTGTTATTCATCTGAATATTGGTGTATTCAAGTTTGACCATTTTTAGTTCAGAGATCAAACAAGAAAACCGCTCATATTGTTGAGTCAGTGTCTCACCTTTCTATGAGAGAATGTCTCATATTGTTGGGCAAGAATTTCTCTATTATTTGCCAAGACCTCATCTGTTCCTCCAAATTGTTCTTTCAAAGCAATCCAGAGGTCATGGGCAGTTTCATGATGCATTAGCCCAGAATAGATTTCATTGGGCAATTGCCATGGCCAGAATTCCATGGGCTTTTGCATCAATCTCAAGCAACTTCTTATCCTCATCTGAGTATTGCTCCCTCCTCTTCGGAACCATTTGATTGGTTTCCGGGTTATTCACCATAGGCTTGTGTGGACCATGTACCACTGATGTCCAACACCCTGCGCTGTTAACAGACAGGTGATGGAGCATACGTCTTTGCCATATGTTATACTCATTCCTAACCAGCATAGGAGGCTTGGTTGAGGAACCAGTATTGTGAGGATCATTGGAAGGAGTGGTCATTTTCAGTTCAAAAAAGTTTAGTTCAAGTTTTAAAAGTTTTAGACCCACAACAAACTCAATGAAACCAAGAGAAGATCTCAGGATGAATGAGCAGAAATACAGAAATTTCAATCTCTATAACCGTTTCTTGCAAAAACAAAAGCTAATTCAATCAAACTTAGATCTTGAATAGCAGTTTCAATGATCAATTATTAGATCGATCAATGATTACCTGCTCTGATACCATTTGACAGGATCATGATCACAAGTTTGATGTATCAGAATAAAGCAGCGGAATACAAACTAGAATTAGACAAATTGTAGCAAGCAATCGATACTTGTAAGCATTAAGATCGCATACGGTTATAGAGAGAAATGTATTTTGATTTCTAGGAATGTTTATAGATGTAGAATATTTCTAATCAAATCAATCATTCATTCCATTCATTCACTCATTGCCACCGTTACAATAGGTTGTCACTCCTTATATAGAGTGCAACAATCACTGCTGTTATCACGGAAAGTGACAACTGGCAGATCCAATACAAAAAACTAATCTTAACAAACTACTGAAATTTCACAACTACTGAGAACATATCAGCATGTTAAGTACAAAATATAAAACTACTGAAACTACAACGACTGAAGAACAAGCTCTTCAGTCGTTTTACAAAACTACTGAAACATAGAAAATAAAACTACTGATATCACAACTACTGAAGAAGTACTCTTCAGCAGTTGTGACAAACTACTGAGGCTTCAGTACTTGATCTTCAGACTTTGACCTTCAGGTGTTTCATCAGCTGATGACTTCAGTAGATTCATCAGCTGATGTCTTCAGTCTTTGTCTTCAGACCTTGTACATCAGTTGTTGATCTTCAGCACTTGTAACTCTTCAGCTGTTGTACTTCAGTACTTTGGTCTTTCAGCTTCAGCACTTGTGTTCTTCAGCTGTTGTACTTCAGCACTTGGTTCTTCAGCTGTTAAGGTCTTCAGCACTTGATCTTCAGCTGTTGAAGTCTTCAGCACTTGTCAAACTACTGATGAGGCTTTCAGCAGTTGTTGTGATACCATGTGGGACTTAGAGGTTTTCTGATCTTGGCTCATTGGTTCTTTTGGTCCACAGCCACATTGCCTTATCACACATTTGATACACTCAAGATGTACTTGAGTTTTCCACATGATTAACATCATCAATTTGATTTCTCCATTGGAGACAAAGCCCTTACCATGATGTAACCCCTAGCAGCTTGCCAAGAACCAATCCCTTCTTTCCTTGAGTATCATGAAGGAGGCTTGTTCCCGTCTGTGCATAGATCCCTCCACCTGTCTACATGTCTACATACCAGATGCTCTTTGGCATGTTGGAGAACCCTGCAAAATACTCAGTTAGTTTTAGAGACCCAAACCTTTTTGGTTTGGGCCTGGTCTCATCAATAGATTAAACTAACAGGTTTATTTGAAACAACAGCCTGAGAGGAAGAATGGTGAAGAGAGGAATCCTTTGCTTGGTCTCCTTTTCTGTGTTTCAACATAGAGCATCTAGTTGGTTAACTCTACCCAACAGTTTTGAACCATCTAACCAGCTGTGTCGGATTTTGTGATAAAGCTTTCAGCTCATCAGACACATGCTAGTGGAGTTTGATAAGTTCCTATGTTGCACCTTCTTCTTCTGAGCACTCTCACTGTCACCTGTTAAACCCCTTCCTTTTTGGATTTCTTTGAGACTTAAGGTTTCAGGATTTGATGTTGCTGATACAAACGTGGTCTCAAACTCAATTTTCATTTTTACCATTTTCTCTTTATTTCTTCTTTTTGTTTGAGTTTGGAACCTCTTTTGTACCAACAATCATCTGTAAGATGATTGAACAAACCACATACTTCACATGGTTTCTTCTTCATCTTAGGTTGATCATCAACTAAAAAGGTGAAGCAACTGAAGACTTGTTCTTCAATGCTTTGGAAGCTTGTTTGCTTTCTTGACTGCCTCTTTAGTAGTCTTCAAACTCTTTCTACTGACAGTTTTCTTCTCTTCAGTACTAACAGCAGTTGGAGTTTGAACTTCAGGTGTTAATCCTACTCTCTAGTCCTTTCAGGACCTTTAGAATTAACTCCTGAGTTGATCAACTCATTGATCATGTGAGTGTCAGCATTTGAACCATCAACATCAGCTGATAGGTTCAGAGAGGGCTTGATGCTGACTGCTACTTCTGATTGTGCTGTATCAGAAAGTAGATCACATGATGTGATGGATTGGTTATCACTCTCACCATCAGATTCTACCTCTGCTCTTGGAGTAAATCTGTAGGTGGAGCAGTGTGATTGTAACCAATGCCAAACTTCACATTGAAGCAGATTGCATACTAAGAAGCATTTCAAAACCTTTGCATGATTGTACCCATCTATCACACTCTACCTGGGTACTGCAAGGTTTCTTTGAGATCATTGTACTTCTCTAGAAGTACCTCTTCTCTAGCCTTATCATCAATTATTGGCATTTCAGTTTATAAATCTCATCATTTTTATCTTTAAGCACAGACTCAAACTCAGCTTTTCTTTTGGAAAAAATTGTTCTAGCTCAATGTTCTTATTAATTAGCTACATTTGCTTCTCTAATGGAAGCAAATGCTGCTATGCATGGTTCAGAACATAATTTGGCTTTTGCCTAGAGGGATACCTGTGATACCTGAGGTGTAGAGGCATTAGAAAATGAAGTATCAGCAGACTCCAAAGCCATAAGAGCTAGATTCCCAAAAGGACTGTCACCACCATGTTGACCAGCACCTGAGAACAGTTGTTCATGACCAGACATGTCATCTGATAAACTGCTCCAGTCAACAATCCTGGGGTGAAGAAGCTGTGTTGTTGAGGTTGAGTTTGTTGTTGAGATTGGGATGGCTAAGGTTCTGGTAGTGCATGAGGTTGTGGTGCCATAGGTACTTGAACTTGATTTGACTATGGCATGTAATAACAAGGGTAAGGATATGGCATTTGACCCTGAGGAACAAAATATGCCGGAGATTGTTGTTGAGGATGATGACTAGAAGTGACAGGATGTTGCCCTCTGTGTTGTTGACTATTGCCAGGAAAAGTCACAAAGGGTGCAGTGGAGTTAGATCCAGTTGATCTACACTCTCTTGCAAAGTGTCCAAGCCTTTGGCATTTGTGACACCTCAACTTGCTCTTGTCAAAACCAACTTTGGTTTTGCCAGAGAGTCCTGGGAATTTTCTTCCAGTTCTTTTGTAGAACTTCTGAGATCTGATATTTATCAAGGCCATTTGGCTCAAAATATCCATCTCTTCTAAGTCGTCATCAGCAATCCCCTTGAGATCATCCATAATGAAGCATAAATTGTCATTATTACACCTAGTAAACTGACCATCAACACTCACAAATGCAGAATCAGAAGTGTTTGAAGAGAAATTAATATGCTCATCATACTGGCATTCAGATGAAGCATATTCTGACTCATGACCAACCAAGGTAGTGTTGCCTGGTACAAAGTCTTCAGTGAGCTTTCCAGATGAAGACAGCTTTCTTTTCTGTTCTATCTCTCTCTCAAACGTGAGCAGTTTCCCATGGAGTTGGGTGAGAGATAGTTTGTCCAAACTTGCACTGGAGCGTAGGACATAGTATATGTGTCCCATCTCTCAGGCAGTGATCTGAGAAATCTGTTATTCATCTGAATATTTGTGTACTCAAGTTTGACCATTTTTAATTCAGAGATCAAACAAGAGAACCGCTCATATTGTTGAGTCAGTGTCTCACCCTTTCTATGAGAGAATGTCTCATATTGTTGGGCAAGGATTTCTCTATTATTTGCCAAGACCTCATCTGTTCCTCCAAATTGTTCTTTCAAGGCATTACAGAGGTCATGGGCAGTTTCATGATGCATTAGCCCAGAATAGATTTCATAGGGCAGTGCCATGGCCAGAATTCCATGGGCTTTTACATCAATTTCAAGCAACTTCTTATCCTCATCTGAGTATTGCTCCCTCCTCTTCGGAACCATTTGATTGGTTTCCAGGTTATTCACCATAGGCTTGTGTGGACCATGTACCACTGATGTCCAACAACCTGCGCTGTTACAGACAGGTGATGGAGCATTCGTCGTTGCCATATGTTATACTCATTCCTAACCAGCATTGGTGGCTTGGTTAAGGAACCAGTATTGTGAGGATCATTGGAGGGAGTAGTCATTTTCAGTTCAAAAACAATTTAATTCAAGCCTTTAAAATTTTTACACAGACCACAACAAACTCAATGAAAACCAAGAAAAGATCTCAGGATGAATGACCAGAGATACAGAAAATTCAATCTCTATAACCGTTTCTTGCAAAAACAAAAGCTAATTCAATCAAACTTAGATCTTGAATAGCAGTTTCAATGATCAATTATTAGATCAATCAATGATTAACCTGTTCTGATACCATTTGACAGGATCAGCGATCACAAGTTTGATGTATTAGAGTTCAAAGCAGCGGAATAAGAACAGAATTAGACAAATTGTAGCAAGAAATCGATACTTGTATGCATTAAGAGCACATACGGTTATAGTGAGAGAATATATTTCTGAGTCAAGGAATGTTTATAGATATGGAATATTTCTGATCAAATCATTCAAATCATTCCATTATTACAATAGGTTGACACTCCTTATATAGAGTGCAAACGCTGCTGTTATCACGGGAAAGTGACAACTGGCAGATCTAATACAAAAATAACTAAATCTTAACAAACTACTGAAATGTTCACAACTATTGAGAACATATCAGAGTGTTAAGTACAAAAGAAGAAACTACTGAAACTACAACGACTGAAGAACAAGCTCTTCAGTCGTTTTACAAAACTACTCAAACTAGAAATATAAAACTACTGATGAGCACAACAACTGAAGAAGTATTCTTCAGCTGTTGTGTCAAACTACTGAAAAGATGAAACATAAAACTACTGAAAGGTAAACCGTCACAACTACTGAAGAAGACCTCTTCAGCTGTTGTGACAACGTCTGATACTTTGGTCTTCAGCACTTGTGTCTTCAGACTTTGTCTTTAGCACTTGTCATCAGACTTTGTCTTCAGCACTTGTCTTCAGACTTTGTCTTCAGCACTTGTCTTCAGACTTTGTCTTCAGCACTTGTCTTCAGACTTTGTCTTCAGCACTTGTCTTCAGACTTTGTCTTCAGCACTTGTCTTCAGACTTTGTCTTCAGCACTTGTCTTCAGACTTTGTAATCAGCTGTTGTCTTCAGCTGTTGTGGTCTTCAGTAGTTGTTGTGACGTCTGTGAGACTTAAAGGTTTTTCTGATCCGGCTCATTGGTTCTTTTGGTCCAACAGTTGGGCTATCTGTTCCACATCAGAGTCACTGTCCTCGTGACGCCACTTTCTCTTTCCTGGCACAACATAGTCCTCTATGGCAAGATGACCAAACAACCTCCTGACCGGAGGCTTCACTTGCTTTCCCCGGTATACTTTCATCCTTCCCAGGGTGGTGTCATCCATTACCTCCAAGACTACCGAATCCTCCTGTTCTTTTGGCAGGGAAGGAAGCTTCTGATCTTTTATCATTTGCATAAACCGTGGGTACATACAGAAGGCTTCCTTCCCTTTCCCCTCGATGTTCTCCACCAGATAGGTGAAGATCATCTTAGAGAAGCTGAACGGATGGTTCAGCACCAACGTAACGTATGCATTTTGGATCTGGTCCGACAATCATCAAAACCACCTTTTCTTGAAGCCATGCATTTGAGCAGCACGTGTGCAAGGTATTTAAACTGGGGACAGAGGTTACTCTTGTTGAGTACCCCTGAATTGATGCCCCCAGAGTATTTGGCTCTGAGAAACATCCTCTGACAGTGAGGGGGTGTAAACGGGTTGGGCAGTCACCATCATCCCCCAATTGAAGTACAATCCTTAGATCCTCCTCAGAAACGGTAATATCCTCGCCAAATATGGTACTTCTTATGCAGTGAGGTTCAGATGATCTATCAACTGTAGCGCCTTCCTAGAAGGCTTGTTGAATGGATCGATATGGGGTGCAAGGGGTAGAGATGGCATGCGCAATCCGTGATCTCAATAGGAACGTGATAATGCCAGAGAATTCTGCAGCATTTCTGGATGTTAAGTCCAGATGGGCACATATATTATGCTTTGTGCTCATAATCCATCTACTCGCCATCTGTTACACAAAGATAGTAAACATTAGTACCATTTGCTAAGAAAGTCATGAACTCATTAAGCTTGAAGAACATCTTTCTGTCATGCGATTGAAATAGTGTGACTTAGTTCAAATGTGCGACTGAACCGTGCGAAAGGGGTTCAATCGTACGATTGAATGGTACGAATGGGATTCAGTCGTGCGATTGACCCCATACGTATCTAGGAGTGTGCGATTGGGCTCCTACGCATATACCTTCATGCGGTTACATCAATCATGCGACTGAACTTCATACGCATGGTTCAGCCATGCGTATGGGTAGTTTGAGCCCTTCAGTCGTGCGACTGAAGTTCATCATGCTGTCCATTTGCATGAAGACCAACTGTTCAATTCAAATTTTCTGTTTCACCAATTTTTTTGTTTTAAACCTCTATATCTAGTTCATTGGACTCGCCATCTCGTCACTAATGACCTATTAAACTTAATTTTAACATTTAGCTTAGTTTATGTAGCTATTAGGGCATTTTTCACTCCGATCAATGTTTCAATCGAATAACCCAAATTTGACTCAAGATCTTCTGATTTCTATAAGGTTTAACTGCAATGTACCTGTATTCTTGTCAATCGAATGTCAGAAGATCAATAGCAATGTGAAAAACTATCTCTAGAAATTTTGGCAGAGTAACGGGAAAGAAAGCGATTTGGGTGCGATTGGGAGTGATGAGTGAGATACGATCGACTAAGGCCCTCTAAATACTGACCCTAATTTCAATCGGCCGACTGGCCTCATTCGCTCAGTTCATTCGGGCGACTGAGGTTCAGTCGTGCGATTGTCCAGTCGGTCGCTTTCAGTTGGCCGACTGAGTCTCAGTCGGTCGATTGACTCATTCGTGCCCTTCATTTCTTTCTCAATTAACCGACTAAGTCTCAGTCGGTTGACTGACTCATTCGCACCCTGTCATTCGGTCGAAAGGATCATTCTTAAACGGCATTCGGTTGAATGACTAAATTTCATGTCCAGTCGTGCGAATGGGATCCATTCGCATGGTTGGTCCATATTCATGGTCCAATCGTGCAAATGGGATCCATTCGCATGGTTGGTCCATATTCATGGTCCAATCGTGCGAATGGGTCACACTTGGTAGATTTTCTGCCATTTTGAACATTTTAACCTTTTGAAATAGACATTATAAGCTCTTAACCAATTCAGTCACTTCAGATGTGACTTTTTAAACTTTGAAAAACATGTGGACATCTCAGACATGACCCTTTTATGTAAGTTAATTCCCATCTGATTTCCCTGATGTAGTCCGACAGACACACAAATTAAAAGATTAACATAGAAACTTAACCTAACTACACAATAAAGTTTATTTTTGGACTTTTTGTGAGAGATAAAACCTAAGATGGAAATCTAAGGGATTTGGTTTGGGAGTAGACAGCTTCAACTTAGATTGATCATATCTGGACAATTCAATTTTGGAATCATATAGGAACATCAAATCATTTAGGACTTGTTATTAAAACTTTTGATGCTTAAATTCTCGGTGTTCATCCAGAGTCGTTAGCACTTAAGGAAATCATACTGAAACTCTTTGATTTTCACATTGATTTGAACTCTTGAGAATGTAGCACTAAGATTGTCAGTATGTTTGTCCACTTAATCCATACACAGACTTTTGACGCAGACTGGTGACTGATTTAGGTTTAATTATTTCAGCTAACATTTGTGGATCCCACCTTATATGGTAATCAACATTCCTCAGAGGTTTTTAAGCGGTCTACGGGTATTATTACAAGAAGAGACTATTCTTAGAGCTTTCAAAGAGAAGCCTGTCCTCAGGTCAGTGCCATGGCATAGCAGAGAAGCGGCAAACAACAATGAATTCTAGAATATCTAGGTTATGCTTATCCTCAGGTCAGTGCCATCGCACAGCAGAGAGGCACATAACCTATCTCCTTGTTAGAGCAGCTTATTTTATTTTACACAATATGCACCAACAACATAAGTCATTAGCTTTATTGCATTTGTCTTTCATTTTTCTTGCTTTGCTCTAATTATGGTCATCCGCACACGTTTGTGGCAATTAAAAGCTCATTACCCCTTATTGGAATATATTTGATTGTGTTAACCAGTGATAAGATGGAAGCCCACAGTCAGTTGAACAACTTAGTTTGATCTTGAGATTACCAATCAGGTCTACTTGTCTATTGTGTTAAATCTACCAACATATCATTTTTGGTTTAGCAGCCTCTAAGTCTACTTTCTTTGCGTCACCTTAGGAGTTGCCAGTTTTCTATCATCTTCCCTTTTATATTGCTTAGACTACATAGACTTATACTTTGAACTTTTGCATCTTTTCAATACTTAAAATTTTAAAGTCCCTCTGATTTGTTCCTGTGTACTATCATGTTCCAAAGGTATTGAATCGGTATCATAGACACAATCTACCTTATTTCAGCTAGTTACCCCTTCTCCCTCATTTTATTTTTTTATTTTTTTAATGTTAACTTGCTGACATATTCTCCCCCTAAAATACTAAAATCATTATGGTTAATTATTTTTGGATTTTAATAACAGCAAAATACATGAGTTTAAATATAACAGACGAAAATAAAAACAGATAACATAAAATAAAATAAACTTTAACGAAACGACATCGGACTACACATTATTATCATCAGGAATTACCTCACTTTTCTTTTTAGCGCCGTTGACCTCTAGCAAATATTGAAAACGTGGTTTATCAAAGGCTTTAGTATAGAGGTCAGCACGTTGAAAATCAGTATTAATTTTAACCACATCAATTAAGTTCTTTTCAAAACAGTCTCTTATGAAGTGGTATTTAATACCGATGTGTTTGGTCTTAGGATGTTGAACCGGATTTTTAGTTACTGCAATTGCAGCAGAGTTATCAACAAAAATAGGAGTAGATGAGAATTTTAAAACGTAATCCCGCATTTGCTGTTGAATCCAATGATTTGTGAACAGCAACTTGCAGCAGCAACATATTCGGCTTCACAGGTTGACAATGCAACCGATGTCTGTTTCTTACACTGCCATGTAACTAATCTTCTCCCAAAGAATTGACACCCCGCTGATGTAGACTTGTAGTTCATTTTGCAGCCTCCGTAGTCCGAGTCACTATACGCTGTGAGCTCAAAATCATCATCATGAGGATACCACAACCCCAGTGTCGGTGTACCCTTTAGATAGCGAAAAATCCTTTTGACCCCGATCAGATGATTGACCTTAGGTTTAGCCTGATATCTAGAACATAAACATGTCGCATACATGATATCAGGTCTTGAGGCAGTGAGATACATGAGGGATCCAATCATTCTCGGTACATAGTGGCATCTACAAGATCTCCATTCTCATCAGGTGCTATATCATGATTCGTAGCAAGTGGAGTACCAGCAGCAGAAGCATTCTCCATGTCAAAGCGACTGAGAATGTCTCCTACATACTTGGTCTGATGTAGAAAGATCCCATTCGGTGTTTGATCCACCTGTAACCCGAGAAAGAACTTCATCTCCCCCATTGCACTCATCTCAACTCTTTCTTCATCACTGCTTCAAACTCTTTGCATAACTCTTCGTTCTTTGACCCGAAGATTATGTCATCAACATATATCTGTACAAGCAGTAGGTCACCATCCTTCTTTAATAATAGTGTACAGTCAATGACTCCCCTGCGAAAGCCGTGTTTCACAAGATGAGTCGAGAGTTTCTCATACCAAGCTGAGGAGCTTGATGAAGCCCATATAAGCTTTGTCGAGCTTGTAAACTCTATCCCGATGATAAGGGTCTTCAAATCCCTCGGGTGACTTACATAGACTGTTTCCCTGATTTCGCCATGAAGGAATGCACTCTTCACATCTAATTGGTAGACTTTAATCTTCATGTACGATGCATAGGCAAGGAAGATACGAATAGCTTCCATCCTTGCCACGGGTGCAAAAACACTCATTATAGTCAATCCCCTCGACTTGGCGAAAACCTTGAACCACCAGTCGAGCTTTGTTCCTGATAATGACTCCTTGGTCATCCTTCTTTACATTTAGTACCCATTTGGTGCCAATGACTTTAGCACCTTTAGGTCTATCAACCAGAGTCCATACACCTAACTTCTTAAACTGCAGAAGTTCTTCTTGCATGGCACTCACCCAAGCCTCATCATTTAGTGCTTCACTGACATATTTTGGCTCAACCTGCGAAACAAAACATCGATAAGCACCATCATGAATGTAACCCTTCTCCATAACTGAGGCGTAATCAGCTGAGTATAGCTGATTTTGGGTTTGTACTCCTGATCGGACATCTCCAATAACATTGTCAAGGGGATGATAGACGTTTAGTCGTGATCCTGGAGTAGTCGGCACAGTCACCTCCGAACCAAGATTGTGAACATTTTGGTCTGCATCTGAGGAGGTTGGAGTTTGAGGTTCCGAAGTCGAGGGTGCATCACTTGTGGATGCTTGTGGACTTTTAGGAACTGGAACCTGTTCCTCCTGACTGTTCTGGTCATCTGCTTCAGTTTCATCTTCAGAGGAGGAGTCACTTTCATCGACTACCCCTTCTGACTGAGTAGATAACTCTCCTGTGTGCTAGATGGAGTATTTAGAATATCATACATCGTCCTAGTAGCTAACTCATCATCCGAGGGAGAGAGAGGGATGTTGAAGGACTTGAAGAATCCATCATAATCGAAGAAGTATGCAGGTCCTTTACCTGTAGGTGGTGTGGTATATCTCTGAACGTCGACATTACACCACACTTCTACAAGACCCGTTGAATTATTGTAAACTCGCTTGTTCGGTATGTTGTATCCTAGAAAAATTCCTTCATCTGCCTTCTCGCTAAATTGCCTTCTTGTGTCTTCTTCAGAAGTGTACACGGCGCGCCAAAAGGTTCAAGATACTCCAAATTAGGTTTGCGTCTTTGTAGTAGCTCATAACATGTCTTTTGTGGCGCTTGACTATTGGACTCGATTCAGTGTATAACACGCATTTGCCACTGCCTCATTCCAGAATTGGATAGGCAGTTTTGAGTCTGCCAGCATAGTCCTTGCTGTCTCTATCAAAGTCATGTTCTTTCTCTCAGCAACGCCATTCATCTGAGGTGTGTAAGCAAAGTGAATTGATGCACAATTCCCTTTTCCTTGCAGTATGCCTCCATCCCTTGATTCTTGAATTCTGTCCCGTTGTCTGAGCGTATTTGTCTAACTTTTAGCTTGTAGAGGGATTCCATGTGGTTACTAGTTCTTGAATGTCTCCAAAGTTTCTGATTTGGATTTCAGAAACATTACCCAGTGAACCTTGAGTAGTCATCAGTGACCACAAAACAGTACACGTCGCCTGCAATGCTCCTAGTACTAACTGGACCAAACAGATCCATGTGAAGAAGCTCAAGAGGAAGTTCTATTGAATGAACTTTCTTTTCCTTATGAGACTTCTTTGTCTGTTTGCCTTTCTTGCAAGCTACACAAAAGTTAGGAAGTTGGAAGTTCTTGACATTTACTCCTCTCACTAAATCCTTCTAAATCAAATGATTCATCTTCCTTTGACTAATGTGTCCCATTCTCCTATGCCAGGAGATTGAATCCTTCTCAGTAGCTTTAGATAGAAAGCACTGACCTCATGATCCGTTGTAGCAGCTGTTGACAGATCCAAGACATAAAGATCTTTATATCTTGAAGTAGTCATTATAACTTGGTCCTCTGGGATCATATATTCTTTCTTCAGCACGTAACACTTCTTGTTGTCGAAGATGACTTTAAATCTTTATCACCGATTTGGGAAACAGAAAGTAAGTTGTTCTGAAGTTGTTGAACGTAGTTCACCTTATCAAACTTAACTTTCTGATTCCCACTTCTCCCTGAGCTGTGATATAGCCTCCTTTGTTTCCTGCAAAAGAAAACATGCCCTCCTTTTATTTGTTTGACGTTAGATAAAAGGGCTCTATTTCATATCATGTGCCTGGATGCTCCGCTGTCTATAATCCACGTGTTAGTCTCAGCACTGTATCGAACACCCTGCACATACAAAGTAAATGAATTAGTTTAGGTTAGGAACCCAAGCTTTGACTGTCTTGGGTTTCCCAGAGGCATCACACATCATAAACTCCATCCATTGACCCTTAGAGGGTGAGGTAGCTCAGGTTCCTTCTTGTCATCAGTATCAGACACGTAGGTTGACTTTTCTTTCCATAAGCCAGATTTGTGCAATGCCTGTTTATGATAAACAGTCGTCTGGCTTGCAAGTTTGACTTTAGGTTCACTAGCTCTTCTAGGTGGAGTTAAAGAGCTCCTCTTAGAAGACTTAGGTTTTCAGTCCTGAAATTCAATCTTCTTCCTAGGTGCCTGATAAAAAGTACAGTAGGAAGCAATGTGTCCATATTCTCCATAGTTGTAGCACCCTCTGCTATCAACTTTATGATTAAATTTCTTTGTGGAGAAGTGCGTGACACTCTAGTAACATCAATCACTTTAGGTTTTGACTCTTGTATGTTTGATGTTTTCTCTGGTTTAACAAAATTTACTGTTTTAACCTGTTTAACATGTTCTACTTTTTGGTTAACAGGTTTTTGACTTCAATCATGTGAGAAAGTAACATTTGAAGTCCTTTTAGATTCTGATTTGACTTTGTTAGAACTTGACTTTAAGTTAACCTTTTCAAACTTCTTTTCCAGATTAACACAAGGCAATTTTCCCTTTGCCTTTGAAGTGGTCTCCTTTTGTTTGTTTCCAGTGTCAATAGATGAACTTAGGGAATCTGGATCACTCACAAGAGGAGTAGTCACTGCATGATCCTTGATGGGATTACTACTTAAAGGTCTAGACTTAGTGTTCATCAAGATCTCAGGTGGTGGTGGAACCACTTTGTAGCCCAGTCCCTCCCCGTTGTTCCTTTCTTTTACTAAGTGTTGGACTATGTGTGACGAACTAGTCCAACTATGCAGTTTCTGTTTTAGTGAATTTACTTCTACTTCTAGAACTGCCTTTTGTTTCTCAGTGTCTTCTAGGGAGTTTAGATAGTACCTAATGTCATTTGCTTGGTTAAAAGCCACTACTTCGGTTTCCCTAAGTAGTTTAGTCAATAGGTCTATTTTTTCTTTATAACTATGCTCATTTTGTTTTAGTACTCTATTAGCCTCAGTGCACAGACGTAAATCTTTTACTAAGTTATCATTATGATCTAATAACCTAGCAAAATTTTCATCTATGCTATTCCTAAAAGTATCACAATCAGAACAAGCATGATTATTAAAAATTGGTCAGTGGTACTTACCTGAGTTGGTTTAGAAGAGTTAGCCATCAGTGCAGCATCAGATGTTTCTGGTTCTGGTGATTCTGACTTTTCTGTCTCTGACGTGGACACTTCCTCATTTGGCTTGTAACTGACCTCGGCTGCAGTTGTTTCTTCAATATGTGACATTGCTATCTCAACTGCTAGATCACCTTCACTCGCAGAATCATCCTCAATATCCTCAACACTGGCAATGTTAGATTCTCCTGGTGAGACAAACCTAAAACTCCAATCCTGTCCTTCATCATCATGAGCAGTTAAGGCTTTTGGATCCTTGTTTGATGAAGTAGAACTAGAGGCTTGCTTGTCTTGGCGAGTAAAGGACGAGAACGGGTTCCCATTACCCGTCTTCTTTGGCTTGACACATTCTCTTTTGAAGTGCCCCTTCTCACCACAGTTAAAGCAGGTCACTTTACTCTTGTCAAAGCCAAAGGTGGTATCCTTAGTAGCAACCAAGTTCTGTCCAGTCTTTTTCACAAACTTCTTCGCCCTCTGGAGAGCACTAGCTAAGGCCCACATTATACCCATTCTCTCAAGCTCCATTTCATCCACCTGCTCGTAGTCCTCATCTGCCAGATGGCAGTTTCCAATCTTCCCGGCAACAAGTCCATCATATGAATGAACCACTGCTACTAAAAGATCCATATGCTCTCGAGCTACTTACACGGTCACATTATCGAGGTTCTCGATCTTCAGTTTGGTAGCGCTTGCTTCTGATCCAATGTAATGGGTACATGATGACCCAGACGTGTCTGATCCAGAAGGAGAAGCATGTGAAGGACCTGACGAGCTAGACACAAAAGCAGTCTGGAGTGGTGCTCCAGATGTCTTAGCTTGAGGCGTGGCGTTGTATAAAGCTGGATTTTGTGTGTACGAAGACTTCTGAGCTCTATACTTCATCCTTAGTGCTTCTTCTCGCAACTTAAGAATGAAGTCATTTATATCCAGCTTTACAAGCATTCCATTCTGTCTCAGGTTAGACACGAATGTAGCCCACTTATCAGGCAATCCGTCTGCGAAGTTGCTTACTTTCTCTTCCATGGTAGTAGCCACTCCATGTGTATGCAATTCGCTCATCAAGTGGTAGAATCTGTCTATTACTTCGTCTAAACTTTCATTACCAATTGATGAGAAGTTATTGAATTCCTTCTTTAACTCCTTTGCCTTGATTGCCTTCAATGACGCATTCCCATCATATCTCTTCTCTAGCTCATCCCACAGTTTCTTGGACTGCTTGTTCTCTGAATACTGGTGGAATATGTCTTTGGGGATAGACTGAGTGATCAATGCATATACTCTTTTCTCTGCATTGTTCTTTACTTCTGTGCGTCTGTCATCCCGCTTAATGTTAACTTAACTCCATCAGCTCCCACCGGTGTACTATAACCAATCTCAATGGCTTCCCACATATTAGGATCTACTCGATTAAGGTAGATCTCAAAACGTTGTTTCCAGTGGGGAAACTCATCTAAAGTCAAAAGCTTTGTTGTTTTGTTGTGATTCCCCACCTCACTCTCAAGCAACAGCAGGTTCTGTATCCTTGAGTCCTTCCCAGTAGTAAAGGCTGACATCTGATCTTCCATGACTAATAAACTTATAATCTAATCAAACAAACTTTCACTGATGCGACTGAAGGATGCGAATGATCTAATCGTGCGTATAAACTCTGCGATTGGTTCAATCGTGCGTTTGAACTGGGCGATTGGTTCAGTCGTGCGAATGAATCTGGTGCGTATGAGCTATGCGAACGAACGTCCAGTCGGCCGAATGAGGGTGCGACTATGTCCAATCGTGCGTATGAGCATTGCGAATGGAGTCCAGTCGTGCGAATGAGTCACTCGTGCGACTGAAGTTGCTGTTTTGCGAAAATTTCTAGGTTTGACGGGTTTCAGCCGTAAAGATTCGAAATTTCACAAGTTCTAATCGCCTAAGTCCGTAGAAACCAAACTTCGATGAGCAGGGAACTTCCAAGATCACTTTTGATGCCAAAGATTGCGTTTTTAGTGCAAAACACAAACTTTTATGCAATCTTGATTGAATCAACACGTAATCAAGAGACAAAGCTTTGATACCACTTGTTAGGACCTGGTATTTGACCGAAATACCTAGAGATTAACGTGTAAACCAGATCAAATAGTGCGGAATCCTATTTCATTGGCGATCCAATCAGTGAGAACACACGAAGAATCAATCAAGAATTGAAACTAACGTTAGAAATCGATTGGGAATCGATCTAATGTGTTCTATGAACTTGGAGAACGAATGAGAGGTTTCTGGACGGCTAGGGTACGTCTGGAATCGTAATTGATCGAGAGTCCTTTCTTTTCACGAATTGAGTTGTATTTATAGGTTGGTATTATTCAATCGTGCGACTGAACCATTAGTTTGGTTCAGTCGTGCGATTGAACCATGCGGTTGATTCATTCGTACGACTGAGTGTTCAGTCGTGCGACTGAGCCATCTTATGTTGCAATCGTACGATTGATCCAGTCTCCTGGTTTAGTCGTGCGACTTAGTCAGTCGTGTGAAGTTATTCATGAGTATGGTTCATTCGCATGAGCCATTCGCATGAGAACTTCATTTCGTTAAGTTTGAATGTATTAATTAATAAACATTATATGTAATCATTCAAGCAATCACTAACCTAATTAACCAATTCAATGTCGACACATCAATGAAACATTAAACATTATAACTAACAAACTATCAATATCATTTCATTAATCATACCAAACAAGATCTATTACATCACATATCATGATCTAGGGACATACATGTATCAACAGTGCTTATCTCCTTTGCTATGTGTGAACATTGACCAGGAGTGATGATCTCCATTGTTGTATGATAGTACTGATCTAGAGCTCTCATCAGTACAATTTAATGAACTTCTCTATTATACGTAAGTATAGACCTCAAGCGCTCATCTGCAAGAGTCAATTGATTAACTCCTCTGTTATACGTGAGTATAGACCCGAAGCTCTCATAAATTGATGTCTATTAGGAATGTGCTTCTTTTGAAAAAAGGTCTTTGTTGTTTCTAAAAGGAATAGTCAAGCAGAGCGTGTTATTTTTTCAATATATCATTATGACAGGATAAGTTTTTTTACCAAATGTCTGTGGGGACTGAGTCATTCAAGTGTTCTTTAAATGAATCAAAACATGATAATTGTAACTGCTGTTTATTTATTGAAAAGAAAAAGGCATGAACTTAAAAAGACAAGTATATCAACAATTCCACCAAACCATGACTCTCCAGAAGATCTATTTAGCTTCTTGTTCCTCTCTATCTTTATGTTTTCTTCTTTTGTTATGTAAAAAAAATGTGAAGTTCGGTGAGGTCTTGTGGGGAAAATTTTTTTTTACTACTTTTCTTGCTTTTGTATTTATTTTGATTCTTTTCTAAATATCTTAATTTTTTTAAAAAAGGTAAAAATAGTTTTTTTATTTTTTTAACTTTTATGTTTCCAGCGAAACTATACTTTCACTTATAGTTTCGCAGGGTGAAATTGTAGATTCTTCGGCTCTTTCGCTCAAATCAGAGTCATTCTGACCAAAGCTTATACCAACGAAACTATAATCTATATATCGCATCTTGCAAAACTAAGACTTCATTTTCGCACCATCGGGGTTTTAGGTTTTTGAGAGTATACCGTGACTACTTCAGACGATTCCACGTTTTTGAGTGTTTGTTACTTGTTTAATGGGTGTTTAAACACCTAATGTGAGTTTCGAACCTTGGACAATAGTTTAATCTAGGTGTAATCAAGTAATTTTGGACCGATTAGGCTGAGACTCTTCGGTACCTTCGCAGTTAATACTTCGAAAGTATTGATAGTCCAGGGAAACTAAACGAAAGTTTAAAGGTTTTTCAGGGAAACTGTGAAGCCATGATGTCCAACTTAACAGTTTCGCTGGTCATGTTTCAGTTTCGCTATGCTGAATTTATACTTTCGGCGTGTCGAATTTATACTATTTGACATGCGGAAACTACCTCTTGCTTGTTGCCGAAATTACATTTTCGCTTGCCTAAACTACTGTTTCGGCTAGCGAAACTATATTTTCGCCTAGCAAATGTAAATATATTTTTCTTCATTTTTATTCATTTTAATTATTTTTCTTTATTACTCATTTCCATATATCTTTCTAATGCGTTCATCTACTTTTCATATTAAATGTCTAATCTAAAGTTTGATGAGAGAATAACATTACGCCATTTTGGTGATACACAGCCCAAAGCTGCGGGATTTAGAGACTATATCTGATGGCTTGAGAGATCACTCATTGCATATGGGATCTCTCATTCTACCACCATCTACGATCTACAGTTCAGAGACTTTTGGCGTACCGCCGAGTACGACACCAGAGCCAATCCTTAGAGGATTGTTGTGAGAGTGCTGGAAAACGACTTGGTTATTACAGTTGAGATCATCTCACGGGTGTTGAGACTTGAGGAGGATAATGGAGAGGAGGTCGTGCTTACTGATCAGGAAGTTTATGAGGCCTACAGGACCATGGGATATGAGGGTCCACCTTTTGGCACAAGAAAGGAACTCAAGAAGTCCTTTCTCTCCAAGAAGTGAAGATATATCGCTCACGTATTCATCATGTGCTTAGATCACCGAAAAGGTAGATCAGATGGGCTAAATTTTGACTGCGCTAAAGCTATGGTTATATGTTGTAGAGGGAAGAAGGCCAATATAGCCAAACTTATCTTCAACTACATGGCAGAGAATGTAATGGCTCTAAAGAAAGATAAATGGTTGTTGTACCCAGGATTGTTGCAGATGATCACTGATGATCTTATTCCTAATATACCAAGGCACATGGAGATTAAGAGGTTAGTGTAGATGAACACGCGCATTTTTGCCGTCTCCTGTGCGATTTGGCACTACTTTAGTGGGAATATTACCCATTTATGGGAGAATATGTACCCTCCTTATAGATGGAACTATATTAGTAGGGTGAATGAGTCAGAGGATAAGAGGGCTGAGGAGACAAGAATTAAGCAAGCTGAGTCGATGAAAAAAAGAAAGAGGTATGCTAAAGAGAATGATTATGATTTTGAAGATGATATTTAGGAGACTGAATAGGAGGTCAGAGCTAAAAAAAGGTCAAAGAAAAGGGCGGAAGAGGGAAAGTCAGAGAGAAGGACTAAACACAAACATCAAGCATTCACAGAGCCGGGAGGAGGGAGGAGAGGGCTGGACTGGATGAGGATGTTATAAGGAACCTCAACTCCTCTCTAGATAATGAACTGAGTATGATTAAGACCAAGCTGACAAATCAAGAGCTAAAAGAGAAACAGAAAGATGAGATGCTTGAGGGGATGACCAGGATGTTGTTGGATCAGCAAAAGTTAATAAAGAGAGATGAATAAGCTGAAGGCTGCTACTGGCCTGCCCAATCAGCTATTAGATAATATGACTGATACTACTCAATACCCATTTTTAGATGTGGGTACATCCTCCCCAGCAAGAGAGGGCAATTCTAGTGTGGGAGCTGCAGAGGCTAGATGTTCAAGTGTGGGAGATGATGTTGAGGGACTGAATGAGGCAGGAAGGGATGTAAATGCTAAAAATGAGAAGGAGGTGATTAAGGCTGGGTTTGTGAATTTGGACTTTGACATAGAGAAGGATATGATGGGAGAAGAGGTTGTGAGAGATAATCTAATGGATGGTGCTGACATGAGATTATAGATGAGGAGGTGGAGGAGGAAGAATAGTTTTTTGATTATTGTTTTGAGCCCGAATACTATGAGGTCAATGAGAGACCATTAACCTATGTGGTAATGAAGGGATCTGATGAGGATATGATTGAGTTGTCGAAAGAAGAATGGTTTTTGAGGGAGAAGGAGCCTGAAGAGATAACTCCCATATTTTAAAACATAAAAAGGTTGAGTAAGAAAGAGACAGATAAGAAAATCATCAGTAAGAAAGGGAGGGATCACCTATCTGCATATGAGGAAGGCATTAAGACATTGCCAAAATGGGACTTAAGGAGGTTGGATGTCTTACCATTGATTGATGCTAATCTTAGTAAGAGAGTCATGATGCTAGAGAAGGAGATCAAGAATGGAATGAATGATAACTTTGATTCATTTGGTTTTATGAAGGCGGAAAGAAGGAGGTCAAAGAAGGCCAAGGATTGGGAAACAGGAAATGGGAGGATCGTGATGAGGGTGAAACCCCCAAAGACAGTGAACAAAGTTAGATTGTCGGATACCCTCCCCTAAAAACTACAAAGTTTTGAGAAATGGTTCTACGAGAAAAATAAGGGGGGGGGGGGGGCGGTGATCAGGGTAAAGAATGGGGTTGAGTACAGGTTGTTTGACCTAATAGAGCTGTTTATCTTTTCTGATGAAGACCTGCAGGTACTTTGTGAGAATAATATTTAAGAAGGGGTAGGAGAGGAGACTAGAAAAGAAGTAAGTCTTTTTATGACTATGGCTAATAAGGTAAGGGGAGTGAGGGCTGAGGTGAAAGAGTTGGATACCAAGGTTAAAGCAGAAGATGAGCTAAGGATGGAGGTGTAGGACCTAGCAAAGAAATTTTTTGAGGCAAGTGCATGTGTGTGGATGTTACGGCAGGAGCTGCTGAAAAATATCAGAGGCAGCTAAAAAGACTGGAGCTAATCAAACAAATCAAGACTGATAAAGACGATGAGGTCCAACCTAGGGGGAGTATTGAAGATCATGTATAGGTTAGGCTCTCCTTAGATTAGATTATATTATATTTCATTGTAATAGGCTTAAAGTTAATTTACTATTGTATTTTGGTTAATTAGGTTAGTTTTGTGCCCCAACGAAACTATGAGTGAAATTGTAGTTCCGCTGATAGTTAGTTGCTAGTTTCACCCAACGAAACTGTTAGTCTCAGCCGGGCAAAACTATGACATTGACATGATAGTTTTTTTGACATAAAAACTATCAGTGAAACTATCACTACTATATATAATTTTGATCTTGCTCATCGTTGAGTATCCTTGCAAAAACCTGAATTTTTTATTCCTGTTGCAAGAGACTATTGTAAGCTTGTTTATCACTGAAATATATTGAGCTTTGTTACCTTTTATTGCACTGGATCATAATTGCATTATATTGAATACATTTTGGTTCTTCTTCTTCTTCAATATAGTGTTTTTTGATTGGTATTGTATTGATATTGAACGAATCAACCTCATAAGTGTACTGAAATTTGATCAAATGGACCAACAATAAACTAGTCAATTTTTATCATCGCAATAGCTGTAATAGGATACTTAAATATTTATTCATCAAATGTTTTAATGAATAAATCAACATATTGTTCATTTGAGTCAACTTTGACTAGTTTAATCAGATTTTTCTCATGAATATCTCTAATGAAATGATACCTGATGTCAATGTGCTTTGTCTTGGAGTGATTGACAAGATTTTTTGTAATGGAAATGGTAGTCTTGTTGTCAATATGAATAGGAATCTCTATCAAATTGAATTTGCAGTCCAATATCTGATTTTGTATCCATAACAGTTAGGCACAACAACTAGCAGTAGCAATGTATTCAACTTCAGCAGTTGATGTTGAGACACAGGGTTGCTTCTTGCATTTCCATGAGATGATCCTTCCACCACGAAATTGACATCCTCCTGATGTTGATATCTTATTGATGTTGCAGCTAGCATAGTCACTATTAGTGTAGCCGTGGATATTGAACTCTTGATTCCTAGTATAACAGAGACCCATCTTAGGAGCTCCTTTGAGGTATCTAAGGATTCTTTTGGCAACAACTAGGTGAGACACCTTTGGAGCAACCTTATATCTTTCACAAATACAAGTTGCAAACATAATGTTAGGTGTACTTGCTAGCTGATGTTGAATCAGAGATCCAATAATTGCCCTAACTAATGTTGATCAGTATCCTTGCTCTCAGAGTTAGGACAAAGATTGTGATTTCTGGTTTAGGAGTCTTTGCCAGCTTACACTCCGTCATATCAAATCTTTCTAAAATGTCATTGACATATTTTGATCAATTGATAAAGAACCCTTCCGTCACTTGCTTTACCTGAATTCCAAGGAAAAAGTCCATTTTCCCCATGGAACTCATCTCAAAATTTTTTCTTTATGCTCTTAAAGTCTACACATTTGGTCATTTGAGGAACCAAATATGATGTCATCAATATCGACTTGTACAAGCTAAATGTCTTTCCCCGAATTTCTTATGAATATAGTCTTGACAATGGTACCTCTAGTGTAACCATCTTTCAGGAGAAACTGAGACAAAGTCTCATACCACATCCTAGGTGCTTGGTGTAGTGCAAAGAGAGCTTTATCCAATTTGTACACATAGTTGGGGTGTTATGGGTCTTTAAATCCTGGAGGATGGCATATATAGACTTCTCTGTCTATATCCAGCATAGAAATGCACACTTGACATCAAGCTGGTAGACGGTAAAATTCTTTGGATGCTCCATAAGCAAGAAAGATTGTCACTGCCTCATGTTTTGCAACAGGTGCAAAGACATCAGTGGAATCAATTCCCTCCTCTTGCGTGTATCCTTGAACTACTAGTCTTGCATTGTTCTTAATAATCAAGACTCTATCATCTCTCTTGTTCGTGAACACCCACTTTGTGCCAATGGGTATTTGATCAGATAGTAATGACATAGGTTTCAAACCTTTTGTCTTTTGAATTATAGCAATTCCTCTTACATTGATTTAACCCAACTTATTGTCCATTAAGGCTTCCTCTACGTTCTTTGGTTCCATCTAAGAAAGGAAGCATGAGTACAAGCAGACATTCCCGTTATGATTTTGGCCTCTTGTTCTCACACTTTCAGAAACATCTCCAATGGTTTTCTTAGCTAGGTGAGTGTTATGAATTATGAGCCTAGGGATTACATCCAATTGCGTGGAGAGATCTAGATTTGAAATGTTCTGCATAGGATTTTGAACACTTGGACCAGCTGATGTCTCACATTCATTCATTGAGGATTGATTGAATGAAGGAGAGATAGCATTAGTATCATTGGCTATGAAGTAGCATCAATAGTTGCATGTTCCTTCAAAGTGTTGAAGCTCCATTAGTTCTTAAGAAAATCAATGAATGATGATCTCTTATTCCATAGCTCATAATGGGTTTTTCCATAGGGCTTAACTATCAGAACTCTGTTTTGCACATAGCATGCAATGCTGACTGCCTCTGCCCAAAATGTTAGAGCCAGCTTTGAATAAGCTAACATAGTCCTAACAGCCTCAATAAGTTTCCTATTTCTCCTTTTAGCAATACTATTTTGTTGAGGAGTTCTAGGAGCACTATATTTTCTGGTATTCCCTTTTGAGTCACAGAATGAGTCAAGAACTTGATTCTTAAACTCAGTCCTTTGATCACTTCTAATTATTTTCACCGTGTGATCAATTTGATTTTCTATTTAAATAATAAAAGAATTTAAAGTTTCGGTAGTCTAATCACTAAAAAACATTCATCATAATCACACAAGAAAAATGGCAGCAATTTCGCTAGAAAAACTTACCAAGCTAAATCTTTTGATTTTGAAAGCAAGAACCAAGAATCTTCTGATTTTGATAGTTTTACACAACAATTTCGCACAATGAACTATAGTTTCACAAGAAGAATCTAAAAGCCCTCTTTGTGCAAAGAATGACCAGAAATGCCCAAAACTCACACAGAACACAACCAATTTGAAAAATGATGATTCCACAAGTTTCCCAAATTCACACCACACCTTTTCCAATCGATTTCCATGGATAACAAACATAAAACAGATCCAAAATGATTGAGAAGATTTATATGCCAAAAACGAACCAAAAAAAACAACTAATCAAGAGCACAATTGCTTTGATACCATATTGTTGGTACAGATGATCGTTTAAACATGCTTTTGATGATGATTTAACACAAGAATATTCAAGTTATCACTATATCTAATAACTCGGAGACCAAGTAATGATACAAAACTGAACATAGATCAAGCACAACAAATTTGCAATAAGATTTAGATGAAATGAATAAGAACAATGCTCCAAGATAACAATAATAAGCTCCCAACAAGCCACAATACATAATGAAATCATATTAGTAACTTCATTAAGTTTCCAAGAGTTACAAAATGATCCATAAGGAAACGTATTTATACAGAATCTAGTTTCACATAGAGCAAAACTATCATGCATTGTGATATGTGAAACTCTCGGGTGAAACTGCAGTTTTGCATATAGTTTCGCATAATATAAAACATAACAAAACTAAACTAAATCCTATTACAATAATAACTAACCTATAACGAATCTATATCTAAGCAATAAACAATGACAAGTTGAATACCACACTATACTTGATCATCACATACTAAATGGATTAGCTATTTGGTGAAGCTAATCCATTTGAGAACATTCACTATTCACCTATTCTAAGACAACGCATCCATACAAATGACACCCAACCATCTCAATCAACCATCATACCTTTGAACCCACTATTAGAGAAACAAAAAGAGTTAATTAGATAGTTTGCACAATCATTAAAGGTGCCAATTGAAACATTAAAAAATCTAGTAGCATCATCATAGCCTAAACTGAAAACTTATGAGAGAAAAAGAAAGAGAGTTTATTTAGCTTTATCGAGGAAGGGAAATTCAAGAGTTGAATGAACCAAGTCTCCACCAGTATAGCTTCTCAAAGTTAAAGCTGAACCAACTGATAAAGATGAACCCAAGCAGAAAGCATATGAGGTTGCAATTTTAGAAGAAGGAGAGATACACCAAACACATGACCAACAACAAGAGCCTATTATCATTCTAAGTGATTCTAACGAAGTAGATAAAGAAAACGATAAAGATGAGATGCAAAACATTCAAGACTTGCTCCCTGATGATCTAGAAACTCTTACAGGAATTGAGTTAGCATCAAGAGGCTTTCCTTATAATATATTCACGCAACTTAACCTATCTAAGGTTAAATACTTGCTCAAGGACTTCCAACAAGTAATGAAAAATGACTCTGTGCAAACATACAAGGGTTACCATGAGATCAAAGATCAACAGTAGTTTCAAAAAAACATGCACAAAGGTCCATAGATTGAAGAAATGACCTACTTCCAGGTGAAAAGCTGGCTGAGTCACGCAAGGATGCCCTAAAGGTCATATGTAGGCAGATCTCTATCTCAGATGAAAGACCTTGCTAGAGAAATGTAGTAGAATATGTTGGCTAGTGCCTTGAAGCCACAGATCACTAGACCTCATTCAGCATCATCATTATCCACATATCATCAAGCTCCACCTAAGCTTCATCCCATAAAGGAACCCAAATAGTTTATGCCTCATAGGCTATGACCTAAAGGTAATAAGGTGAGGGCAATGATAAATAAGAAAACTAATTTTGTGAAACTGTATGATAGGATAACACTAACAATATCAATTGATGAAAGGTAGATAGTAGCTTGGAAATATGATGCGATATAGGATGCATTGCTGATAAGGAGAGTATCTGGCCTTATCCAGTACTTATCATACATATCTAAACTAGGAAAATTGAACTATGAAGATAAGTTGGACTTGATGCAATTAAGAATGGTTAATCACACCAACTATATCAGAGGAGCTAATTTTATCATATCATGAGATCTTACATGAGCATACAATAGCATGAGTAAGATAGAATGAAGACAAAGAGACTAAAACTTCACTTGGCCAAGTTAAGAAGAGAACAACAATTAGCAAGAAAATAAAAAAGCAAAGTGAAGAAACAACAACTCAACTTGATAGTGAAATTTTGGAAATAGTTGAATACCTAATGAGGTCATCTTATTTGAAGTTGATAATGAAAAAGATTGATGGTAACCAATACAACCACCCAATCATAAGGTGGTACTATGATAAAACCCATTTTGTAGTGGTATTGGAGAGGAAACTTGAAGGTAAAGAAGCAGCTGACATCAGACTTTTTGATCCTATAGAGATAAAGCTGCTACATCCCTCTTATGTTTCAATTTTTAAGAATAAGTCATTTCCTGCTATTGAAGATGTATTATGCAATGGTGATTGTTGTTATATTATTCATATACTAAGAATACTAGGCATAGTGTATGTGAATGCTGCTCTAAAGCAAAGACTAGGGACAGACCATCAAACATTGACACACATAGAATAAATTACAGACCTAAAGATTGTAGAGTACAACAACCTTGATGTCTTATGGGTGATCATGTTGTAATCACCTTGGTTAGCAACATTGATTACCAAAGAATAGATCAATCAAATTTGGAATAGATGGTACACCTCTCTATCCAATGCAAGTATGATGATCATAAAAGTGAAGTGGAATATTTTGCTGAACACATGGTCAACTTCCAGAATGCCATGAAGATCACTCTTCTGACTAACCAAGTCAAGTAAGCTGAAAAGGATCAGATCAAAGAGAAGGATTTTAAAGAGTCATTAGAGGCCATATCTAAAGTTCAAATGAGCGTAGATGAAGCTAGTCCATCTCATTCCTAAAGGTTTCTAACAATTTAGACAAGCAAAACAACAATCATACATACCTAACCACACAAACAATCAATATATAAATTCCTACTTAACTGGCATAACACTCAAATAAAAACATAAATCATTCATGTATATCATGCGGATTATCACACATAACAACAATCATGCAAGTAACAAGTCATACAAGCAAATATATATGAATTAGAACATACAAGGTAATCTAAATACACATGTGTAATCAGATAAACAGTTAATCATACAAACACACAATCATTCAATCTTGCAATCAAACATCATAAGTAATCATACAGCCATGAAATCATTCAATCATGTAATTAAACATCACAAGTTAACCATACAACCATGCAATCATTCAAATCAAACATAAAGAAACACATTTTTACCAACAAACAAAACAATAACAAGAAAAATTAAAGGATGGCAACATAATCCTTAGGGGGAGTATTTTTGGAATCAAAAAGGTCATTAAATGATTATGCTAGCCATAAGCAAACATAATTTTTCTAACATTCAAACAAACATTGACTAAAAGTTAACATATTTAACATTTATATCAAAACCTAATTCAATTTAATTTTTTTCAGGTTTGTAGATAAAAAGGTATCATTGCCAGGTATCCACAACAGATGAAGACCTGCCAATAACGGATGAACAAGAAGATTCAATGGAGGAAGAACAAAGTCTATGTGTCCATAGCGGATAAAATTCACAAACAATGTATGATCAAGTCCATAGTTGATGAACAGTTTATGGATGTTCATCAATAGTATATGAACACTTTACAGTGGACAAGAACAAAGCAAACACCAAGTTTTCACAGTGGAGAACATCCAAGACACAACAAATAAGTAGTATAACCTCCACACTAGACAACTTATCATCCATAACAGATAGCTTATCATCCATAACAGACGACTTATAGACTTAGGATTATATGTAATTTGTTTTTACATAAGGGTATTTTTGTAATTGTATATAGATCTTTGTATAGGTATAAATAGTTCCATACCCTAATCATTGTAAGCATTAAAACAATCAATACAAAAAAGCAGTTATTATTATCATTCAAGCATTGAAACACACACATACAATCATACACACACACATAGATATCATATCATTAATTATGGGTTTATGCACTATGATTAATAAGTATTGAATATATAACAAACTATTGTTATATTTAGAGATATAAAAATGATCCTTGGAGGAATTAATTGAATTTCATCTTGTTCAATGTTCAAAACCCAAATTCCATCATATATGAAGGATGTAGCAGTTTAATCTTAATGGGATCAACAATCCTTATGTCTTCAACTTCTTTTCTTTCATGCTTTCTTTCCAAGACCACTTTAAAATGATTTTCATTGTAGTACTAATTATTATTAGGTGGTTATATTGATTGCCTTCTATCTTGTTCATGATTAGCTTTAGATCAGTTAGCCTCAAAAGAAATCCAACTCTATTTAGCAATTCAGTATCTAGTCTCTCATCTCTGCCTTCATTTTGAATCAGCTGTTTGCTTGCTTCTTTATGCTCTCTTATGATCCTTTATACATGATGCTTTATTAATTTTATGATGTGGTCTATTTATTTATAATCTAAGTATGTGAAAGAACTACTCCCCTTAAATTGTTTAAGTGGTTAACCATTCTCAATTGCATCAAATCAAGTTTGTCTTCATATGATAGGAAGCTCAATTATGATATAAATGATAAGTATTGGACAAGTCCAAATACTCTCTTTATTAGTACATCATCCCACACTTCATCATACTTCGATGCCATAATCTTCCTTTCATTTGCTAATGTAGTAAAAGTGATTATGCAAACTTGAAAAAGTTGGTATTTCATTTATCATCTCTTTTTCTTCATTTCCCTCCAGCTAGAGTCTATTGGGCATAAACTGTCTTGGTTCCTTAATAGGATGTATTCTGGTGTTGCTTGGTGATAAGTGATAGTTCAGAGGTATGGTGTGATTTGATGATTTGAGGTTTAAGTGCATTTGTTTGCATATTCTAGTACACAACCCTTGCTAATCTTTCATCTGGGCTAGTGTTTTTCCAGCATATGATCTATAAGGGATCCTTTTATGACACAACCAACTTTTCACTTGTGCATAGGTCATTTTGTCAATTTATTGATCTTTTGTAAGATGTTTCTAAAATTCTTGTTGATCATTGATTTCCTTGTATCTTTTATAAGTTTTCTTTGGTTCATTCTTCAACACCTCTTGAAATTCTTTGAGAAGATCTTTAACTTCATCATGTTCAAGTGGATGAATGAATCATAAAGAAATCCTCTTTTTGTTAGCTCAATGGCTATCATTGTTTTAGGATAATCAGGCAACACACTTTGAATATCCTCTATTTCTTCATTAGAGTAAGAGATAATGATTGGTTCTTGTGTTTGCTCATAATGAGTTTGATCTATCTCTCTTTCTTAAAGATCTACAAACTTAGAATTTTTTTTTGTACTCATCATCATCACTTGGTTCACCCTTCACCTTAAGCCTTTCCATAGGAGGTGATTTAGCCTCATCCTATTTAATCACTCTTTCTTTGCCTTTGGCTGATTCTACAAGATATCTCCTCTTTCTTTTCCTTTCATGTGTTTTGATGCTTGGGTCTGAAGATAATGGTTCTTGTTATGTTGTTTGTTCAGCTTGAGATTTAAATGATTCAACAAATCTTCTTATGAGTTCTTTTTGTTATATTGCTAGAGAATCTCTAGCAATAATCTATTTTTCATTGCTGTTGATGATATTTTGAGTAGAAATGTTGCCTCAAGATTTGTGATTAATGTATGCTCTCAAATGGGTTCACATCACTAAATAAGTGATCCATTGTGTATCTTACTTTAGGGATAATGATTGAATGTTTTGTTTTTTGTGCATGAGAGCTTGTTTCAACTTGTTTTGTTTGAAGAGGTTAACAAGTTTGTCATGTGCTCACATCTTTTAGTTCATCTCCATGACCCTCAGATTGGTCATCATTTTCTTCAGCCAATCCCAATATTCAACAACATCTAATTCTCCATTTAGCATCTTTATCTGTTTTGCTTTTTCATTAATGATTCTTTTCAAGGCAACAATTTCATCATCCTTAGCTTCTGTTTAATTTGTCAAGTAAGCTACATCATATTTTGTAAAGTTTACTTCTTTAGATTTAGCTTTCACTTCATTTCTTGTTTTATCAAGCTATTGTTTAAGGAATTGAACAATCACCTATTGAGCTTTCTAATCAGCCTCAAGCTTTTATATCTCTTCATCTTTAGATGTAAGATTTTCATTGAGTCTTTCTGCTCTTTGGTTTGAGTTTTTATTAACTTGTTGTATTTGGTGAATAAAAATACTTTTGAGTATTCAATCTTATCTACATTTGGTTTATCTTCTGATTGACTTGCTTAGATTGACTAAGTGGCTAATCTTGCCTAGATTACTATTCTGTTTGATGTCTTGATGATGTACCAACTTCTTCTTGTTGTTAAGCTGATAAAAAACAAGGCAAGACTAGTTGTCCAAGGGTACACATATAAAGAAGAAATTGACTACACAAATGTTCTGGCTCCTGTAGCAAGACTTGAAGCTGTTAGAATATTCCTAGCTTTTGCTACATCTAAGGATTTCAAGGTCTACCAGCTTGATGTGAAGTGTGCTTTTCTATACAGAGTTATTGATGAAGAGGTGTATGTCAAACAACCACCGGGCTTTGCAGATCCAGATCATCCTGATTATGTTTGCAAGATTAATAAAGCTCTTTATGGGCTACACAAAGTTCCAAGGAAGTGGTATGAGACTTTATCTCAGTATCTCTGCGAACATGGATATGTAAGGGGTACTATAGATGGAACTCTCTTCATCAAAGGAACAATGAATGACTTAATGCTAGTTCAAGTATATGTAGATGACATTATCTTTGGGTCAACCAATTTAAAGGTCTACAAAGACTTTGAGAAGTTGATAAATAATAGATTTGAAAAAAGTGCAATGGGAGAACTCAATTTCTTTCTAGGAATTCAAGTGAAACATATTGACACTAACATTATTATAAGTCAATGAAAATATGTACAAGTCATAATTACAAGATTCAACATGGCTGATTGTAAGATTGCAAAGACACCCATAGCTAGAAACCATTCCATGGACTAGACATTGGGCAAGATATCAAGCAAACCCCAAAATTTCACACCTAGTCACTATCAAGAGGACTCTAAGATACTTTAAAGATGCTATTATATTAGGCCTTTGGTATCCAAAGAATTCCAACTTCAACTTATATACTTATACATATAGTGACTATGGTAGCTGTAATATGACTTCAAAGTCCACATCTGGGGGATGTCAATTCCTTGGCGAAAGGTTTCTCTCATGGCAATACAAGAAACAATCTTGTGTGTCTGCATCAACTGTTGAAGCTAAATACATTGTTGTTGCTAGCTACTTTGCTCAAGTGCTTTGGATTCAGAATCAGATACTAGACTGTGGATTCAACTTTAAGAGACTCCCATCTACATAGACAATAATAGTGCTATGTTTTTTATGGAGAATCCTGTGCAGCACTCAAGGACAAAACACATCAACATTAGGTATTATTTATTTAGAGATAACTTTGAAAAGGGATGAATGAAATTGGTCAAAGTTACCCAAATGAACAATATGTAGATCTATTTACCAAAGCTTTTGATGAACATAGAATTGAATATCTTATATAAGCTATTGGGAAGATTAAATTTGAGTAGATTTTTTTAATCTTAATTCATATTATTTCTAAAACTTTTGTGTCCTAAGTTGTCTATATCATCATTTTCATAAGCCCTCATTTACTTTGGAAGAAAATCTTTTAAAATTTTTATCTCTTAGATTATTCAAAATTATGGTCATTTTCTTTCGGGAGTTACTTCTTAACCTTCGGAAGAAAATTATGTCATCCAAACAAATAACTACTTTTTTCAATTTACCTTTTGAAGAAATCTTTCAAATATCTACAGCATAAATGAATATAAGTACTTATATGTTTTTAATGAACAATTTTCTTCCAAAAGCAATTAAGTCCCGGATGTTTTTATTTATCTTAGAATAAAAATCTATAAGTAGAAATATCTTCCGAAGTAAAATTCTATATAACCTTTGAAATTTCTTCCGAAGTCATTTTAGCTTCGGAAGTTTTTTATCAAAACGTCCGGAGACAAAATACGTTTGTAATATTTTCGAATTCCAAGAAAACTAACTTTTTAGGCACTTTTTAATAGGTGGGGCCAACATCTGGATTTCGAAGTTTATCCTTTTTCATAAACTCTTTCTCAAATTAAATTCAAATAAATATACTCAATGGTTCCCCCCTCTTTCACTCTCCTCTTCATCTGCAAATTCTCTTTAACCTAAAATTCACCAAAACCGCCTTTGTTCTTATTGCCCTTCACCTTTAAGATTTCTCAAATGGCCAACCTCAACGTAGAAACAACCCTGATTTCTCTATGCAGCTCCACAGGCAGCACAATCAGGTTGTTCTATTGGACTCTAAGAAATATTCTAGTTTCTCAGAGGTCTGTCATTTTCTTGCTCTATCTGACTACTTCAGCTCCCTTACCATTGATCCTCCTCTCTATGTGGATCATCAGTTAGAATTGTAGAAGACCTATCAAAGGTTATTATAGAAGGGGAGAAGGCACTGTCTACCATAGTGCATGGGAGGACAATCTTCATCACTCCAGCCATCATCAACACACACATTCAACTAGATGATGTAGAAGGTGAATTGTCCTTTTCCAAAGAAGTTGTAAATCATTCTTTTTGGAGCAGATGGGTTATGAAGGAGATTTCTCAGTAAAGACCTTCAGGAAAAGGAAGGTTTTATCCTAGTGGAAGTACCTGTTCCATGTTCTTATCCAACAAGCATGGTGGATGGGACCAAATTCTTAAAGATCTCTCCTTCATACTTTAATGAATGGTCTTGGGGTCAAATTCAGGTATTCACAATTTGTCTACACCAAATTACTTGCTAATTTAGACTCCTTAGAGTATTATATCTTCCGTAGATATCTTCAACACATTTTTAACTATGAACTAGGCTCACAATTGAGGGGAACATGTAATATTCTTAAATGAGACTGATGAAGTGTAGCGTCTTTAAGACAACAAAGAAGCCAACTGATGGCTTCTCTGGGGAAGAAACAACCCTTGACCCAAAATATTAGAGCTAATTGCTCAAGGTGACAACCTAGCAGCACAAGCTAGTGTTAAACCCACACCTTCTACTTCTCAACCACCAATTCAGAAACAAATACTCCTCACCTTCCAGAGAAAATCCAAACAAACCCCTACACAAGCTATTAAGCTTGTGCATGCTCCCATATCATCACCCATATAGGAGGAAGTGGACAATGAATGTCCAACTTCTCCTGAGGAGCAAACCACTCCCATCATACAAAGAATCAATGCTGAGGTTCCTCATGCATAGCCTGATGAGCTTATTACCCAAATAGCCTTAAGCCTTCACTTAAGACTCAATACTTTAGTGGACAACCTTCAGGAGACTGTTACCATACCTAGCCTCTTGATCTCAATCAACCAATCCCCATCGTAGAATTCCATGATGATTAAGACATGTGATTTACTGAGTACCATAAGTGTCTCTACTCTTCTTTTACTAAAAGAGAGATGAGTACTTCTGCCTCTCCTTTGTTTAGCCCACATCCTTTACTTGTCACTGAGGTAAATCTCCATGAACCTATTAAGGAGGTTGATACGGAAGAGGCTCTAACCTTTGAAAGTTATTACATCATTAAGACCTCAACCATGGCAAGTCAGACCATTCACATTTCACCTGAAGTTGTTAGGGAGCAGGGGAATCTAGCAGTGAAAACACTACGCTGGTGGTGAGAGAAAGGACTTTGGTCCAATTTTCTCATTCCCCCATGATTCTTCTGATAAAGATAATAGGAAGATGACACTAGAGGTGTTGGAACTATCAAAAATATGCTGCTATTTAGTCTCTAAGGTTAGTAACTTGGAATCTTAGGTGACCACCTTAAAAAAAGTTAATCATCAGCAGCATGATATTTCTTATGTCAAGGACAAACTAGTTGGGACACCCTTAAAGAGAGCTCATCTAGGAACATAATAACTTATGGATGTAATAGACCTAACTCCTAGCTCACCTATGCATGTGGGTGATGCTACCAAAAAGGGGGAGAAAGTCTTAACAATCATAGAACCTAGGAGTTCTTCACAAAGGATGGATATTAAGGAGTCACCATCATAACTTACACATGTCCATACTCAACAACCTCCTCAAGTTCAGATTGATATGGACTCACTCATTCAGAGTTTATTTGAGTAGTGGATTCTATGGGCAAAGTCTCAGCAATCACAGAACCTGGGAGTTCTTCATAGAGTATGGACATTGAAGACTCACCATCCTCACTTGCAGTTTTCCATACTTAGCAACCTCCTCAACCTACTCAAGACTGGATTGTTGAGGTGTTCAAATCAAAGAGACAAATGCGAGCATGTAATGTCATTGGTCAACTGCATGTTGAGGAGGACCCTAAGATTAGCTTCGAAGAGGAAACCTTGACCGAAGGCCCAATGATATACCCTATGAGCACTGTCACAGAATCAACATCTTCAGCATCCTATTCCCTTAGTGAAACTTCTATTGGTGAAAGTGTATCATAACCTCTTACTGGCCAGAGTTTGACTACTAGTTCAGATAATGAAGGCCAAAGCTCTCTCCATCCTGAGTCATAAAGGCCTATGGGTGACAATGGAAAACGGATAATGACTCCTGAGGAGATTGAGGAGGAGGATAAAGAAAGAGAGAGAGAGGAAGAGGAAGCTAAGAGGAGAAAATTTTGGTGGGTCCTTATGATTTATGGAAGCTGCTATTAAGGCTAATCACAGACCAAACACTCAAAATGATGAGTTTAGACTAGCAAGATACACTACATAGGGACCAGGAACTATGATATTGACGAGATCATCTCTCTTTCCTTAGAAGATTTAAATGGACTGGCAGACGCAAAGTTGTCTAGGGAGAGGAAGAAGGCAAAGGATGTAAACTTGATCCTCAAGACCAAGGAATAAAGAAGGCAAAAAAGGTTGTACAAACATGTTCCTACCCTCTGCCTAGTTCAAGAAAGTAATGAAGAAGAGGCTGTGGCAACTAAACAACCTCAAGTTGATAAGGAGGCTGACGGAAAAAAAATGATCAACTACCTTAGTGCCATAGTTCTCTATTAGGTAGTTGTACTTCTTCCCTTGGCATATGGGTATATCGAGTTTAAATACCTCAAGCAGCTTGAGTTATAAGTCCTTAAAGAACATAAGGCTGCTAAGAGGAAGATGAGGGAAGAAGCAAGAAAGTTAAGGGCCATCATCCAAAATATTCAAAATAAATCTGCTGACAGGCAAAGAATGATGAGCTTCTCGAAGCTATATGGATTCTCCAGAAGGAGACTTGGTCCAATGTCTCAATCCACCATGGATGAGCACATTAGAGTGATCAAGTAGATGTTATAGAGAGGAGAGCTTGTTGACTTACACTCCCCACCAAGTCAAGCTCCTCCGAAAGTAGAGGTTAAAGTTGAACAATTTAAGAAAACACAACCTGAACCTCCTGCTAAACCTCAGCAAGCTTCATCTTCTGATCCACAACATGTTTCAACTCCCTCACCTTTTGAACTTGTGATGGAGGAGGACCCACTGAGAAGGACAAAACAAAACAACTTGGTACTAAAGGCCAGTCCACTCAGTTGAAGGGGAAGAAAAGGATGGTCACCAAGTCTGTATCAAAGAAAAAAATCAAAGGCATCCACTTCTAGACTCTGGATGAGTTTGAGCATCATGAGGATGTGCAAGAAGTGACCGCTCAACCCATTCCAACTCAATTAAAGCCTCTTACATCAGGAAGACCCATCTTGTCTTGGACCTTTGCCACTAATCTAGACGGATGGTATGTCACAAGGGATCAGGGTGGTCAAGATGTTTACTTCTGGAAAGACAAGCTTAACTTACCTTAGAATGATCTCTTCAACATGAGAAGGTATTCTGAGAATTTGAGTGATCTTGACCAACGGATGAAGAAAGGAATAGTCATAATCATGATGAGGACTATCAATATTTGAAGACACTTCTTTGTTTTGGTAGCATCAGCCTACGGGGAGTTTGTAAGGCTTATTGAAAGGCTCATGCACTCAAAAAAGACTAAGTATTTCTAGGATGCATGCATATAGTGCAAAGTAGAAGTTGGTTTGGAAGTTTTACACCCAGCATCAAAAATACTGTAAGTGTAAAATCTTTCGAAGCCAAGACCGATATCTTCTGAAGCCAAAAAATTAAGTCTTCCAAAACATCAAAGACAAAGTCTTCTGAAGCAACTAAAGAGAAGACAGATTTCTTCTGAAGACTTTGAAGGACATGCCTTCTCTGATGTACTTTTCATAAAGCTGACCTAATTTTCACTGTAACCCTAAGGACTCATCAACTTATACAAGTTGGTGAATGGTCCATGATTTTTGTAACTGTACATTGAGGTCTTGAGTCTATAACTTTCTACTTTATGTACTTTTAACTTTTTTGTAATATATTAGGATGCGAGCTATGGCATGTCATAATCACTAGTCAAAAGGCAGATCCACCTTCTAACTCTACATTGATTTTGTTGTCTAGATCAAATGTATCCAGCAAGCCTTCTAAGTATGGCCGTATATAGGATGTAGTATAAAGTGTCTTAAGTCCTGGTAACATATTTCTTATGCCTTGTATAAGTTGAAATTGAACTTGAGAAACAATATACTACACTCTTGAAAACCAAACAACTTTGTTGTTCTTAAGTTTCTTTCTCTTGTTTACATGTCTTCATTGTATCATAACCAAAGTGCCGGTTCCCTATTTGATATGTTAAGTGTTGTAATCACTTTCCTCATTGTGAAACTAATTGTATTGACCATCCCTTCAATGGTCGTGCACCAACATCCGGGTTTAATGGTCTTGTGGATGATGTTCCTTTTGAGGTGTTGATTCGATCAAGTGGAGCTGTTACAATTACGCTTTATGGATTTTTTGTTCTCCATGGGGGATCTGCTATCAATGGAACATCTATATTTGTGGGTAGAACCATTAGATATTCAATAACTTCTTTTGTACCTGAAACATCAAAATAAGATGTGTGAAATGATTTTGTTAATGAATCTGCATCAAACAACCAGTTTGATCTAATGACTTTCTTAGTGAAAAAATATTCATTAAAAATAATATTTGTTGTTTCTTCTATTATGTTAAGTCTTACGTTATATACTCTATAAGATTTTGAGCATCTAGAGAATCTAACAAGAACCCATCGTCTTCTTTGGGAGCAAACTTTGATAGATGTTCCCTAGTGTTTAAATTAGACACAAAACAACCAAAAACCTTAAGAAATCTTGTAAATGGTTTTCTTTTAAACATAAGTTTGTAAGGTGTTTAAGTATGTCCTTTAATGATTAATGTTCTGTTTTGAATGTAGCAAGCTATATTGATTACTTCTACTCAAAAGGATACATGTAATAAAGAGGCTACTAGCATAGATCTTGTAGCTTCTACTAATGTTTTATTGTTCCTTTCAGCAACTCCATCTGCTGAGTAGTTCTTACAACGCTGAATTGCTGACCTCTTCTATTGGGGTTCAAAAATGTAATAAACCGAAGCTTACTAAATGATAATCGTAACCGACTGAAGATCTCATTGTACAAGTACAAAGACCGAATTGATTATCAGATAAAATAAATACAAGACAAAGTCAACATCAAGACAACAAGAAAAGTCAAAATTAGGTCATGATGTAATATTAGTATAAATAGACACACTAGTGCATTTTTGCAAGTGTGGCTTTTGTGTGTGTGTTTCTAATGGTGTAAATCACCACCCAAGGAGAAATCTTCTCCTTTAGGTGGGTTTGATTTTGTCAGCCATCTATGATTCTCATTGTAACTTGTTTATCAACATCAATGAAATCATAACATTATTATTATTCATCTCTTTGTTCTTTGATTCACACATGTCCACCCATCTTAATTTTGATTTTTTCAACTGAATGAGGTGAATTCTAAGATCAAAGCTCAATGAATCTAAAACATTGATTTAGCAAAATGATGTCAGAGTTGTTGGTTGCTGGATTTATCTAGTTCTCAGATCTGATTTCATCTTTAATGATGTCAAGAACAATGAAGAAAAGAAGAAAAGTGAAGAACAAAGTCCTTGTTAATCAAACACCTATATGATCATACCTAAAATCAGAAGAAAAACGAACAAATCTTTTCAACTATGGTATGATTTGAAGAATCGTGAACATGTTCATGATTATTCCTTCAAAATTTAGTGCAATTGGCCAACATTATCATCAAAAAGAAGAAAACCCATCTGTTCATCTCAAATCAAGAAGAAAAATCACCAGATTTGTTCTAATGTGGTCTGATTGAAGAAATATAATCATTCCCTAGATTATTCCTTCAAAATTCAATGCAATTGAACAAGATTATCATTAAAAACAAAGAAAAGATGAAGAAGTGGAGGCTACTGCTGATTTCTTGACCTGCACTGCATTGTGAAATCGAATTTTGTTAAAGTCTGAAAACAAATGCGGATGAAGAAAACAAATACAGATGAAGCTTGATCAAATGCGGATGTGTTATACACAAATGCGGATGTGTTATCACAAATGTGGATGAGTTATACACAAATGTGGATGTGTTATCACAAATGTGGATGTGTTATACACAAATGCGGATGATTTGTCAACAAATGCAGATGCGTTGTAACAAAATGCAGTTGACTTGTAAACAAATGCGGGTACTTAAGCACAAATGTGGATGCATTAAAATCAAATATGGATGCCTTGCAAACAATTGCGGATGCTTTTCAAACAAATGCGGATGAGTTAGCAAAGAAATGCGATGTGTTGCAAGAAATGCTTATGAACAATTGATGAACTTGACTTAAAAAAAGAGTATAGAAATCAACTTTGGTCACTTATTCATAGATTCATCCAGGGACTTGTACAACTGTTAGATGCCCTTTCTGAAGTACTTGGGCTCACATTCATTGATGATGTTTTGCACCTGTGTCTGACTACTCAGTGGACAGTTAGACAGACTTTAATCAAATGGGAATACTCATTATCTGAAGAATGTCATCTATCTAGTTATTTTAAAAGAGTGGAAGTGTGTTCAACAATGATTCATGTTCCTGATGCAGTTTATTAAAGTTCAAAGCCTCATCATGAGCCTAATACGTTCTAATCCTTAAGTTGTGATATGAGCTGTAATCCAAGAGTAATACAACCCAAATCTAATACCAAGAAGTATTCTCAAGAGATTCTAACCTTTGTTAGAAATATATTAAGAGAAGCTTTATCTAAGGGGGAGAACAATAGTGAATTATGTTAGAACATCAGTCACTCAAAAAGACATGTGACAGAGAAGATCTAAAAGTTAAAGGTTTGGAAAGCATCAGTTTAGAAGGAGTATTGTTGGGGTTCAACAATGTAATAAACTAAAGCTTACCAAATGATAATCATAGCCGACTAAAGATCTCATTGTACAAGTTTAGAGACCAAATTGATTATCAGATAAAATAAATACAAGACAAAGTAAACATCAAGACAACAAGAAAAGTCAAAATTAGGTCATGATGTAATATTAGTATAAATAAACTCACTAGTGCTTTTTGAAAGTATGGCTTTTGTGCGTGTGTTTCTCATGGTGTAAATCACCACCCAAGGAGAAATCCAATCCTTTGGTGGGTTTGATTTCATCAACCATCTAAGATTCTCATTGTAACTTGTTTAACAACATCAATGAAATCATAACATTATTATTATCCATCCCTTTGTTCTTTGATTCACACACATCCACCCATCTTAATTTTGTTTTTTAGATTTACATGAGATGAATCCTAAGATCTAAGCTCAATGAATCTGCAATATTGATTTAGCATATTCCTTTTTATGAACATCAAGTAAATATAATTTCAATCTTAAATAAGGTCCATTATCACTTCTCAATATTTTACTTTAAGATCAAGTTGATTTCCATCTTAATTTATAAGAATTTGATGATTTATAGTGTTTCTAACTTGCGTAGTAGAAAGAATACCCATGTAAATCTTGAGTAGTCATCTACTGTCACTAGACGATATTGCTAAGAATGGTGCAACCAAATGAAACACTTAGAACATTTTTGGTACAACTGAGAAAGAGCTTCCGAAGGCAAAAGCTTAGCTTCCGAAGGCAAAAGCTCAGCTTCCAAAGGTCAAGGCTGAAAGAGCCTTTGAGGAGGAACTCCAAATCCGAAGACAAAGTTTTCCTTCTTCTGAAGTTCAACATTTAGAAGATTCCATGACAATGACTTCCGAAGTGTAAAGTCTTGAAGATCACCATAAGCCTCGAAAGAAGTAGACTCTTCCAAAGTATAAGTGGCTTCAGAAGAACATGTTCTTCCGATGCTAATTAACCTTTGGAAGAACCTACTATAAAACAGTGGACATAAGTATGGTCCTTTTGACAAACCACTACAACCTTTGATATATTGCATTGTGGTTTCCCACGCTTATGTAGTTGACCATATTTTATTCCACTGTTCATTTGTTATCATTTATCACGTGACCAACTTTAGTTGGTGACAAAAGTTAAGTCAGAGACATGTCATGAGTACAAAATCTTAGATAATATTTCATCTTAGATACCTTACTTCTAGCAATGTAGTATTTGTTTAGTCATAAGTTTACAACTGCTATCAGTGTATAACTCGCTATAGATAGTAGTATATATAGTTTCATTGTAACTCATTAGTATGCTTGAAAGATTCTTGTAAAACTTCAAGTTGAGAAATAATATCATCTTTTGTTTGCTTACTTAGTATATTATTATCAACTCTTAAGGGATTCTGCATCATCAAATCAAGTATGACTTAGTGAGTTTGACAGATAAAATTTATGGTGAGTGACAAAACTCAATCATTCAATTGGTATCAGAGCATTTTAGGCTCTTGATTATGAAATCTTACCATCAGAATCAACCTTTTTATTCACTCATACACTCACCTCACTCAAAATGGCCCTAAACCAAAAATCATCTAAAGGTGAAATAGGAACGATGTCTAAAGCACCCATCATAACCCTTGAGAACTTCAGATCTTGGAGCAGACACATTGAAGGCTTCATTAGGTATTAAGATAGCATGATGTCGAAGTCTATAACCAATGGCCCTTAAAAGCCAAGGGTCGCAACACCAACTACAAATGGTTTTATGATAGAGAAGGTTGTTGAAGACTATCTTGAAAAGACCAAAAGTGGCTAGAGATCGATTGGAAATCAATGACTATTCTTATTACTGCCATACCCAACTCCATCATGGTATAATTCAAACATTACCAGTCAGCCAAAGAACTCTTCGATGCCTTTTCTCAGATGTACGCTAGCTCAAATGACTCCAAAAAAGATTCCCTGAAACAATAATATGAAATTTCACTTACATTATTGGAGAGGCCCTCAGCCAACAATACTTTAGGTACATGGATCTTATTTCATCACTTTTGTGTGTGGGAGTGACTCTTGAGATGAGAGATCTCACAAGAAAGTTCATGACTACACTTCAAATAAGTGGACTTTCTACTGTGTCTCTATCTAGAGGATAGAGAACTTAAACTCCCTCACTATGACTGAACTATATGGAATTCTTGATGGATACCGTGTAGAGATGGAAAACAAAAGAGGCCACCAGGTGAGCAGACCCTCAAGCCTTCCTGTTAGTAATGCTCTAATGGTTGCTGAAGGCTTAAGACCGTCCAACTCAGCAGTACTTGACTTGTAACATCTCGTATTTTCCGGTTATTAAAAGTTAATTTTGTCATTGTTGTTAGTCTTGAAATTCATGGGTTATTTATGCATTTTTTTAGTTGTCATTAAATTTTAATATATGAAAGTTAATAAATAAAATATTAATCAAACAATAATAATAATTATGAGAACGATAATAATAATAATAATAATATTATTATTAATAAATAATAATAATAATAATAATAATAATAATAATAGTAGTAATAGTAACAATAATAATACTAATAATAAAATTGATAATAACAATATTATTAATAATCATGAGAATTTTATCAATTAAAACTTAAAATAACTAAGCTATGGGGGCTAAATTTTTATTTTAAAACTTTAAATGCAAGTTTTAAGCATAACATAGTAAGAATCAAAAATATAGGGATCATTTGTGTAACTATTGGAAATTAACTCCAACTCTTTTTTTTTCCCGATTCTCCGGCCATTTGCTAGTGTAACCTCCGGCGGCTCCGGCGAGCCTTTGAACATCAAAATCATTCGACTCGTAACCCAAAACCGATCTGAATCGTTTCACATACGTGTTTCGAACTTGAATGTATCTAATAATTGAGGGTACATGTCGGTTACCACCCTATTCAAAAGCATAACCGAAGCTCGATAAGATCCAAAACCGTTTGAGCATTAAACGCCAATAATAACTCAATTAACTCAACCTAATCTTTCATCTATCTATTCCTAAACTTGTAATCAACATAATTTTACCTCAAACACACACAAACGTTGCATTCGATCCTCACCTCTGCCGCGACCTGTAACTTGTTCGAAGACCGTATCCTGAGCTCTTTTAACTTCAATTGAGAGAGGGCTTTCGTCCATTAAGTTCTTACGAAGCTTCCGTGCAACAAATTCATCTATCTATCACTATTTGAGCATCAATTCATCGTTGAGTTCCCCTTCAATTCGAACCTATTCGGGTAAGTTAAATACATGGATATGCTCGATTAAGCATGGATAACAAAAGCCCTATGGTTAATTTGGTTATTAATATCGATTTAATGTTCAATTTTGGCTCACACCGATCTAGGGTTCTCAAGGTTTGGGGGGTTTTGTTTGAGTTTGTATTTAAGATTTAAAATGCGGTATCTATCGCGGCTGTAACCTTGGTTCACTGGTTCCATGTTCACTTTCCCACTTAGAGGTCACGGGTTCGAACCCGGTGACCTCCAACATTTTTTAGAGTGTTTTGCAATATCTAAGAAATATATAAAAAATTCTAAAAATTATTAAAAAATCATTTATAAACTTCATGTATTTTTAAACCATTTAAATATTTTCTGCAATTTGTGTATAAAAATATCCTTATATTTTATTTGAAATTCTAAAATTAATGTTATAGTTAGTATATATTTAGAATTTAATAACTAGTTTATACAAATTATTATTTCAACCATTGTTTGTTTAGGTTATCGATTAAATCGTTTCCATTTTATTTGGTTACAAAACCTTAATCAAAACTTATGAATAATACAAAATTTTTATAAATGTTATACTTACTTCATATATTACACAAAATGTAAATAATCATTTCTATGAAAATATAATTAGTTTTCGTTTGATAAATAAAACCCCGAACATCAAATTGAACCCTAGCCCATAATAATTCGTTGCACTCAATATTAAACTTTAACCTTGTGAATACATATGTATTTAGGTGCCTTGTGACGTTTCATCTTGGAACAACGTTTACTATTAATCTTATCAATCTTCATTCTTATACTTATTTCTTCATGTGAGTTTCCTTGCCCTTTTTTATATATTTTTGACACTATCTTGGGCTGAAACATGATACTTATTCAACATACACTTGTAAACGTTTAAACTTGTAAAGCACTTGCAATTCATTTTTATATTTTGTCATGGTTATTTGTGTGTGTAAGTGTTATATAAGATACATATTTTGTTTGCAATCATTAACTATTGCTAGCGTGGCAACGTCTCAGATCTTTGGGCCTGACAAGCCTATTTGGTGCTAAAGCAGGTGTATTACCGGCTCTTGATGACGTATGCTTGTTCATCATGGGAACCAAATACACTTAGTCAATCTTATATACTTGTAATCAAATCGAGGTTTGGTTGTAATGATATGTGTTCTATAAGCTTGCTAACTCATAACCTATGACATGAATTGCTACTTGTAACCTTGTTATTATTATGTATGAAAACCTTGGAAACTCACCAACTATTATAGTCGACCTTTATTTTTATCAGGTAACCCCCAAGTTTAAAGTGGTCTTTTGAAGCTTGCATTAAAACTAGGACGTGGACCTAGTTAAATAAATAAAATGTTATGTTATGTTATGTTTTGATTTTTATTTGAACTTATTTCATGTTTGAGACTTATGTTTGTATTTCCTTTTGAGACTTATGTTTGTATTTCCTTTTGAAACTTATAATATTAACATTCACATTTAAATATAGTGTTATGTGGTTGTGAACAATCTTAACCCTCACATCTCGACATTTCCGCCGTCAAGGTTGGGGTGTGACAGGTTGGGATTTAGGTTATTAGAAATGGTGACCTAGACTATAGCTTATGCATGAACCTCATAGAATAATATTTATATTCTTAGAATTATATATATTGTTTGCATGCTACATAATGCTATGCCATACTTATGTGCAACTTGATGCCTTAGCATAGGTTTGCCTTGTAATTGTTTAAACTTTGTTATATGTCTCCCTAAACTTAACTTTGACTTTTTGACTCTCCCCTACAAATGAAACTTATTAATCTTATTCTCGTCAACACGTGGATACTTATGCTTATGCTTGTAATTTGGATCTTTAGACTTTATGTCTAATCTATATAAATCTCATCAAGGTTTTGATTTCATGAACCTAAGAAATTTGTGTTACACATTGACACCTATATTCTGGATTTCCTGGCAAAAGGCCCTCGGGCTAAGGCAAGCATATCGCATAAATCCTACGGGACTAGTTATGCTTACCTGGGGATTTCTAGCATGAGTGATAAACTATGGTCAACATACACAAATTTCTATGGAAAATGGGTCAACTTACCTTGACGTGTCAATGTTTCCAAATAGTAATGCGTTACCAAATGGAACCATTCCATATGCCTTACAACTTTTGACTTATCCTCGTTTAAATTATAATCTTTGTTATTCTCTTTCTCGTGTCTAACTCATTTTCAATATTCCAGCATGTCTCATCATCATGGAAAGTATGGAAGTTCAGATCGTAAGCTAGCCGCCATGATTGCCCGACAAATGGCTGCTGTCATCCCGACCATGGTTGCTGAAATCAATAGCACCTTAATGACCAACTCTAGCAAAAACAGTCATGGGGAGAATAGTGCTAACCAAGGGCGCAACAACCAACCTTGCACTTTCAAGCACTTCAGCTCTTGTAAACCCACTAGTTTTAGTGGCAAGGAAGGATCCACTGGTCTTCTTGGGTGGTTCGAGAGCATGGAGAACACTTTTGTCAATTGTGAGTGTCCCGAGGCACTCAAAGTTCGTTATGCCACTAGCATGATCCAACAAAGGGCTCTCACCTGGTGGAATAGCGAGAAGAGAAATCGTGGGCCCGATGCTATTCTGGCACTTACTTGGGAAGAGTTCAAGAACATCGCCATCGTGAAGTTTCGCCCGAGAAGCGAACTGCAAAAGTTGGAGGAGGAATTCTGGAATTTGAAGCAAAACGATGGTGATCATTTGGCCTACTCAACTAGGCATCATGAGTTGAGTATATTGCTACCTCACATGGTCGATACTGTCCCCCGCAACATTGAGAAGTTCATTAAGGGTGTACCACCCGAAATTCAAGATGCTGTGGTGGGTAGCCAACCCACAACTTTGGAAGAAGCCATTACTATCACCGCTCAACTAACTGAGAACCATATACGAGCGGGCACCATGTCTGTGAAGGGTGCAAAGAAGGTGGAAAAGACGGCTACCGAGGCCGTTAAGGAGTCCAAAGCTGAACCTTCTAACAACAAGAAGAAGAAGAAGCGCAAGTTCACCCCGGCACACAACTATGCCGTGGCTGCACCCAAACAACCCCAAAGACAACTTGTACCCGTGGCTACATCTGTGGCACAAGTGCTTGGGGCTAGGGATTATGCTGGTCCTCAGCCTATGTGCAACATGTATAGGTATCATCATCTGGGGAATCAACCATGCCGTATCTGCACCTTATGCGGTAAATATGGTCATTTGGTGGCGACTTGCCACCGTGCACCTAACAATGCCGCCATGGTTACAAACCGTGTTTGCTACAACTGTGGGGAACCTGTTCATTTTCGCCCACAATGCCCTCGTGTTGTGGGTAATGTTCCACAAGCCTGAGGACATGCTTTCAACATCAACGCAAATCAAGCACAAGCAAACAACGATGTGGTGAATGGTATGTTAACTTACCTTTGACTTGTGTGACCTAATTCTTTTCATGCGTAAACTGAATCGTTAATACCTTTAAAATTTAACAGGTATGTTCCTTATTAATAAAACTTATGCCTATGTCATATTTGATTCTGGAGCCGATAGAAGTTTTGTTTCGTTAGAGTTTGAACCCATACTTGCTAAGTCACATACGAAACTAGAAAGGCCTCTTACCGTTGAAGTTGCCGATGGTGAACCGATCACCGTTGACGTCATTATTCATGATTGTATCTTAAGTCTTGACATGCATGATTTCCTTATCGATCTTATCCCCATGAAACATGGAAGCTTCGATGTCATCATTGGTATGGATTGGTTAGCCAAACAACATGAGTGCATCTGTATACCATTACCTTCTGGTGATACCTTGGAGGTGTTCGGTGAAAAATCTTCCAAAGGACTTAAAATTATGTCTTGCACTCAAGCCCGAAAATGCTTAAGTAAGAAGTATATGGTTTTCTTGGCTTACATGGTCAACACGAAATTCAAAGGGAAAGAACTTAAGGATGTCCCTATCGTACGAGACTTTCCTGAAGTATTTCCCGATGACCTTAGTGGTTTACCTCCCGTGCATAAAGTGGAGTTTAAAATTGACTTGATACTGGGAACAAACCCCGTGGCTAAGTCACCATATCGACTTGCACCATCTGAAATGCAAGAACTCTCTAGTCAACTTCAAGAGCTATCCAAGAAAGGCTTCATCCGTCCTAGTTCTTCGCCATGGGGTGCACCTGTTCTTTTCGTGAAGAAGAAAGATGGATCGTTTCGTATGTGCATCGATTATCGAGAGCTTAACAAGCTTACCATCAAGAATCATTATCCTCTTCCTCGCATCGATGACCTATTTGATCAACTTCAAGGAGCAGCTATATTCTCAAAGACTGATCTACGTTCTGGATATCATCAACTACGACTTCATGATGATGACATCCCAAAGACCGTGTTCTGTACCCGTTATGGGCACTATGAGTTTATGGTGATGCCTTTTGGTTTAACCAATGCTCCTGCTGTCTTCATGGATCTCATGAACTAGGTATGCAAGCCTTATTTAGACAAGTTTGTGATTGTTTTCATTGATGACATACTTATCTACTCTAAATCCAACACCGATCATGAATTGCATTTAAGATTGGTTCTTGAGTTGTTGAAGAAAGAGCAATTGTACGCGAAGTTCTCGAAGTGTGACTTCTGGCTTGAGGAAGTTCAATTTCTAGGACACGTGGTGAATAGCCAAGGAATTCACGTTGATCCCGCAAAGGTGGAAGCTGTGAAGAATTGGTGTGTTCCTACTACTGCTACCGAAGTTCGTTCTTTTCTTGGTCTTGCTGGTTACTATCGGCGATTCATTGCCAACTTTTCAAGAATTGCGAAACCACTCACTTCTTTGACACAAAAGAATAAACCGTTCGAGTAGGGTTCCGAGCAAAAAGAAGCTTTTGAAGCGTTAAAGCATAAGTTGTGCAATGCTCCTATCTTGACCCTACCCAATGGAAATGACGACTTCACCGTGTATTGTGATGCATCTAAACAAGGCCTTGGTTGTGTTATTATGCAACGAGGGAAGGTCATAGCTTATGCATCAAGACAATTGAAGGTTCACGAGGTGAATTACACAACACACGATCTCGAGCTTGGTGTTGTTGTCTTTGCTTTGAAGATTTGGAGACACTACTTGTATGGTATGCAATGTATAATCTACACCGATCACAAAAGCCTTCAACACGTTTTCAATCAAAAAGATCTCAATATGAGACAACATCGTTGGGTGGAGTTGATTAGTGATTATGAGTGTGACATTCGTTACCATCCTGGTAAAGCAAATGTTGTAACTAATGCACTAAGCCGAAACATTCACAACATGACGATCTTATTCCAAGAAATTCGTGATCGACGTCAATGGTTTGACACTTTGGGTGAGTTCGATACTAAGATCCGACTAGATGTCAATGAGACTACCGTACTGCTACAAAACTTGAGAATAGATAGTGACATCGAGTCTAGTATCTTGGAGGCTCAACAAGTGGTGCAACAAGAAGGAAGAATGAAGGATGAACTGGAGCCTAGTCTTTTAACCCGATTGGAAACGAAACCAATGGGTTTATGTACTTTGCAAATCGAATTTGGATTCCAAATCGTGATAATCTTCGTACCTTTATCATGAACGAAGCTCATCAAACTCGTTATTCTATTCATCATGGCTCCGATAAAAAATGTACATAGACTTGCGCGGTCAATATTGGTGGCCAGGAATGAAGAAAGATATAGCGACTTATGTAGCTAAGTGCCTCGCGTATATGAAGGTTAAAGCCAAACATCAACGTCCAAGTGGATTACTTGAGCAACCCGAGATCCCAATGTGGAAGTGGGAACACATATCCATGGACTTCATAACTAAGCTACCCCGAACCTCCAGAGGACATGATAGCATATGGGTGATCGTTGACCGATTAACCAAATGGGCACATTTTATACCTATATGTGACACTTACAAGACATCAAGGTTAGCTCGTATATATGTTGATGAGATTGTAAGTCGTCATGGGGTACCTCTGCACATCATATCCGAGCGAGATGCTCGTTTCACTTCACACTTTTGGTCGTCTATGAAAGAACTTTTGGGTACTCAATTGGACCTAAGCACGGCTTACCATCGTCAAACTGATGGTCAAACCGAGCGAACGATCCAAACCTTGGAGGATTTGCTACGCCTGTGTGTTCTTGACTTTTGTGGAGATTGGGATACGCATCTACCGCTCGTGGAATTTTCGTATAACAATAGTTATCACTCGAGTATCAAGATGGCACCGTTTGAAGCACTTATGTGGTCGTAAATGTCGTTCACCGATCTGTTGGACCGACATTGGTGAAAACTTCATCACTGGTCCTGAACTTATACAAGAGACGACCGATAAAGTTTCCATTATCCGCAAGAACCTTGAGGTGGCGAGAAGTCGTCAAAAGAGTTATGCTGACAAGCGACGTAAGCCATTGGAATTCCATGTTGGGGAGATGGTTCTTCTAAAGGCTCACCGTGGAAAGGTGTTGTTCGCTTTGGAAAGAAGGGCAAATTGGCTCCAAGATTTGTAGGACCTTTCAAAATCCTAAAAAGGATTGGGAAAGTGGCTTATAAACTGTTAAGTGCTCTAAAAAGATTAACATGTTGTCTTTATTTGTCTTTTGATATTTTGTAATAGTATAGGGACTATTTCTGTAATTTGTTAGTTCCTTTACTTTTGTTTTGAGTATAAATAGCTTAGATTTGCAGGTATGTAGTAACGAATACACAAGATATTCAAATCTGCTTTCATACTTGTAATTGTCTTAGCTTGATATTAATGAAAACTTGAATTTTATTGATATCTTGTTTTGATTTGATTACTTTGTGTGAATTTCATTGAATTGTGTTTACAAATCATCACAGATTTATTCATTTGATCCTATCAAATGGTATCAGAGCTGTTGGTAAGCTGTTAGTGATTGATTTTCGTTCTAAGTTCATCGAACTTGAAAAACTAAAAAATCTCACTGAATCTGTGATTGAGATACAATTCAATTGAAAATTTGTGAATTTCAGTTGTGTTTCATCATCAGAAACATGATTTGAATCACAATTAACAGATCAATTCATCAAATTCAAGTAAACTGTTGAATTTGTTGTTCGAAAATAGCTTGAAGTTTCGAACTAAAATTTCAAAAATTGATTGATTTGTTGTTGAAATTGAAGAAATTGATATTAAGAAGAATGCTTATCAGCATAAAACTCATCTAGTTGAAAAGTTTCAATCGAATTCATCAACATTTGAAGAATTCAGAAGATTTGAGTTTGTTACATTCATTTGAAGATGATGAATGTGTCGCATGAGCTGAGATTTACTGAATGTCTAAGTGTTAGACGCATTAACACTGTGTAGACGTTTTAGTCAGTCGTTTGAGTACTGTTGAAGAGAATCCCAGATGTATCATCTGTGTTAAGTTGATAATTGTTAGACGCTTGACAACTGTTTAGGCGTTTGACAACTATTCAGACGCTTAACTGTGTAGGCGTTTGACAACTGTTTAGGCGCTTGAAACCTTCCAGACGCATTAATACTTGGACATTTTGAAATTTTTTTCTAAGGCATTCCCTTAGACGTTTCTCAACATAGACACATCAACTGTTTAGACGTTTGAATGATATTAAAGCCTATTCATTGATGTGTAAAGGACTACCTTTCGAAGTTCTTACAAGGCTAGATGCATATCAAACTAGATATACACTATATAAAGCATTGAAGATCATTTGTGAAGGAGGTAAAGAGATTCAAAATTTAAAGAAACAAAAGCTGAAAAGACAATTAGAATTATTTCAACATTTGTCTGGAGAGACAATAAATCAAATGATGAACAGATTTGTTCAACTCATAACTGAGATGTCAATAGCTGGTATCAAACCTGATATTGAAGATTTAAATCTCAGACTACTCAATGCTTTACCATCATCATGGAAACAAACTGTAACTCTACTAAAGAATACTGAGAAGTTTCCAATGGATCTAGATCTTCTTATTGCAAAAATAGAATTAGTGGAGATTGATGAAAGCTCAATGAACAATGATAGAGCAGCATCAATGTCTCAATATCAATTTGTTGCTTCTCCTGCAACCAGCATAGAAAATGCATTTATGGCAAAGAGGGAGAAAAGTCCTGAAGAAGAAGGAGATCTGTTTGTAGGAGCAAGATTTTTTACTGACTCATTATTTACCAGTGCACTTGCATATAGAACTCAATCTCATTCTCAATCTCCTCTTAAAACACAGTCACAATCATCAAATATTCAGACAGAGACTTCTTCATCATCTAACTCTGCTAAATCTAGCAAAGTTAAAGATGTGATTAACATCCTATTAGAGGATGAAGAGTCCAAAGCTGCATTTACTGCTTTTATGGCCAGCTTTCAAGCATATCAAGGTAGCCATTTAACTTAACTAGATTTTGTTTTACAGGATTTATTTGAGATGGAAACTGAAGATGTTGAAGAGATGGACATTAACTGGCAGATGGTGATGATTGCCTACAAGAATCAAAAACATTCTTATGTCAACAAGAAATACAAGCCTAGTGCAAACAAGACTGTTGGATTTGACAAGTCAAAATCCAGATGTTTCAACTGCAATAGTTATGGACACTTCTCAAGAGAATGTAAAGCTCCAAGGAATAATGGAGGAAGTGCTAATTCAAGCTCAAATAATCAAAGGTTTCAACAAGCTCAGAAGACTTTTCAAAAGCCATATCAAAGTCTTCCCATACGAGAGCTTAAAGATGAAACCAAACCATCTAATGAAACAAAGAAAGCACTAGTAATCAACATAAAAGATGGATATGATTGGAGTGCTTATGCAGATCAATTTACAAATGAATTAACATCAAGTTTATCTCTTATTTCAGAAACTCAAGAGGAAGATTGGTCAGAAAACAATGACCCAAACGGGGAAAGTGATGAAGAGGAAGATAACTATGATTGGAGTGACAAGTCTGATGCTAAAGAGGATACAGAGGAAGTAGCTCTAATGGTTCAGTCTGATCAACCAAAGGTTAAATCTTCTACATCATCATCTAAAACCGCAGTTCCAAAATTTCCTGAAATACCATCAGAAGTAAGAGAAAAGCTTTGCACCAAATCATGTTTTGAACATGTTGAACACTACAGAAACCATTCATTGAAAATCTGTGAAAAGCTAAAACAAGAGGAATCTATGCATAACCAAGTTAAATCTGATCATAAAACTGCAGATCAAAAGATTATCTCTCTTCAAAATTCATGGAACAAAACAATCAAAGATTTAGAAATTGTTACAAAACAACTAGAAGAGATGACCAAGAATCTTGAACAAGAGAAAATAGCACATGCTGCTACTCAAGTTGATCTAGCAAAAGTTAAGAGTTCAAAAATGATAGTAGAAAAACTAATCAGTGAAAGGAAAGATAAACAAAAAGCAGGATTAAGTTTCATTCATGAACCTATGCCTGAATCTATCACAAACACACTACCAGAGAATTTCAATACTCATGATTATTCACCAGAAAACAAAGCAAAGCTTAAAGCCTTTCAGATCAAAACCAAGAATGCAGAAGAGGAAAAAGAAAATGTTCAAGTGTTTGTTGAAAAAGATCAAGAAAAAATCAAAAAGGACATCCAATCAAGATAAAATCATATGAACAAAACAACCAAAACAACCAAAACAACCAAAACAAAATATCTCTTCTGATCAAATTCATAATGTAATAAGAAGAAGTCAGAGTTCAAAACAAGGATAAACAACAGATAGGAACATCAGAAGATTCAAACACCATCAATATGAAACAATTTCAATCAAAAAAGGAATCTCTTCTGATGATGTTCAATCTGAAAATAAACCAAGCTCTTTTAAATCAAAGAATCAAAGAAGAAGAAAGAATTTGTAAAAGTAACATCTGAACAAAACAAAAGTTCAAAAAAATTGATTAAAGCAACAAATCAAACATCAAAACTAAATCCAATTAAATTTGTGTCAGCAGGTATGTTAAATATGAATTCTCTTTCAAATAATAAATCAAATGTTATGAACAAATCAAACTCAGATCTGAAATCTAGTTCAGATTCAAAGACTTCTGCTGTAGCAAAAAGATTTGTTTCTAATACATTGAAGAAGGAAATTCATGTTAAACAAATGAACAATAATCTGACACAAAATCAAACTGTGAAAAATGAAAGACAATAGTTTAACTATATGACACCAAAATCAAACATTATGTCATTGTCAAAAGTTAACAAAAAGTTGTTTTTAACACCACAAAAGTACTGTGAAATTTGTGATATGAAAAATCACAATACTGTTGAGTGCTACTTTAACAAGTACTGTCACATATGTGACATGAGAAATCATTCGATGGCAGATTGTTATTATAACAAATATTGTACTTATTGTGATGAAAAAACTCACAACACTGCAGATTGTTAGTTTAGAAATAGATCTCTCAATAGAAACTTTGCAAAATCAAACATGAGCAAAGGATTTGCTAATCCACAGTATTTGAGAGATCAAACTAATGCATTTCAAAGAGACATTAATCAACCTAATGTAGGTTTGTGATTTTTTCCTAAGAACAATTACATGAGCTCAAAACACAACATGCAAGAACACTTTATACCAAGATCTGTAAGGATGACTAATAAAAATGTTAGACATCAATACATTTCAAAAGATGATCAATCAAATGGTATAAATGTTCACAAAAATAAATCAAACAATTTTCAGAATAAAATTTGAAAATTCATAAAAAATAAACCTGATTTGAATAATCTTCATTATAAACAATTTACAATTGTTGACAAATTTGGAAAGCCAAGACCATTTCGGCTTGGGTAGATATTTTAACTTAACTTTCTTGTAGTGCAGGTACGCCCAAAAAGACCAATCAATACATGGTATGTGGATAGTGGGTGTAGTCGGCACATGACAGACAATACTGCCTTGTTACAAGATTTTAAGTCAAAAGATGAAACTCACGTACGTCTCCTTTGGTGGTGATGCTGGAGGAAAAATAACTGGAGAAGGAACAATATCCAATGGGATAATAAGCTTTGATAAAGTCAACTTTTGTTCACAGTTGAACTTTAATCTTTTAAGCGTATCTCAAATTTGTGACAAATCTTATTCTGTTCTGTTTGATAGTTCATTCTGTTATGTTTTGAAGCCAGGTTTCAAGATAAGTAAAGATTGGGTTATTGTTACAACTGAGAGAGACAGAGATGTGTACAAATTGGATATGTCTCAAGTTGATCCTTCAACTGAAAAAACATGCCTAATTGCAAAGGCATCAAATGATGAAAGCCAGCTTTGTCATAGACGTCTCAGTCATTCAAATTTCAAGAATATGAACAAGCTTGTAGCAGGAAATCATGTCATTGGACTTCCATCCAAGAAGTTTGCAACTAATGATCACTGCTCAGCATGTTTGAAGGGAAAGCAATACAGAGCGTCTTATAAGTCCAAGCCTATAAACTCAACATCCAAACCTCTTCAGATGTTACATATGGACCTTTTTGGACCAACAAATGTCAAGAGTATTGGACGAAAATCATATTGTTTAGTTATCATTGATGACTTTACAAGATTTTCATGGGTTTTCTTTCTATATGCCAAATCTGAAACAGCTAAATTATTAAAAGAATTTATCATTAAAGTTGAAAATCAATTAGACAACAAAGTGAAAATAATAAGAAGTGATAATGGAACAGAATTCAAAAATGCTAACATTGAAATGTTTTGTGCACAGAAAGGGATAGCTCATCAGTTCAGTGCTCCCAGAACTCCTCAACAAAGTGGAGTTGCTGGAAGGAAGAATAGAACACTGATTGAAGCTGCTCGTTCTATGTTAGCTGATGCAAAAATTCCTATCACTTTTTGGGATGAAGCAATATCAACTGCGTGTTTTGTTCAGAATCGAATCTTAATTGTAAAAGATAAACTGAAAACTCCATATGAGTTAATGTTTGGCAGAAAATCGAACATAAACTTTTTAATATCATTTGGTTGTCCTGTTATGATTCTTAATTCAAGTGATCAATTAGGAAAATTTGATGCAAAATCTGATAATGGATTTTTCGTTGGATATTCATCAGTTTCAAAAGCCTATCGAGTCTACAACTCTAGGACAAATGTAATCATTGAAACATTCAACCTTAAATTTATGGAAAATTCTTTTCCATCAGTTTCAAATGGTCCTGCATTGTTATTTGATCTAGATTCATTATCAAAATCTTTTCAATCTAATTTGTTTGATCAATCAAATTGTTTTAATTCTACAGATAAGAACTCAAGAGGAGATCTTGGATCTTTCAGTGAAGATTCAGATTCTGATGACCCAGATGATTCAAGCTCAGACTACCCATTTTTATCATTTGTTAAGGATTTAACAATACAAAATCATGATAATACAGTTTTAGATCATTCGAGTCAATTAATCAGGAAGAATCACAAAATATTTCTAATGATGGTAATGAGTGTGTGATACCTGAGTCTGGAACATCATCCATTTCAGGTGATGTAGTTGATACAGCTAACTTTGATTACTTTGTCAACTCACCTACTCAAGTTCCAAACTTCAATCCACATTCTTTTACGTTAATACATGAGTTGTCCAACTTGAATCAAACAAATTTGGCTGTTAATGTTCAATGTGATGAGATCACTACATCTCGTATTCACAAGAATCATCCAATTTCTCAGATTATATTGAATGAGAGAACAACAAGGAGTAAAATAGAACAAGAAAACGTATGCTTATACTCTTGTTTTCTTTCTCAAATTGTTCCTAAAAATGCTACCGAAGCATTAAAGGATAATGGTTGGATAGAAGCCATGCAAGAAGAATTACTTTAATTCCGCAAACAAGAAGTGTGGAATTTGGTGGATCTACCTGAAGGAGAAAATGTAATTGGCACGAAATGGTTATTTAGAAATAAGACTGATGATCATGTTGTTGTAATAAGGAACAAAGCAAGACTTGTTGCACAAGGATTCACACAAGAAGAAGGTATAGATTATGATGAAGTGTTTGCACTAGTTGCAAGACTTGAATCTATTCGAGTTTTTCTGGCTTATGCTTCATTCATGAAATTTAAGGTGTATCAAATGGATGTAAAGGGTGTATTTTTATATGGTCCAATTACTGATGATGTTTTTATGAAGCAACCTCCAGGCTTTGAGGATGCACAATTTCCACATCGAGTATATAAACTGAGTAAAGCTTTATATGGACTTCATCAAGCCCCTAGAATTTGGTATGAGACGTTATCACAACACTTAATCCAACATAGATACACACGAGGGAAAATTGATCCTATTTTATTCATAAGAAGGACAATAATGATCTTTTATGTGTACAAGTGTATGTTGATGATATCATATTTGGTTCTACATGTCCAAAATTGTGCAATGAATTTGAAAATATAATGAAATCTCGATTTCAAATGAGTTCTATGGGAGAGATTAACTTCTTTCTTGGACTTCAAGTCAAGCAAACTGCATATGGAATTTTCATCAATCAAAAAAAGTTTGTTGACAAGCTCTTAAAGAAATTTAAGTTGCAAGACTGTCACTCCATACGAACTCTAGCAGATGTTAACACCAAGATTGAACTTGATCCAAAAGGAAAATCTATTGACCAAACGTTATACAGATCAATGATTGGTTCTTTAATGTATCTTAATGCATCTAGACCAGACATTATGTATGCTGTTTGTGTATGTGCCAGGTATCAATCAGACCCGAAAGAATCTCACTTAATTGCTGTCAAAAGAATATTCAGGTATCTCAAAGGTAAACCAGCCTTAGGGCTTTGGTATCCTTACGAGGGTAACTTTGAACTATATGATATACTGATAGTGATTATGGTGGATGTTGTCAAGATAGAAAATCTACTTTGGGTGGGTGTCAATTTCTTGGTCCCAGATTAGTCTCATGGCAATGCAAGAAACAAACAAATATCTCTGTTTCAACTGCAGAAGCTGAGTACATTGCTGCATTAGCAGGATGTTCTCAAATTCTTTGGTTGCAAAATCAATACTAGATTATGGATTCAACTTTCTTAAAACACCAATTACATTGATAACACAACTGCTATGTTCATAACAGCTAATCCTGTTCAACATTCAAAAACAAAACATATCGAAATTTGATATCATTTTCTTAGAGATAACTCTGAAAAAGGATTAATCATATTGATTCAAATTGCAACAGAAAAACAATTGGCGGATCTATTTACTAAAGCCTTCCTACCAGGATGGTTTGAGTATTTAGTAGAATCAATTGGTCTTATAAATCATATGTAATCTCCCTAAATCAAAAGATCATAATAAGTGATACTCTCATTGTTAATTGCCAGTTTATATTTTGTGTGTGTGTGAATTTATGTTTTACATAGACAAAAATAGAGTTTTTCTTTTGAAAGGATTATGTTTTGCAACATGTGAGAAATGATAGTACATTAGTGAGATCAGATGCATACTTCACTCATTAATAAAGTCTAGACATGATCAGATGTGATGTGTAGACGATATTCGACTATTATGCTGAAAAAGTAAATTCTTGTGATCAAACTAAACATACATGCTTGTGTGTATTCATCTGAGTACTTTTGAGTTGCTTTAGCTTATCAGAATGAATGTTTGTTAAGATATATCTCTCACACATGTGGAAACTATGTGAAATCATGAGATCAGTTACAAAGCATCATTTCACTTCTCTGTTATGAGTCATCATAGACCTGAAGTACTGAGATATCCTCTGTTGTAAGTCATTACAGACCTGGATTCTCTTTTTGATGTAAAAAGATGTTAGGATCTCCGCATCTAGTTTGATCAATTAGATTGGATTTGCAGCGGAATGAGCTCACGAATTAACAAATTTAAACAAGAACACACGAAATTTATCAATGAAACAGTGTTTGTTATAGAGAGAGAATTTCTGCCAAAAGGAATATATTCATTCAATACATGCTTCGGCCGGCTTCACGCACACTGTTACAATTAGGTCATCTTTCCTTTTATAAGGGAAGCTGACGTCAGCTGATGTCACTTGACAGTGACATCTAACTGTTATTTAACTACTGAAAATTAACACAACTACTGAAGATGTCAAACAACTGACATCTTCTTACAAAAATACCAAGTGTTAACAACGACTGAAGAACATACTCTTCAGTCGTTTTACAAGTACTGAAACAGAAAATAAAACTACTGAAAGGAAACCATCACAACAACTGAAGAATGCTTCTTCAGCTGTTGTGACAAACTCTGAAGGCTTCAGTACTTGGACTTCATGAACTTCAGTTGTTGTCATCAGCTAATGTCTTCAGCTGATGTCTTCAGTCTTTGTACTTCAGCTATTGATCTTCAGTACTTTAGTCTTCAGCTGTTGATCTTCAGACTTTGGTCTTCAGCTGTTGAAGTCTTCTGTACTTTAGTCTTCAGCTGTTGATCTTCAGACTTTGGTCTTCAGCAGTTGAAGTCTTCAGTACTTTAGTCTTTAGCTGTTGATCTTCAGACTTTGGTCTTCAGCTGTTGAAGTCTTTAGTACTTTAGTCTTCAGCTGTTGATCTTCAGACTTTGTCAAACAGCTGATCAAGTCTTCAGCAGTTGTTGTGATGTCTTGTGGGACTTAATGGTTTTTCTGATCTGGCTCATTGGTTCTTTTGGTCCAACAAACTCCCCCTAAACCAATGCAACCAAAACCTTTAAGCTTATTGAAGATGTCCCACTTATTATGGTAGAAAGATTGGTCTTTTTGTCTTCTAGATCAGCTTAGAAGTGACCCTTGTAAGCACAGGCCTGGGAAGAAGTCTTAGTGATCTGTTTGACAAAGGATGGATGGGAACTCTGTCTTGGGGAACTGGACATAGAGCTGTTACCCCATCCATGAGATCTACTTCCCAAATATGAGTCTGTAAGACTCCCTTGTATAGGCCTCATGGATGGGAACTTGTTCCCCCATGGTAAGCTCTTCTGCTTCTCCTTCAAAGAGTGACTCGGGCCCATAATACTCAGAGAGGTATTTGACCTGCTTCCCATTTTTTAGTTCCACAGTTGTTATGACTCTATATGCGAATTCATCTGGGTGAATACCCTCTAAGAACAACTGGAGCTCATTCTTTCTAACTTCCTCAAGCCTCCTATACACTAACCCCTTTTTTACAACTTTATTCTCCAGCATCTTTTGTGGGGTCAGTTTAGCTTTATAGGCTTTCTTGAAGTCATCTAGGATCTCCCAAGGTGATACTACAAAGGCCAATGAGATCACTTCATCTACAATCTTCTTTACTTGGCAATGTATCTCTGTGGAATATTTTTCTTTTGAATCCTATGAGACACCCTGGGATCAGGCCAAATCCTCACTCTCTCTTTTTGATGTTGAAAGGTATGTCTGAGAGTGTATAATCTCTGAGCATGTTTCTTCATATTGATGATTGAAGATGTGGCGGCATATGCTTTGTCGACTCTTCTCAACAATTCCTCATCATGTTGTTTGTGAAGCTCTTCTTCTTCTAACTTCACTTTCACAATTTGCCTTTGAGATTGAGGAGTAATTGTTGAAGGGTGACTTATGGCCTTAGGCAACTGTATAACAGCTGAGATTGGTAGCCTGTCTTCATCTTCATCATTATCTTCTTCTTCCTCTTCTAGCCTCAGTACCCTTCTCTTCCTCTTCTGGGGTACATCATCGGCTATTGGTTTTGTGGGTAAGGGAATTGGTTTAGCGGGTTGTGGTTGTGGTGGTTTTGGTGTGGAAATTTTGATAGGCTGTTCTGGCATTTTGGATGTAAGTGAGGCTTTGGATTGTTTGACCAGTTCAGTCTTGCTCCTAGCACCAACTTCATTCAAGGCTTCAATGACCAGCCCTTTGGTATATATTTAAGAGGAACATATCTTGGTGGTTATTGCCAAGATGCTATCCCTGGACCATGACTTGATTTCAATCAATGATCTTCCAAGATACTTAGCTATGAACCTAATCATGATTTCCAGCCTTTCCCTTTCCAACACACTGTAACTTGCCCATCTTGCTTGGATTTCTTCAATCTCCAATCTTCTAATTTCCGAGTCAAGTTTTTCAGTGTCATGACCTTGCCTAAACAGCTGATCGATGATGTTATCCATTGATCAGCTGTGTTGGGCATCAACCTCCTTCCCCATTTCCTCCGACTCCTTCTCCTTCTTTCCACTCTTCCTTTTCTTGTATGTGACATGAAAGTCTTTAGTACTTTCAGTCACTTTCTCCATTTCAGCTTTCTTCTCCTTCTCCTTCTCAGTCTCTACACCCAACTCCTTCTCATTTTCCACCTCAATCTTTTTTCCTTTCTCTTTCCTATCTTCAATCCTCTTTTGTTTTGCTTTCACTGACTGAATCTCCCCCTTTTTGGTTGCATTGGTTGCAAGGGTTTGATTGTCAGAAAGCCTTTTGCTCATAACTTCCTCCAGCAAGGGTTGGATAACCGATGGAAGCCTCTCATCAAGGGTTTTAATCACTATATCAGTGATAATTGGTGTGATGAGAGGTAAAGAATTTTGAATGATAGCAGCTATTTGGTTAGGGGGTTCTGTCCTTAACAGATAGTGCCAGAAGTAGAGGCAGGTGGCTGAGTGTTTGGGAGTGGCTCTGTGTATAAGAGACCTTCAGAGGAAGGTGCCATCTGTTGGTGGATTGGGGCAGATGGACTTAGATCCTGAGACATTTTGGCAATCAGCTCGTTGAGTCTCCTTACCTCATTCTCTAGGATGGTATTTTGGGCTAAAACATCATAGAAGAAGCCCAGGTCATCATCAGTGTTTGCTGAATCACCTGACCTCCTCATAGAATTAGGATGTACATGCTCTGAGTGTAGATCAGTAGCAACATGTGCCCCTTGTTCTTGGTACTGGGGACTTCCTGCCTCAGGACTATGTCCTTCATTGGTAGTTTCCTCTGGTGAGGTCTTATGGATGGTACCAACTGCATCCTGATCATATGCTAAAGCAGGAGAAGTGGCAGCCTCACCAGATGTTCGAATCTCTGTTTCTACACTTGGAGATGGAACAGTGTAACCCCTGTGTTGTGGGTTATCAGAAGCATTTGGATCCTCCCCCTCAATTGTTGAGGCTATCCCAGTTTTGATTGGTATCTGGGGGGGGGGTGAGGAATGCAACTGAGTTAGCACTTTTGCAACTATTATGGTAGGACTTTGGGGGGCGGTTGCAGTGGGAGATGGTGTAGAAGCAGTATGCACCCGGGAGAGTGGTGCGTTTCAATGGAAAACTCCTCAAATGAGGAAGGTTCCAGATGTATAGGTGCCCCGAATGTGGTTGTTGCAGGCTCCTGTTGAAAGGAAGCCTAAGCGGTTGAGGTTGGGTGAGTCATGGACATAACTGGGGGTTATAACCAGTATGTATTTCCTGTGTTTCTGGTACAGGGGCATCCTCAGGGGACTCATCTCCCTGAGCAACCTTTTTGGTTTCTTGTGTTTGGGTTTGGTGGGGACTTTGGATTTGGAGGTGGTGGCTGTGGGTTCCAGCTGGGTGGGTTTTCGTAGCTTGGCAGCCTGTTTGAGTGACTGGTCTGAGTTGTGCCTGGAGTATACCTCAGGCAATACAGCCATGGCAGGGACTCCAAGGCCAACAAGTCCCTCAACTTTCAGCTGGTTCTCTATAATGGCCATTATGAATCGAGGATATAATATCCATCGGTTAGCAATAGGTTTTGAGGCCATATCCTTAAGTTCAAGAAATATTATTTCAGAAAAATTTAAGTTTTGTTGCTCAAGGATAGAGAAGAATACCTGCTGCCACCTGGTTGACATTTGATCCAAGAAGAAGTCTTAGGGGCTAGGCAGACATTCACCATGTGAAAAATAAGGCGTTTAGCGTCATGGAAATGCTTCTTTAGGATAATAGAAGCGCTGAGGTTACCCTGGTATCCATGTTGGGCAAAGGATAGATCATGGTGCCCTTTGAATATCCAGCGGGGAAGGTGGCATTATCCGTTGTAGGGTTTGGCGAAGGATTCCCGAGTGATGACCACCTTACAGGAGTTGACAAACGACTAGAGAGACTCGGTGTCATTCTCCCCAGTGGTAAGGGTGACGTTCATCCAGAACTGATTTAGGGATTCGGCATGAATGGTAGGATTGATAAGGAAGGCCGTTTTGTATGGAGAATGGACCATTAGATCAATGGCTGTATCAAACTTCGTCCAGAAGGTGATTTGGTAAGGTAGGCAACACAGTTGTGTCTTGGTTTAAGCTGCATGGTCGCCATTAATGTGAGAGAAGGTTCAGAGTTTTTGAATGTTAGGTTTGAGATAATGAAGCTCTATAGGATTAGGTATTTATAAGGCATGGGTTATAAAACAACTGAAGGGTTTGGTGTTAATCATCAGTAGTTTTAAACGACTGATGACATGGTATTAACCTTCAGAGGTTGAAACAACTGAAGTCTTGGTTTTAGGCATCAATAGTTATAAAACTACTGAAAACTATGGTTTTGACTTCAGATGTTGGAAACAACTGAGGACATGGTGTTAGTCATCAGTAGTTGTGAAACTACTGAAGACATGGTTTTGTCATCAGTTGTTGTAACGACTGAAGACTTGGTGTTAGTCATCAGTAGTTGTGAAACTACTGAAGACATGGTTTTGTCATCAGTGGTTGTAAACGACTAAAGACTTGGTGTTAGTCATCAGTAGTTGTGAAACTACTAAAGACATGGTTTTGCTTCAGTTGTTTAAGATGAAATAGCAGTTGTAAAACGACTGGAGAGAAAATTCCCATCAGTAGGTTTCGTCAATTCTTAGCTTTTAAGCTGTTTCATACTGTCCTCAACACTTACTCATTAGTCTTTTTGGCTGTTTTCAGTTGTTTTATAGGACATCAGTACTTATCTGTTTTTACTAACATCAGTAATTATAACTACATCAATAATTTGTAACAGAATCAGTACTTATTTGTGACATGTTTACTAATGATCATCAGTACTTGTTTACTGAGATCATCAGTAGTTGTCACTTATTTTAGCTGCAGCATACCAAGCCTTAACACTAGGTTTTCGAAAATTGAACTACCAAAGGCTTACAGTGTCTGCAAGCTCATCAGCACTAGGCACAAACTTTGGATAAATCAGACCTTTTTCAAAACAGTCCCTAATAAAATGATGTCTCATCTCTATATGTTTGGTCCTAGATTGCTGGACAGGATTCTTGACAATGCAAAGAGCTGAAGCACTGTCCATTAATAATGGAGTCTTAGTCTTTGTAATGCCATAATCCAAAAGTTGGTTCTAAAGCCAGAGTACCTAAGATGTACAACTTGCAGCAGCAATGTACTCTGCTTCAGCAGTGGATGTAGCAACAGATGTTTGTTTCTTACTCTGCCAAGAAATCAAACAGTTGCCTAGGAACTGACATCCACCAGAAGTTGACTTTCTGGTTAACTTACACCCTGCATAGTCACTATTAGAAAAAGCAACTAATTTGCAAGAGTGTCCAGTAGAATACCATAAACCTAGAAATTGTGTACCTTGCAAATATCTAAAGATCCTCTTGACTGAATCAAATGAGACTCTTTAGGAGCAGCCTGAAATCTAGCACAAACACAAGTTGCAAACATGATATCTGGTCTAGAAGCTGTTAAGTACATCAAGGACCCAATCATACATTTGTAAAGTGTTTCATCAATAGCTTTACCTTTCTGATCTGCATCCAGTTGAGTGGTGTGGCATATGGAAGTAGAACAGGGCTTACAGTTTTGTAAATCAAACTTATTCAAAAGATCTTTTGTATATTTAGACTGATGAATGAAAGTCCCATCAGCTTTTTGTTTGATTTGCAATCCTAGAAGAACTATAATTCTCCCATTGCACTCATTTCAAACTTCTTTTGCATTAAATTAGTAAAATCCTCACACCATTGGGGTTCAGAGGATGCAAAAATAATATCATCAACATAAATTTGAACAAGTAGCTTATGCCGATCCACCTTCTTAATGAACAAAGTTTTATCTATGGAGCCTCTAGTGAAATTATTTTGAAGAAGAAAATTTGATAATGTCTCATACCAGGCTCTAGGAGCTTGTTTCAACCCATAAAGAGCCTTATCAAGCTTGTATACCCAATCTGGATGTTTATTATCCTCAAAACCTGGTGGTTGACACACATAAACCTCTTCTTTTATTTTACCATATAAAAATGCACTTTTAACATCCATTTGAAAAACTTTAAGATTGTGGAATACAGCATAGGCTAAGAACAATCTAATTGCCTCAATCTGGCTACAGGAGCAAAGGTTTCATCATAATCAATACCTTCTTCCTGTGCAAACCCCTTAACAACCAGTCTGGCCTTGTTCTTAACAATAAGCCCATTTTCATCTGTTTTATTCCTAAACACCCATTTAGTGCTTATTGCACACTTACCTGGGGGTAGAGGAACCAATTCCCACACTTGCTGCTTGTTGAACTGAAGTAGCTCAAGCTGCATGGCTTCAACCCATCCATTGTCCCTTAAAGCAATGTGATGTTCTTTGGCTCTTGCTGACTAATGAAGAGAGCATAGAAGCAGAAATTGGACAATTGACTTCTTGTTGAAACTCCAGCATTGATATCACCAATGATTTGAGACATTGGGTGATTCTTCAGCTCTTGATAAACAATGAGATCTGTGCAAGTGTTTGTAGGACCTTCAGCAGCAGCAGATGGTGATGCAGACTCTTGAAACCAAGAATGAGATGACAAATCAAAAGATGTAGAGGAATCAGAGATCTCATCAGCATTTGTTGTGGATGGAACTGCTAAAGCTACCGGAACATCAAGTTTAGTGGACTCAGGCAGTTGATCACTAAACTTGAATAGGTGAGTATTGATATTATCATCATCATCAATACCACCAGGTGGAGAACTATTGACAGGAGCAACAGCTGAAGCCTGATAAGGAACATATTGCAGTATGTCCAAATCAAATAACTCCACAGGGTTTTGTGGAATCTTGTCCTTTGGAGGTTCATTAAACTTCACATGCAGAGTCTCTTCAACTATCTTTGTTCTGCAGTTGAAGACTTTGTATGCCTTGCAAGTAGATGAATAACCAACAAAATACCCTGCACCCACCTTAGGATCAAATTTATGGAGATGATCCTTTGTGTTGAGAATGAAACAAGGACACCCAAAGGCTCTGAAAAATGAAATGAGAGGAACCAAATGATGTAGAACTTCATATGGAGTCTTCATCAACCTTTGATTTACTAAGGCTCTATTCTGCACATAGCAAGCTATGTTAACAGCTTCAGCCCAAAAGGTCAGTGGCAAACCAGAGTCAGCCAACATGGACCTTGCAGCTTCAATTAGGGTCCTGTTCTTTCTCTCTACTACTCCATGTTGTTCTGGAGTCCTTGGAATGCTAAACTGCCTCTTGATTCCCTTTGAGAGATAAAAATCATCAACTATATGGTTTCTGAATTCTGTTCCATTATCACTTCTGATACACTTGACATATAGGGAATACTGCTTCTCAACATACAACACAAAGTTTATAATCATCTGAGTAGCCTCATCCTTTGAATGCAAGAAGAAAGTCCATACAAATCTGGAGTAATCATCCACAATTACCAGACAGTATTTCTTCTTTGTCATACTCATTACTCTCACAGGACCAAAGATATCCATGTGTAGTAATTGCAAGCAGGCAATGGACTTAGGTTCTTCAATAGGAGGGAATGAGACTTTGTGTTGTTTTCCTTTCAAACAAGCAGTGTAGTTGTCTTCACATCTGAACTCCTTCATAGGCAATCCCCTTACTAAACCATGATGTATCAGCTGATTCAAGTTTTTAAGATTCACATGAACCAGCCTTCTATGCCATAGAATAGATTCTTGAGGAGAAGCCTTGGAAAATAGGCAAGTATGGCCTTTGAGATCTATTTTCTTGGAAAGATCTAGGGCATACACTCTTCCTGTCCTGTTGGCCCTCAAGAGAGTGTGATCATCCAACACCTTATCAATCAAACTCAGAACTTTGGATGACAGAATCCTGCAGTTCTGACTGGTGAAAAGAGCAATATGGCCTTTATCACACATTTGACTGACACTCAAGTGATTGTATTTGAGATTCTCCACATGGTTAACATCATCAAACCTTATTTCCCCATTGGAGACAAAGCCTTTGCCAATGACGTAACCCTTAGCATCATTGCCAAAAGAAACAAACCCCTTCTTTCCTTGAGAGTAATCATGAAGAAGAGAGCTGTTCCTGTCATATGCATAGATCCTCCACTGTCTACGTACCAGATGCTACTGTGGCATGCTGAAGAACCCTGCAATCATAATAAATTAGTTAGTTTTTGAGACCCAAACCTTTTTGGTTTTGGGTCTGTTCACATCAGTAGATGGTAAACTAACAGATTTGCTATGAAGAACAGCCTGAGGGGATGGAGATGGTGAAGAAGAAGAATCCTTTGGCATGGATTTTCTTCTCTGTGGTTTCAGCACAGGAGCATCTAATTGGTTGACTCTCCCCAATAGATGTTGAACAATCATAACAAGTTGTGTCTGATTCTGTGATAAAGTCTTCAGCTCATCAGACACATTAGTGCGTGAGATTGATGGATTCCTGTGTTGTACCATCTCCTTTTGAGCAACCTCAGCTGTTGCCTGATTAACCCCTTCCTTTTTGGATTTCTTTTTGGATTTTGGGATTACAGGTTTTGATGTTGCTGGTAGAAACTTGGTTTCGAACTCAGTTTTCATTTTATCCATTTTCTTTTTAATGTTCTCATTGTGTTTGAGTTTGGAGCCTTTTTTATACCAGCAATCATCAGTAAGATGATTGAATAAGCCACATATTTCACATGGCTTTTTCTTCATCTTACTGCTGAAGAAGATGAAACTACTGAAGACTTATTCTTCAGCAGTTTGCGACCAGTACTAGCAGTTTTCTTCCTTGCAGTACATGCTTTCTTGATATCTTCTTTAGTAGTTTTCCCACCCTTTCTACTAGCAGTTTTCTTCCCTTTAGTACATACAGTAGTTTGGGTTGTTCTCCAGGTGTGATGACTTACTCTTTAGTACTTTCAGTACTCTGTGACATACCACCTGGAGTGATCAACCTTTTGATCATGTGAGTTTCAGTATTTGAACCATTAACATCAGCTGATAGGTTTTGTGAGGAATTAATGCTGACTCCAACCTCTGAAGGTGCTATATCAGATAGTAGATCACATGATGAAAAGGATTGGTTATTGCTTTCTCCATCAGATTCTACCTCTGCTCTGGGAGTAAAATCTGTAGGAGGAGCAGTGTGATTATAACCAATGCCAAACTTCACATTGGAAGCAGACTGCTTACTGAGAAGCATTTCAAAACCCTTGCAGGAGTGTACCCATCGATCACACTCTACCTGGGTAGCCGCAAGTGTTTCTTTGAGGTCTCTGTACTTCTCTAGAAGTACCTCTTCCCTAGCCTTATCATTAGTGATTTGGCATTTAAGTTTGTAAATCTCATCACTCTTATCATTAAGCACAGACTCAAATTCAGCTTTTCTTTTGGATACTATTTGTTCTAGCTCAATGTTCTTGTTAATTAATGCTACATTTGCTTCTCTACTAGATGCAAATGCGGCTATGCATGTTTCAGAACATAGCTTGGCTTTGGCCTCAGAGGATACCAGTGATACCTGTGGTGTGGAGGCATTAGAGGATGAGGTATGAGTAGACTCCAGGGCCATAAGAGCAAGGTTTCCAAAAGGATTGTCACCACCATGTTGACCAGCACCAGAAAATAGTTGTTCATGACCATACATATCATCTGGTAAACTGCTCTAGTCAACAACTCCTGGGGTGAAAAAGCTGTGTTGTTGAGCTTGAGATTGTTGATGAGATTGGGAAGGTTGAGGCTCAGGAAGAGCAGGTGGTTGTTGAGCAATGGGTACTTGAACTTGACTGGTTTGTGGCATGTAATAGCAGGGATATGGATATGGCATTGGACCCTGAGGGACAAAATATGCAGGAGATAGAGGTTGTGATTGATGACCAGAACTAGCAGGATGTTGCCCTCTGTTTTGTTGAATATTACTTGGAAAAGTCAAAAAGGGTGCAGAGGAGTTAGATCCAGATGATCTACACTCTCTTGCAAAGTGCCCAAGCCTGTGGCATTTGTGACACCTCAACTTACCCTTGTCAAAACCAACTTTGGTTTTGCTGGAGAGTCCAGGGAATTTCCTTCCAGTTCTTTTGTAGAACTTCTGAGATCTGATATTAATCAAGGCCATTTGGCTCAGAATATCCATATCTTCTAAATCATCATCAGCTATGCCTTTCAAATCATCCATAATGAAGCACAAATTGTCGCTATTACAGCCAAACTGACTATCAACACTCACAAATGCATGATCAGAACTGTTTGAAGAGAAATCTATACGCACATCATAATTACTTTCTGATGCAGCATATTCTGACTCATGACCGACCAAGGCAGTGTTCCCTGGTACAAAGTCTTCAGTGAGCTTTCTTGATGATGCCAGTTTCCTTTTCTGCTCTATCTCTCTTTCAAATGTAAGCATTTTCCCATGAAGTTGGGTGAGAGATAGGCTATCCAGATTTGCATTAGAGCATAGGACAATTGTATATGTGTCCCATCTCTCAGGCAGTGATCTGAGGAATCTGTGGTTCATCTGGCTATTAGTGTATTCATGTTTGACAATTTTCCGCTCAGAGATCAAACATGAAAAACGCTCAAACTGTTGAGTCAGAGTCTCACCCTTCCTATGAGCAAATGTCTCATATTGTTGGGCAAGTATTTCCCTATTATTTGCTAAGAGCTTATCAGTACCACCAAATTGTTCTTTCAGTGCCTTCCAGAGGTCATGAGCAGTTTCATGATGCATAAGCCCAGAATAGATTTCATTAGGCAGTGCCATGGCCAGAATTCCATGAGCTTTAGCATCAATCTCAAACAGTTTTCGATCCTCATCAGAGTATTGTTCCTTCTTCTTCGGAACCATTTGGTTGGTTTCCAGATTGTTCACCATAGGCTTATGTGGACCATGTACCACAGATGTCCAACAACCTGAACGGTTAACAGACAGGTGATGGAGCATTCTTCGTTACCATATGTTATACTCAGTCCTAACCAGCATCGGAGGCTTGGTTGAGGAACCAGTATTGTGAGGGTCATTAGAAGGAGTAGTCATTTTCAGAATTTAGACAAATTCAAGATAAACAAAGTAAATCTAGCTCAAAACCACTTAGAACCTCAACAAAAAGGGCCAGAAGCAACAGAAACTCAATCTCTATAACTGTTCTTGCAAATTTGCTAATTCGATCAAACATTGATAGCAAAAGAACAGTTTCAATGATCAATTTTTAAATCAATCAATGATTAACCTGCTCTGATACCATTTGTTAGGATCTCAGCATCTAGTTTGATCAAATAGATTGGATTTGCAGCGGAATGAGCTCACGAATTAACAAATTTAAACAAGAACACACGAAATTTATCAATGAAACAGTGTTTGTTATAGAGAGAGAATTTCTGCCAAAAGGAATATATTCATTCAATACACGCTTCGGCCGGCTTCACGCACACCATTACAATTAGGTCATCTTCCTTTTATAAGGGAAGCTGACGTCAGCTGATGTCACTTGACAATGACATCTAACAGTTATTTAACTACTGAAAGTTAACACAACTACTGAAGATGTCAAACAGCTCACATCGTCTTACAAAAATACCAAGTGTTAACTATCACTACAACTACTGAAAAGAAACTACTAAAATAACAACGACTGAAGAACATACTCTTCAGTCGTTTTACAAGTACTGAAATAGAAAATAAAACTACTGAAAGGAAACCATCACAACAATGAAGAATGCTTCTTCAGCTGTTGTGACAAACTCTGAAGGCTTCAGTACTTGGACTTCTTGAACTTCAGTTGTTGTCATCAGCTGATGTCTTCAGTCTTTGTACTTCAGCTGTTGATCTTCACTACTTTAGTCTTCAGCTGTTGATCTTTAGACTTTGGTCTTCAGCTGTTGAAGTCTTCAGTACTTTAGTCTTAAGCTGTTGATCTTCAGACTTTGGTCTTCAGCTGTTGAAGTCTTCAGTACTTTAGTCTTCAGCTGTTGATCTTCAGACTTTGGTCTTCAGCTGTTGAAGTCTTCAGTACTTTAGTCTTCAGCTGTTGATCTTCAGACTTTGTCAAACAGCTGATCAAGTTTTCAGTAGTTTTGTGATGTCTTGTGGGACTTAAAGGTTTTTCTGATGTGGCTCATTGGTTCTTTTGGTCCAACAAAAGATGCCAATGTGCACAACCT